>PVIW01001268.1:0-319352 GCA_004026585.1 Noctilio leporinus | reverse complement strand
GGAGAAATCACAACTGATACCTCAGAAATACAAAAGATTGTAAGAAATTACTACAAACAACTATATGACAAAAAATATGACAACCTGGATGAAATGGACACATTTCTGGAAAGGTATAATCTACCAAAACTGAACCCAGAAGAAGCAGAAAGCCTGAATAGGCCAATAACAACTAGTGAAATTAAAGAAGTAATCCAAACTCTCCCAAAGCACAAAAGCCCTGGACCAGATGGCTACACAGGTGAATTTTACTAAACATTTAAAGAAGAACTAACTCCTATCTTTCTCAACCTATACCAAAAAATACAGGAACAGGGAAGACTCCCAAATTCTTTCTATGAGGCCAATATTATTCTAATCCCAAAACCAGGGCAAGACACAACTAAGAAAGAAAGCTACAGGCCAGTATCTCTGATGAACATAGATGCTAAAATTCTCAACAAAATATTGGGCAACCGATTCAGCAGTATATTACAAAGATCATACACCATGATCAAGTGGGCTTCATCCCAGGGATGCAAGGATGGTACAACATTTGTAAATCAACAAATTGAAAGATAAGAACCATATGATCATATCAATAGATGCTGAAAAAGCATTTGATAAAGTACAGCAACCATTTATGATAAAAACCCTCAGCAAAATGGGAATAGAGGGTGCATACCTCAACATCATAAAGGCCATCTATGAGAAACCTGAAGCCAACATCATACTTAACGGACAAAAACTGAAAGCTTTCCCCCTAAGATCAGGAATGCAGGCTGATGCAGCCACTATGCAAAACAGTATGAGGTTTCTTTAAAAAACTAAAAATGGAACTGTGTTTTGATCCAGAAATTCCACTACTTGGACTATACCCAAAGAATCCTGAAACATCAATTCATAAGAACCTATGTACACCTATGTTCATAGCAGAACTATTTACAATAGCCAAGTGCTGGAAACAGCCTAAGTGCCCATCAGTGGATGACTGGATCAAGAAACTTTGGTACATTTACACAAAGGAATACTGTACAGCAGAAAGAAAGAAGGAACTTGTACCCTTTGCAACAACATGGATGGAACTGGAGAGTATTATGCTTAGTGAAATAAGCCAGTCAGTGAAGGACAAATACCATATGATCTCACCCATTACAGGACAATAATGAACAAAACTAACAACAAGCAAAACAGAACCAAATATATGAATATAGTGAATAGGCCTTCAGAGGTCAGGGGGAAGGGGGTTGGGGGGAAGGGGGAGGCAGAGGCAAGGAAGTGGAGCATTTTGGACAAGAACCTAGTATAAAGGAACCATGGACATGGACAACAGGTGGGATTGACTTTGGGGGGAATGGGTGGGTGGGGAAGGGGACAGAGGGGAGCAAAAAGGGGATGGATGTAATACAACAACAATAAAATTAAAAAAAAAAAAAAAAAGAAAGAATGGTCTGCCGTGAATGTCAAAACACTAGGTGTGGCTGTGTGTTCCATGCCTCCAGGGACTGGGGAACAGCTTCAGGGTCATAGATTTAGCAGTAAGTGGAGAATGTAAAGGCTGGTGGGGGTGGAATGGCCCAGGGAGATGTGCAGGGGAAGTGAAGATTACCCAGTACACAGGCTGGAAAACACTAGCTTCCAAGAGACAGACTTTAGCAGCAAGGCCCCGAAAGATGGACAGGGGCAGATGGAGCGTTAGCAGGAGAGGGGACAGAGTGGAGCCAGGAACTCCCCGAGAGAGGTTTGAGGAAGGACATAAAAATGGCTGGAAAAGGCCAGTTGAGATGAGCATGAGAAAGTGGTGACATGACCTCCCTTGCTAAGAACATTTCTGTGGTGAGAGATGTCTGAAGAGAGAATGGGGTGAGGTTCTTTAGTCTCTGCTCTTAGTGGGGAAAATAAGACAGGTTAAAGGGAGCATTAAATTACTTCCCCTAGTTGTAAAAGAAATACACATTTGTGGTGAGAAAATGTGGATAAAATTAAGGGAACTATAAACTCATGTGCTTTGAGTTAATTAGCCTTTGACTATAACATATTTGTCTTAACCACAAAGCCTCTCCTTGTGAGATAGCAAAATTGCAGGGCCACCTCAAAGTGCCCTCATCTGCTGTTTGGGTACAGATGCCAGATCCCATCACCTGTTTTTACTTCCCCTGCTTCAGATTCTAGGTGTCCATAATGGTTGGCCACAAGGTGCTGTGCTTGGAAGACTTTCTCTGCCGCCACTGTGCTGAGGGAATCCAGAAATTGCGAGGCTCCACCCAGAGACAGACCTGCTCCAACTCTGGGCCGGAGGTACGTGGCCACCTGGGTCTCCTGGAGCTCCTCCGGGGCGGTGAAGTCTGTCATGTCACTCTCTGTTCTGCTTCCTTGCCACCATCCCCTTACTCAAGAGTGAAGCACAGGCCCTGGCTGGTGGCTCAGTGGATAAGGTGCCGTCCTGTGAACCCAAAGGTCGCTGGTTCACTTCCCAGCCAGGGCACATAACCTGGTTGCAAACCAGGTCTTTAGCCAGGTCTGTAGCTGGAGGCAGGTGAAAAGCAACCATACATTGATATCTCTCTCCCTCTCTGCCTCTCTCTCTTCCCCTCTAAAAAATAATAAATAAAACCATTAAAAAAAAAAGAGTGAAACACAACCCAAGGAACTAATAAACATTCCTTTGAGTTTCACCCCTTTCCTCTGAAAATTAACCTCATTATCCCCAAACACTGCTCTCCTCTCTCTTTTCCCCTTAGTCTTTTCAGATTTTCCAAACTTTTCCACTTGAGTGTCTTCTCTTCACCGGTGCCTAACTCAAAAGCCTTTCTTTTCTCCAAAGAGCCTGCCTGGAGTGAGTTTTCGCCTCTTGTTAAACAGAAAGTCCTTGAAATTGAAATTACACTTTGGCTCTTCCATTATTTTATTCATGACTAAAGCACAGAGTACTCTGCTTTATGCTGGCCTGTTCTTAAGCAATTTCTGTGAAGTAGAGAAACAATAATGAAGAAAAATACAAGTTGACCTTTAGTCTTATTCATCCATATCAGATATCTTACAAATTGTCTTTCTATGTCTTAGCCTATAACTGATAGTAAATATATGTTGGCTGGATATACTGCATACGAGCATATACAGAAATTGGAATCATATTACAAATGCATCTTTTTGTTATCCTATTTCTTTCATAAAATTATACTAATCTAATTTCCTAGACCTTAACTAATCTTCATATTTTTCTTTTATTATTCCATATCTTTATGAATATAGATGTAGCATAAATTATTGAAACACTTCCTTGTTTCCAGACATTTAGGTTGTTTTTATGTTGCAGTAGATCACTTCCCTGTAACTAAATATGTCTGCATTTATACTAATTTTCTTTGGATGTATTTCCAAATGTAGAATTCCTAGATTAGAGGATTTAGAGCAGTACCCGTTGCTTAGTTAATATTCAATATCTGCTAGATCTGTATTAGCTGTTTTTGCTCACTACCATGTAGTGAACAATTATACCACTAAATTCTTCAATTACAGAATTTATTAACAGCTGCATAATACTATATCATATGGCCATACATGAGTTTATTAAACAACTTTCTTTTTTTGACATTTAGTTTTTTTCTCTCATTATATTTACTATTATAATTATGTTGTGATGTGCATTTTTGTATATAAAATATTAGTCTCATTTTTAATTTTTATTAATATATTTATATAAATGAAAACATTGGGATAAAGAGAATACTTTTCTAAGGTTCCTAATATTCTCAAATGGTTTTGCTTATCTCACTTCATTTTAATCACTCAGTCCTGAGCATTTTTTCTTTAAAACATCTGTCTGTTTGGTAGGTATAAATACTACTTATATTTTAGTTTTAAAAATTAAAGAAGTTTGTATTTCTTTAATTATTAGTGTGGTTGGACTGTTAACATTTCTTCTGTAGATTGTCCTATTCAAGATTTTTTTTTACAATATTGGAATAATAGTGTTGATTTGTGGGAATAGTTTATCTGTTAAGAATATTTTAATTTTGTCAATTATGTAAATATATGTAAAATATGTAATTACATCAGTTAATTCTTGAGTTGATGCTTAAAAGTGCATGTATTCATATATAATATAGTAAAGATGTCAAGTTCTTCCTAAATTGATATATATGTTCAATGTAATTTCTATCAAAATCTTAGCAAGGTTTCTTGTTGAGATAGACAAGGTTTATTCTAAAATTTATTAATATATTGGAAGAAAAAGTCTCTAAAATAGCCAAAACAATTTTTGAAAAGGTAGAGACTATCAGGAGTCATTCTTCCCATTGTTACAGCCTACTATTCAGTTATGGTTATTAAGATGGTGTGGTATTAGCTGAGTGACAGAAGACAGATCAATGGAACAAAATCGAGAAACCAAAACCAGATCCACAATTATGTCCAATTAATTTTGGACAAAGAAGCAAAAGCAACTAAATGAGAGAGAGAAAGTAGGGGAGAGAAAGCCTTTCAGCAAGTGGTGCTCAGGCATTTGGATATCCATAGGCAAAAATAAATTTCTTTTGAACAAAATCTCATATTTTGTATGAAAAGAAAGCAATGCAAAATGGATCACAGACTTACGTGTAGAGTACAAAATTATAAATACACTTAGGAGAAATTTTTGGGACCTATAGCTATGCAAAGAATTCTTAAACTTGACCCTAAAACACAGTTTATAGAAGAAAAAATGATAAATTGACCTCATCAAAAACTAAAAAAATACTTTGCTTAGTGAAAATCACATGAACCTCCAGATATGATCACATTGGGGGAACATATGCATTTTAGGGGAACATAGACATGCTGCCTACATCATTAGAGGTATGTAAATTAGAAGTTAAATGAGAATGAATCAAAGTCTACTATTTTGTCTCCATGATAAAATTGAGCGTTCAGGGTTGGTAGTCATACACAATGGTACAAATAGGCAAGTTAGTGTCATGCAATACAATTTTAAAATTAAAATATATGAGAAAGAAAGTAGAAGAATTAAAAATCACAAAGCATAGAATTTTCAAGGTTAGAATTCAACTTCACTGTTAGAATTGTAATTTGCAGTTGGAATATGAGTTTATAGCACTTTGTCATAAAGGCACAAACCTCTCTGCTCATGTTACTTTGACCTTGGTAAATGTGGTTATTTGTTTTTTACTGTATCCCCAGTGTCTTACATGATGAACAAAGTAGGTAAATCCTATCTTCAAGAAGGTGCCATGTGGGGAGGAGGCAGTGTAAGGGCACTTACATGTAGTGCCCTTACATGTAAGGACTTCCACATGTAGGAAGTCATATCACATGCTGGAAGGTAATATGGGTAAGAAAATAAAGGGAGGTGGGTACAGCTGCAGTTCTGATGAAATGTCCCAGCAAAGTCCATTGCCTCTGTTATTTCATTGCCTCTGCTATTTCAGTGGCAAGTTGTATAAGTGGGCTTCTTAGAATCATGGGTAACTGGATTTGTACCCATAATCTCACTCGATATTAAAATACTGATTTATTTACATGTATATGATAGAACTTAAAATAGTTTTTAAAGAAACACATACATCTGGCATAAATTAGTACCTGTTTTACTAATCTTTTACTGTTTCCAGAATTTGCCTAATCCAACCCGAGCCCTTGTACCTGTATTTGAGTGTACCAGTGCACTCTCCATATTTGCTTGCAGTTTGAAGCTGATTCATGGCCCTGAGGCCACCCTAGCAACCCTATCTAGTTCTGAAAGCTCCCACAGTTTCCCTTTAACTGCAAGTCCCTACAGGCTGTCCAGTACTGTTACCCTCTGTGGAGCATGGTTACTCTGTCTGTATTTGAATCATGGAAAGATTGCTTGATGCTCCATGTAGCTCCTCAAAGCCTGCACGCTGGTCACCACCCCAAAACCTGCTGTAATTGTTCCTTTCTAATCACTGTTGTAACCGCTCCTTTCACCAGGTGTTTGTTTTTTACTGATTACTTACTTCCATCCAGTTAAAACTAATTTCTTTAGAAACTCCTCTAGCAGACTTCTTAATTATGGCCATTTTAGAGAACTTAGTTGGTGTTAAAGAGATCATACTTCTAGTTCCCTGAATATTTTAATACATAAAAATTGATCTTAAGGGTGTTTAAAGCAGAGATAATCATCTGGGGCACAGAAATGAATTGCAGAGTGATGGAGGTGTGGCAGAAAAGAGCGTTTGAAAGAGTCAGGAAATGAGCAACAGCGAAGCATTTGGGAACAAGTGAAGGTGAATGCAAAAAATATCCAAATTAAATAACATATTTAAGGTAATTCCAGCAAGTTTTACATGCTAGTGTGGCAACTTTTCCTGAGCGCCATAGGCATCTGAGATGCTTCTGACTTTTTGTCTGGCATCAGGATTATGTATCTATCATCTGTCTATCTTACCTGTCTGTCTATCTATCTATCTATCTATCTATCTATCTATCTATCTATCTATCTATCTATCTATCATCTATTTCTTCACAAAAACAGCCTGTGAACAGGGGACTTATCCCTCATAATTATGGAGTGTTTGGGACTTAAGTACCCAAAGGCTTAAATTCCTCAGTGAAAAGTGATCCTATGATATATATAATACTCTAACAAAATTTATCTGTAAAATTCTTTCAGGGAGGGAAAATAAATTGGAAGAAACTTGAGATGAGTGTTCATTTAGAATGCAGGACGAGGATGGTTAAATGAGAACATGGAAAGGTGAAAGAAAGAGTGGGAAGGTGTGTGTCTGACAGCTAACCCCGCTGTGGATTTCCCTGAACCCTGCTAAGAAAGAGAGGTTCACAGTGAGTCCCCTCTCTCCAGGACACAGCAGGCAGCTTGTGAGCATTGCCTGGTAACATTTATAAGCTTGAAGATAAAAGTGAGTCATGTAGGAGTTTTAATGAACTGATTACTACACTAAGGAATATTTTGGGGAGTGTGTGGGTTGTTTTTATAAGCAAACCAGCAATGTGTGGATTAATGGGCTGCAGCCACAGCTAAGGGTGGAAGTGGGTTTAAGACCAGTGACACTTCAGAACCCAGTTAAACTTGTACCCCATGCTAGTGTTCATCATATCCCAGCATGGAAACAGGGACACAGGGTCTCTTAAATATCTATTTATAAGTGCTGTTTTTCGGCATTTTTGCGCATCATTAGCAAAACTCCATGTGGGGTCGGATTGATTTTTTGCATATGATGGACAGTTGAGCTTTTGGGCTGAGAGCCCTGCTGCTCCCAGCACTCATCCTCCTGGGAGTTTCCTTTTTCCCTCTATGAGAAAATAGGTACAGGAACCTCAGCACACACAGGTGCGGAGATTCAACCCAGTTCTTCTGCTCTCCTGATCTTAGTCTGTTTTCTAGATTCTTGAAGGAGTGTAAACTTTTCCTTCAAATCATATTGTGTAAGATATGTAATTTTATTAGCATAGTTTATTGTTGAGCCCTAAGGGCGGTGGTTTAAAGATTTGTTTACAAATCCCTTGATACTGCTTCCTCTAAAAGGTCAAGTTTAATTTTCCTCTCTTTGAAGATGGGCCAGACTTAGGGACTTACTTCCAACCAATAGAATGTAGCAAAAATGATATGTGACTTCTGAATGAGGACACAAAACAGACTCAGCTTCTGCCCAGTTTCTGTGGTTCTTGTTTGGCCATTCTGGGGTAAGTCAGTTACCATAAATTAAGAAGAAAATTCAAGCAGCCCCATCGAGGGACCCACATGGAGAAAAACTGAGGCCTCTGGTCAAAGGCTAGCACCAACATGCCACGAGAGTGAATCATGTTAGAATCAGACTCTTGTGCCACAGTAGACCATTAGATGATGCAGCCCCTGGGTTGCTGACTACAGCTAGTAATGTAACTTCTGAGACTTTCCTTATAGGGAAACTAGAATAATAGTACTTTCCTAATGAGATGTTGAATATAAAATGTGTTATAAATAATGGTTAATTGCTTACACCCGTTATTCTCTTTCCTTTGGCACAATCCTCCTAATTCATAGCCTTAGGTCTTCAGACTTAATGAAAGTCATGTTCTGAGTTAAACTGAATTTAATGAGATTTACCTGAAGACCATTCACTTGGATTAGCAGGTAAGACCTCCTGTACAGCTGGAAAAATGGCAGGAGTGGCTGTCCATTAGCCATGCCCTACCCTGTAGCTCTGTGGTTGGATGCTTTAGTTGCTTTTCTTTCCAAACCAGTGGAGCCAGTTGGTCCATTGACCTTTAGGAAAATGAAAACAGCAACAACACAAAGAGTTGTATTTTTGTTTTATCCTTCCATCTATTTGGACATTTGTCATAACTGACTCCAATTCACTTTTAGTAAGGCATCAAAAGGGGTGTGTATGTGTGTGTGTGCGTGTGTGTGCGTGTGTTTGAATTTACATTTGGGGTGACAATGGAGTAGTAGAGAGGATTTGATGCTAAAAAAATTAACTTTATGGAGGAAAATTCTCACATTCCTAGAAGCTAACTCATTTTTTTTTTCTTTGTGATATCACAATGAATATACTTAGGCCTATCTCACTTAACTTATTTACTATCTATTTTTTATTTTGCAGTATTTGGTGCTATTGTTGACTGGCTGCTTGAAACACTCTTCTCTATGGTTTCACTGATGTCGTTCTCATAATTCTCCCCCCACCTCTTCAGTGTATCCTTTTAGCGCTCTAACGGACTCCTCTTTCTTTTCCTGCCTTGAAGATACTGGGATTTCTTGGATGCTGTCCTTGATCTACCTTTTCCCTCCCCATTCTTCATGCTGGTCTATGCACACGTGGCTTCAATGAGTGGCTGTTCCTAGAATCTCAACCTGTTTTTCCTGGTCCCCTGTTTGCTCACTCTTCCTAATTGGTGTGTTCATTTGGTATTAGAAAAATGAATCTACTACTTTTGTTCTTTTAACTTCCTGGGCCATAATTAAAATGAGAAATAAGCTACCAAACAAATTTTACTGAGAAAGAATGGTATCATCAAATTATTATATCATTGTTTATCAGGGTTGAGCATTAGAGGTTTTTAACTATTAGCTAACTTGTTTTTTCTTTTCTTTTTTTAAATGACTGGTGCATGTAGAATAAAATAACCATGTATTTGACCAGTATGGAGGGAGGAGAAGGATTTTGGTCAAGAGTAGTCTGAGGGCAGGCAACTTTGAAAACTCATTCTTCACACACACACACACACACAGATTTTATTTCATACTTGACCCCTCTCTTCTCTTTCTTCTTACAGAGAGATGGTCAGTTTTAGTTTCCCTCTTCTCCCAGATTCAACTTTGATTTCCTAAAACTTCAAACTCATTCTGTATTTTCATGGGGAATGAAAGCAGTTCAGAAATATGCCCTTCTTCCTAGGCAGCTACTGTTGAGTTAACATTTTTCATAACCTGTTATAGAAAAATTGTGTATGAAGAACATTATTCTAACATATATCAGTTGATCAAAATTTTTGATTGCTTAAAAATTACCATCTTGCTTCTCTTCCTGTAACTATAGTTATACTGTTTTGGTTTATCTTTCTTTTTTTAATCAACATTCATTAGTATACTAACTGTGGTCCAGAATGTATAAAGTTACAGCAGGTGAATTTTCTTGTCTGCATTTTGACCTTGCTTTTTCAACCTGTAGTTTATCAGAGGAAATTTTCTTGATTTCTTAATTCCTGTCAGTTTCCTCTCTTCCTCTCTCAGATGTATCCTCAGGATTTCGAGATTTAGTTTGCATTATTTTCATTTTTAAAGCTGTTATCATCTAGTTTCCAACTCCCAGATACTCCCCTCTTCCCTCCCTCTAAGACTGGAATCTTAGTTCATTCCACAGGTTTTCATCCCGAAAATATACTGCATGCCTTCCTATGCTAACTACCTTGCTAATTGCTTGGAATACAAAGACATATAAGTCATGGTCCCTGTCCTCAAAAGGACCTCATCTTCCAGCAGGGAGACAGGCACAAAAACAGGAAATTACATTACAGATTGGTAAATACTATTGGAAAGGAAGGCACCAGGCACAGTGATCCAAGGAAGAGAAATCAATTCTGCCTGTGGAGAAGGGAGCTTCACAGAAAGGCAGAGCTTCTATTACTCCTTGGATGATGAGTGGATTAGAAATCTCTGGTCAAGAATTTTGTAACAAGGTCCTCCCTGGCTGGTAGCACAGTGGATAAGGTGCCAGCCTGTGAACCCAAAGGTTGCTGGTTCAATTCCCGGCCAGGGCAATAATGAGGTTGCAAACCAGGTCTCCAGCCAGGTCCGTAGCTGGAGGCAGGTGAAAGGCAACCATATGTTGATGATTCTCTCCCTTTCTGCCTCTCTCTCTTCCTCTCTCTCTGAAAATAATAAATAAAATCTTTAAAAAAACAAAAATTTTATAATAGTTAATATGGAGGCACAGCAAAGGGCAACACAGCCACCACCCCTCCACCCTTTAATGGGGAGCATTACACAGTTTCCTGAGTTAGAACATAATGTGTGGTCTGATATAGTTCTTGTAGAGAGCTAGTTTCTAAAGTCATTTCAATTTGTAATTCCTAATTTAAATAACTCCTGAACTTCACTTGCGGGTTACCATTTCTTTACTCTCCATATATTGCTTTTCTTCTTTCACTTAATTGTCATTCTCTTAATGCTTTTGTAAAGGGTAGTTGTGGTAGGCAGAATAATGCCATCTCCCCTTCCAAAGATTTCATGAATATGTTACATTGCATGGAAAAGGGGAGTTATAGTAGCAGATAGAATTAAGTTGTTAACATCTGACGTTAAGGAGAACGTCCTGAATTATTTGGGTGGGCCCAATGTAATTACAGGGGATTTTAGATGTGGAAGAGAGAGATGGAAGCCTCAGAGTGATGTTCCTGGCTGTGGTAAGAGCTGACAACCTGTGGCTGGGCAGGTGTGGGCAGGTTAATTAAAGAAGGAAGCCAGTGAGGGAACAGTGGGAGCTGAGAGGATAAGCTAGAAATCTTACAGTAGAAAAAGTATCCACACTTTAAGATTCGCAGCGGGGTTACTGGGGTAATTTTTTTAAGAACAGAAAAATAATATTAAGAAACAATCTCAATTTTAAGTACATTTAATCAAGAGGAGGGACAGCAAAGACACTCTCTAGAATGTTGTAAGTTATAAGCTAGGAAGAGAAGAGAGATGAGGAAAGACTTTGCCCATCTTGGGAATCAAAAAGGGTGACCAGATGCTCACTTTTCCATTGAGTGTAAGCTTAGGCCTGTGAATGAATAATATATGTGCATTTTAGGCACTGGTCTACAAGATAATTAAATAAGCTTCACAACCGTCTTAAAAGGTATGTAGGTACTATTACTATCACCCATGTATTATAGGTGAGACTTTTGAATCATGGGGGCGTCAAATCTTGTAAGTAGTAAATGCGAGATTTGAGCCCATATTATTCAGCGCCAAAGTCAATAGCCTTCCTCACTACTCACACTGCCCTTCGGAGGGGCCTCCTTTGCCCTACGGGGAGATGCTTGTTCTAAGAATGGGCTGATACATTCCAGACTGGGCCTTCTGTCACAGCAGCAGTGGGATGAGAGTCCAGGCTCAAACCTTGTTTCATCACAAGATGACAAGAAGAAAAAAGAATAAAGACAGCAGTCAGTTTTTGCCATGTAGAACTACACCAAGTTTTCCAGTGGCTTTAACACTCCACATGGTGCTAAATTAGTCGGTAGAGCTTGGGAATGAAAGGGAACAGGAACTTGGGGCAGGACTTGAAAGCAGAGGTTCTCAGCAATGGACAGTATGCTTTAAGTAGAAAGGTGGGGTCTGAGCCTGAGAGCCAGGGCTGCATTGTAAAGTCACAGTCGTTGTTGTCGCCTTCAGATTGGGTTGTTTCCAAGCTCATCAATAGTGAAAGCAACCTTGTATTACATGTGCTGTGAACCCTCCCACCTTGGCACCTGGGGGCTACTGAGTGGAGCAGCCCCCAGAGGGCACCATTCCAGTAGAAGATTGTTGCCCCTGGAGCTGGGCATAAGCGACCCACTGGCTTGTTTGCAGCATAGGAGAGAAGCCTGCCTGTAGGGCCTGCAGCTGCTACAGCTCCATTTGGCTTTGGGAGATAGGTGCCTATGGAGTCCCTCACTCTGTGTATCTCAGAACCCTCTTTAGTTGATAAGCACTTTCCAATCAGCCTTTCCCATTATCTTCTGCCTGCTTTAATGCCAGCCACATTCTCATTCATCAGCCTTGTCTTATCTGAGCACCGGGCGGGACCAGCACCAGGCACAATGGAAGAGGTAATATGCAAAGGCTTTAATTATATTTACACTTCAGCCTCCAGAAAAAGAAAAAAAAAAAAAAAAAACACTTTGCAAATTATAGTGTCTGCACCAGAGCTGCTGCACACCCATTTCTGACTTTTCATGAGGGTCAATCAAAGGATGCCTTTCAGGGAGTCCTTCATGAGCCCTCTTTGCAGCATCATAGCCCTAGCTTTGTGGAAGGAGTTGCTGGAGCTGGGTACTTCAGTCAGGGAGTTAGAAGGATAGATACTTTCAGTTAGATGCAGGAAGCATTCATGGAGCACCTTCTGTGTGCCAGCTTCTGTTTAGGGTGTTGAGGGTGGGAGAAAAAGGTTTCTTGATTTCAGGAGCCCACAGTGAAGAAAATTGAGGAAGATCATGGAAGCAAATCAGTGCAAATCATCAGGAGAGGAAGTACTTTTAAGGAACAGAGGGAGAAGTCATGAACAGGCCTTGAGGAGCCCTCGGAGCCCTCCCAAGGAGTGATGCTTGCGTGGGTTTCCTCCAGCCCCCACTCTCCAAGTCTGTCAGGGGTTCTTATGCCTTGGCTGTGCATTAAAATCACCTGGGAAGCTTTGAAAATTCCCAGTGCCCGGGGCTGCAGCTCAGACTGACCCAGGATCTCCAGGGATGGGACCCAGGCATAAGTAGTTTCTCAAGTTCTTCATGTAATCCCAGCATGCACCCAAGCCTGAAAACCACTGCCCTAAAACAAGAATTTATGATTCAAAAGTAAGAGTTAAGAGAAGGACCATATTATGATTTGGAGACTCTGTTACTATATTGTGAGAGGACTGGTGAGAAATGGGAAAGAAGAAAATGGTTGGGTGGAGATCAGTGGTTATATCTGATGAGGTTTAAGTACAGGAGTGTCGCAGAATCTAGTATAGTAAAATGCAGGAAAGTAACATGAGAGAAAGGCAGGGAGTGTTTGTTGAAGCAACTTTGATGTAGTGACCCTTACTTATATGTTTTGTACCTGCCTGCTCTAGAACCAGCTCAGAGAAGCATGCTTCTGAAAGTAAATTTAAAGATAAATTTTAAAAATTCACCTAAGGAGACAGGGAAAATACATATACATTCAAGGCATTAACTTAAAATTATGGAAATTGTTTGCATTTTGTGCCACTCTATGATGCCGTTTAGGATTTTTAAATTGTTAAATTTTTTTTTTGACCTGCAAATTCAGTGGAAGTAGGCCACCCAGGGCTCACATATGCATGAATGCTTAAGTAGGAATAATGATCATATTGGTTGTATTATAGTTGTAACATTACATATGCCAGTACTTAACATATACTATTCTATTTAATTTCATATGATTATCCTATTACCCAGATGAAGAATGCGACATGGAAAGGTTAAGTAAGTGGTCTGAGGTCTCACATAACCTAAGAGTTAGAATATAAGCACAGGGAAAAGCTTGGTGTAGTTGGAAGGAAATTGGTTTGGGAATAAGATAAGGATTCTATGCCTGATGAGCTTCTGCTTGACTTTGTATTAGTCAGTCAACCTCTTGGACCTTAGTATCATCTTTAAAGTGATGAGACATGAGATGGTGGCACAGGGCACAGTTTTCCTTCTGGTAATGAGTTATAATGAGAATGCGGGCTTAATGTGACTTTAGAATCTCACAGACATCTCATTCCCTTGAAGGGCATTGGTAGGAGAAAATATGTGTGTGTGTGTATACATATATAAATATATAATTTTCCCAGAACAAAGAATACAGGGATTCATTTTTATTTTTCTTGTGAAAATGTAATGGAAAAAATAATTTTTTTTTTGAATTGTTGTTCCATTTATTTATGCATTCACTGCCTGATTCTTGTTTGCGCCCTATGGATTAAACCTGCAACCTCTACATATCCAGATGACACTCTAACCAACTGAGCCACCTAGCTAAGGCCATTAAGGCCATTAAGTTTTAGAATACTAGTAAATGCAATAATTTTAAGGAAATATCTACATTAATCACTCAAGGCACTCGGCAATACAAACTCCATGTCATTGTAATAGTTGTTAAATACTGTCACTCTATCCTGTGGGGAGAAGGTAATAAAGATAATTATTAGCAAAATCAATACAGATAGACAGTAGTCAGGAAATAGTTTCTAGCTTATTCACCCCAAAGGTCCATCTGAAATAAAAAATAAAAATAACAGTCTGCAACAGAGATAACCTATAACTCCAGAACATTTTAATTCTAAAGAGCTTTAATAATAAGAAGCCCCACGTTTCCAACATCTATCAAAAATGAAATGAATAATCAGTCCTAACAGAGCTGGGCTGAAGGTTTTGAAAAAGGGGAAGGGATGAAGGTTGGTAACCATTCTCTTACAAGAAGACTAAAACACTGCTTCCTCAACCACTTAATGTCACTTTTAATGAATAGGCAGGAGCAAACTGTCTATATTTGCCTTATACACAGTATTGGGCAATTAAATGCCAACTTAGCTATTTAGGAAAGGCTTGCTAAAACATTGAAAAAGTGAAAGAGTTTGTCCTTGTCATAGACGGCCACTTCAGTGGAACATTCGGTGCACATAACTGGGTGATAGATTTCTTCCACTTCTGTCTCTGCCGGCTCTGTATCGTCTTTGTGGTGAGACCTCATCTTCTTATGGCTTCACTTTTTCTTCCTGTTCTCTAGGGTTTTGTATCTCAGAACTTCCTCTTTGTTGACAGTACAATTCATCACAAACATTGCTCTAGATTGAGTTTTGTATGATTCATGCCTTTGGCAATCAAGACACAGTGTAGTCATGCAGGCAGGACAATTCAAGACAGCATCACTATTTGGAACAGGTTGTTGCCCTCCGTCTTCCAAAACCATGGTAGCCTCTTCTCCTTGCATCAATCCAGGCCTGATCTCTGTTATCTTTTTCTGGATTATATAGTAATTCATCATTTGTTGGAATCCTGTGTTGTTTCTTCTTTTTCTTGGTCACCTGTGCTGCTTTGTCTTCATCCTCAGAATCAGAATCAAAATATGTATCATCATAGTACTTTGTCAGAGCTGCTCCAGCTTTCCCATTTCCTGAGGAAGACCCTGTATTCAGGGAGGATAGTTTGTCCTCCATTGTTTTTATAGTGGAATTTAACTCAGCCTCCATTTCTTTTTCAAATTCATCTTCACTAGATGATTCACTTTCTCCAGTAAGACATTCTCTGATGAGTTTTCATTTTTGGTCAGGTGTTCCATGTAAAAGCACATCAACTTCATCTTCAGAACTGCTCAAAGCCAGCTCTTCATCGCTAGGCTCTTCAACTGCGTAGGGGTCATAGTCATCTTGGAGCCTGTTCATGGTGGCCTCGACCCTCAGACAACATCCACAGGCGGGCTATAACATTTTTGTTTTATCAGGAAAGTACCATTCTTCTTCCCCTTCTTCCTAGTAAGTTGTAGAAGACTTGTATGGAAGACAGGTACAGCTAGACTTGTTTAACATTCCCTTCCCTCCCCTCCCCTTCTCTTCTCTCCCTTCCCTTCCCTTCCCTTTCCCAATCCTTTGCAACCTAGATGGGTGTTTTTTAGTCCTTCGTCTAGAGTGGGATAGTTCTGAAACGAGCCAGTCTTCTTGGGAAATTAAACAGGCAGAGGAATCAGTTCTAACACTAGGTACATTAAAGGAGTTCAGAAGCTTGAGTAGCTTGACAGGAAATTGCCTAGAGGAGTCTGAGATGGAGGAAGAAATCCAAACAGGCTGGGCTAAGGCAGGCATTGATGTTTGGAATTGCTTATTTTGTTTCATGTTGTTAGAACAGAGGAAAATTTAGCCCCAGAAGATGCAATCCATTTGGTATGTGACACTGGTCATACCTCAGAGAACCAAGTAGCTGGGCACTGGAAGATCCCTAGTTCAGCCCTACCTTCTTAAGGAGTCCTTGAAGTTCTTTGATCCCAGCTTCTTTCTAAGCTCAACAGACCTTGTTAGGCAGGTATGGGTATAAAACTGGGATAGAGTCTGACTCTTGAAGATTTGTGATGTGTGATTACTTAGGAAGGTGGTAGGAGAATAGAGAATGTGTGCTTTCCTGGGAGTATAGAGCTAGGGTCAGAAGGGATTGGTCTTGACATAGCCTCCCTTCTTCAGTGCCAGGCCTGTTGTTTTCACAGTCACTGTCACTGCCCTTGATTGGGCTTTACTATCTCTTGCTGGACCAGGGCCACAGACCCCTGATTGTTCTGAAGGCTCTCCTTGAGCCTTCCTTTTATTCAACTTCCCCCTCATGATCAGAGCTGTCTTGCCAGACTCCAAGTTGATCACCACCAGCCTGAGTAAAATCAAACTCCACAGCATAGCATCAAAATCCCTTAGTGTCTGACTTCCATCTTTCCTGACTCCAAGGAGGGCCTGGGTCTTGTAACATTGAGTTTCCTGTCTGGTTTGGGTATGGTCCACCTGCAGGGAGTTGGGAAAGACAAAATCAGGGAACCCCAACTAGGGAACCCCAATCTCTCCATTCTACCTATCCCTCCTCCACTGAGACAACCATAGAATTGAGGTGGCTTCTGCCTACTTTGAATCTGAAGGAGTTTACTTCATTAAAATCTACATTTCCTGTAATGAGCTCTCACTCTATTGTCTGTTTATCCTCACAGGTCAAAAAGATTCTGTTACATGTGAAATTCTATAGTTTATATTAAAAAAAAACAATAGAAATATTGAATATGAGTTTTCATGCTACTCTGTTTACTTCCCATTTCTAAAGCACAATCTAAAATAATCCTTGACTCCTCCTTACTTGAGTCATTACTGTTGGGTAACACCAAACAGGTTTTAATGATAAGCCATCACAAATATACTAAAGTCCTAATGTGAAGCAAGAATCAAGCTTGGGTTCCATGCTATCTTTTTCACACATGGGTTTATGTTGGCTTTGGTCTTCACAGAGTTGTCCACAACACCTGATTCCAGAGGGAGGTTTATGGTGAGGCTACTGGGCCTATCATGTGACTGGGTCCTTCTAAGTCTCTGGGAAGAGTCCTAGCAATGTGTTACATGATCACATGTGTTTATGAAGTTCTACAAGTAAGACATTTTAGCTTCAATTAGGACAATTGTTTCTTTCTCTTTTGACTTCCCTTCTATCATGCTTCCTTCAGTGTCAGACAGTGCTGGAGTAGGCATTTTGGAGATTCAGCTGAGAAGTCAAAGTGAGAATACATTTAATGAGTTTAGTGGGCATATATTCATGTGCTTTACAATTGCTTATTGTGTACAGTTACGTTACTATATAACTGTACACATAACATTCTTAAGGAGGGCCCACCACATTTATGTAAGCTTATGTTCCAGTGACCTGACAACCTGATTCCTCAATCATGTGTTTCTTACTGTGGTCATGGATAGCCTATACCAGAACTACATGATACAGATACAGCCTTCTCACCTACACCCAGGCTGTAGTGAATCAGAATCTCAGGATAGGGCCCGAGAAGGTAAGCTTCATGAGGCAAGGGACTTTGGTTTCATGTCACATGTGTTTGAGTTTATTTGCTTACCACCAATTCCCTAGGATTTTCTTGGTGCAAAGTGGGTGCTAATAAAGGTTTGAGAATCATCACCTCTGCCTATTTAATGTCTTCTTGTATTTCAAAACTATAGATCAAGATTTTCCAGTATAGTGCTGATTTTTCTGACAAGGAATGTGAGAAATGACAGGATGTGAGAAATAAAAAAGTCCCTGGAGATCATCAGTTTGGTCGCTCTCAAATAGAAGATGAGGAAGAATAACTGAATTACATGCAGTGTTATTTCTCAAACTACATTTGCTCAGCTATCCCATTTTCTGTTGATTTCATGTGAAGGCATGAGGATAGGTGGTACCTGAATCTTCTAGGTGATAAGATGGCTGATGTGTTTGGAAATTCTTCATGATGATTCTGATCCCTCCTTCCCCTGTTGAAAACATTAATTGAATCTTTCTTTTAACAAACAGCCTCTGAGACATAGAACAATTGAGGTAAAGGATCCTATTTAACTGAGGAGCAGAGTCAGGGCTAGAACTGAATTCTTTTTTTTTTTTTTTAATTTAATTTTTTAATTTTATTGTTGTTGTTTTACATCCATCCCCTTTTTGCTCCCCTCCATCCCCCTCCCCACCCACCCATTCCCCACAAAGTCAATCCCACCTGTTGTCCATGTCCATGGTTTCTTTATACTAGGTTCTTGTCTAAGCTGCTCCACTTCCTTGCCTCTGCCTCTCCCCTCCCCCCAACCCCTTTCCCCCTGACCACTGAAGGTCTATTCACTGTATTCATATACTTGGTTCTGTTATGCTTATTGTTAGTTTTGCTCATTATTGTCCCATAATGGGAGAGATCATATGATATTTGTCCTTCACTGACTGGCTTATTTCACTAAGCATAATACTCTCCAGTTCCATCCATGTTGTTGCAAAGGGTACAAGTTCCTTCTTTCTTTTCGCTATATAGAATTCCATTGTGTAAATGTACCAAAGTTTCTTGATCCAATCATCCCCTGATGGGCACTTAGGCTGTTTCCAGCACTTGGCTATTGTAAATAGTGCCGCTATGAACATAGGTGTGCATAGGTTCTTATGAATTGGTGTTTCAGGATCCTTTGGGTATAGTCCAAGTAGTGGAATTGCTGGATCAAAAGGCAGTTCCCTTTTTAGTTTTTTAAGGAAACCCCATACTGTTTTCCATAGTGGCTGCACCAGCCTACATTCCCACCAACAGTGTATGAGGGTTCCCTTTGCCCCGCATCCTCACCAACACTTGTTGTTTGTTGATTTGCTGATGATTGCCATTCTGACAGGTGTGAGGTGGTATCTTATGGTAGTTTTAATTTGCATCTCTGATGACTAGTGATGTTGAGCATTCCTTCGTATGCCTCTGGGCCCTTTGTATATCTTCCTCAGTGAGTTGTCTGTTCAGGTCCTTTGCCCATTTTTCAATTGGGCTGTCTGTCTCCCTGGTGTTGAGTCACATTAGTTCTTTGTATATTTTGGAGATCAGACCCTTGTCTGAGGTATCATTGGCAATTATGTTTTCCCATACAGTTGGTTCCCTTTGAATTTTGCTGATATTTTCTTTAGCTGAACAGAAACTTTTCAATTTGATATAGTTCCATTTGTTGATTCGTTCTTTGATTTCCTTTGCCCTTGGTGAAGTATCAGTAAACATATTTTTGCGTAGGATATCCGAAAGTTTACTGCCTATATTTTTCTCCAGGACCTTTATGGTGGCACTGCTTATGTTTAAATCCTTTATCCATTTTGAGTTTATTTTGGTGTATGGTGTAAGTTGGTGGTCTAGTTTTATCTTTTTGCATGTTGCTGTCCAGTAGAACTGAATTCTTAAAAACTCTAGGTGCAGCGTACTTTCTTTTAGTTTATATTCAGGAAATTTATGGGCAGCCTCCGTTTTCTAAAAATTCTCCAATATTTGGAGAGCACATACAACTTTTACACTTGGTCTTTACTGTTCTACATTGCTTCTTATGGTTTCTTATGTATAAATGTGGTATTTCCTTGTAAATTTACAAAGACTAGGTAACATATCTTAAACTTCCTTTGTATTTCTGAAGGTAACTAGCTGAATGAGGAGCTGATAATAAAGGGGCAAAAATAGTTGATTACTGGTTTATTAGTATCTCAAAATAATTAGTTGATATGATAATATTAGGTGTGCCATTTCAAGTGCTCATGAAATTCTTATTAAAATATTGCCGACGTTGGGAGATTCATGTTAATTAAGATGAACATGGGCTATGGGGCATTAAGAAGGGGACAGAATGAATACATCCTAGCCCACAGAGAGTTACCTTAGGGGGTCCAAGCAAGATTAAGAGACAGAAAATTCCAGCAGGGTTCCTGAGAAGTCTAGGGCAGCAGTACTCAAAAGTCAAGACTGTTGGCAGATAACACTAGGGAACTCTGTCAGAGCCAGTCCCACACTTCAGGGTAACTTGGAGGCCACCTGAGCAGGTTCTGGATGTGTAAAACAGAATCCCAATGACCAGAATTAGGGTTTTGAACTTGAAACCTAAATAATTTATGAATAACTTGGTATATTTGTTGTTATAATTTTTGCTTTTTACTGTTATATAATGATATGTTTATAATTTATAGTCAGATTTATAGATTATGGCCCAACAAATGTAGTCAATTTAATTAGGTAAAATAAAAAGTTATTTTTTAGGGGCTTTTAAAATTTGAAAGATATTAATGTGAACTTCCAATGCACATGTTTCAATTTTTATTGTAAATGTTTCATCACTAGCTCTGTGTTAATTGTTAGTTTGGGGAATGATTTACATGTTTAAAAGTACAGGAGAAGTTATTTTGTCTAAAGCTAGATTTTTAATTTACTTGCATTTTTCCCCATACAGTTTTTACCTTTTATAACCTTATGTATTTTCATTTGAACCTGAAATAATTTAGTAAAATGATGAGATTTAATTTTTGTTGTGCTCAATCTTTGTAACACGACCTTCACTCCTCAGTGCTTGATCAAAGAACAAAGAAAAGGAACATTATTACTGTTGTATCATGCCATCCTTTTCATTACTGTACTATTATTTAATACATGATACATTCACATTTCATCTATACTGAAGCATTTTCTGAGAAATTAAACTGTCAAGTACCTGAGGGCATGGGCTGTGTCTTATTAAACAGTGGTTTCCAGAGTAGCCATATCAGAGCCACCTGAGGTGCCCTTTAAAAATGTAGAGTTTAGGGCCCTAGCTGAGAGATTTTGATACAGACATTTTAAAGAGAGTCCCAAGAATCTGATTTTTAAAAAGCCCGTCCAGATAATCCTTATGGATAGTTGGAATTGTAAATCACTAGCCTACAGCATGGGATACTACCTTGCATTAAGTGCTTAAAATGTTGCTTTATTTTGAAGCATGAATCTTTCAGGAAAATGATATAAACTAAGTCTGACTTGCTCGCTTCATTTTGCTCTTTTTAAAAAAATAATTTTATTTATTGATTTAAGAGAGAGAGTGAAGAAGGAAGGGAGAAAGGAGGAGGGAGGAAAGGAGAGAGAGAGACTGATTAGTTGTTCTACTTGGTGATGCATTCATTGATTCTTTTTTTTAAGATTTTATTATTTTTAGAGAGAGGGGAAGGGAAAGAGGCAGAGAGGGAGAAAAACATCAATGTGTGGTTGTCTTTTACCTGCCTCCAGCTACAGATCTGGCTGGAGACCTGGCTCACCACCTGGTTATGTGCCCTGGTTGGGGAATCGAACCAGCGACCTTTGGGTTCGCAGGCTGGTGCTTTATCCACTGTGCCACCAGCCAGGGTTGATTGATTCTTATATGTGTCCTGACTGGTAATTGAACCCACAACTTTGTCATATCAGGATGATACTCTAGCCAACTGAGCTACCCAGCCAAGTTCCATTTGGTTTTCTCTTTTTTTTCCTGTGCTTTCTCATGCTGCACCAACTACCTGACAGAACCCAATTCCAATGTGATCTTCTTTTTTAATGCATAACCATAACTAATAGCCGAGACTTTTCATTGTCTTTTTAAAACTACTTGAAAAATCTGATAATGCTTTTTAAAGTTTGCATTAGTCCTTAGTGGTAGAAATGACCAACCTGGTGACCAAATGTCACTACCTGGGAGTGTTGGTTATGGCTGGGAAGACTGATGTATGACGAGTGTCTATTCCATATAGTGTACATCAAAACACTGTCCTTCAGATCTGCTATTTTCAGAGCTTTCTGCTGTTTTAAACATAATCTAACTTACGCATTTGTTCCAGAAAGCTATCTTATCTTTGATTACTCTCCCTGCTGCCTGGACTGGTCATGTTTCTTTACAATTGCTCTTTTTCAGTTTATCTTATAGCAGCCATTTGTTCTCAGTAGTGGCTGATCCTGTGAAACTGTGGCAGAAAGCTGAAGTTGTGAGCTGCATGAATGACTTGTTTCAGCTTGGAGTAGCTTCAGCCTCATTCCCATATTATTTTGTGGATGATCCTGATTTGCAACTTGAAGTTTAATCACCATTTGTGACATTGAGGAATATTTTGACTAAGTTGTTGGTTGCTTGATGTATGTACTTAGGTTTCTACACCTGTATAGAAATGTGTCTTTAGATTATAGTTCATAGGTT
This sequence comes from Noctilio leporinus, assembly GCA_004026585.1. NCBI lineage: Eukaryota > Metazoa > Chordata > Mammalia > Chiroptera > Noctilionidae > Noctilio > Noctilio leporinus. The sequence goes on along the minus strand of PVIW01001268.1, from coordinate 297,003 downwards.
AAGAGTAGAGTCACTGGTGGTCAGAAAAAAAAGTCAAAACATGAGACAAGTTGGCTGATGGAAGATTAGGGAAAGAAATAATAGAGAGAAGAGAGGAATTCATGAGAGTTAAAAAAAAAAAGATGCAAAAGGAAAAAAAAAATGTGTAATAACATGTAGTAACCTAGAAGGCTTCTCTTAGCAGGTTTTGCTTAGCAGGTTTAATTTTAATTGGACAATTTACCAAGAATATTTCAGTGATTATATCTGCCACATAATAGCACTTGGGCCCTCTAGTCTTTTGTAAGTTTGCACTGTGGCTCTTAGTACACGGTTCCCTATTCTTGTTTACATTGTTTGAAATGTTCATGAACAGATTATTTCCTTTACATTTATCTTTTAATAAAAATTAGTCTAACATAGGTTTAAAAAAAATACATCTCTTATAGATTCATGAGTTAGGCATCAGTCTACAAGTCTCCTAGAATTTTTATATAACAGTTTACCTGCACTTAAAATTTTTTAAATTGAATTTATTGCCATGATATTGGTTAACAAAATTATATAGTTTTTCAGGTTTAAAGTTCTATAACATAGGTCCTGGCTGGTAGCATAGTGGATAAGGCACCTGCCTGTGAACCCAAGGGTCGCTGGTTCGATTCCCCAGCCAGGGCATATAACCAGGTTGTAAACCAGATATCCAGCCAGGTCTGTGGCTGGTGGCAGGTGAAAGGCAACCATACATGATGTTTCTTTCCTTCCCTATTCCTCTCTCTAAAAATATTAAATAAAACCTTGATTCAAGTCAAGTCTCCTTCTGTCACCATTTATTCTCTCTTCACCTTCTTCTACTTCCCCCTACACCCTTGTCCCACTGGTAGTCACCACATATTATTATCTGTGTCTATCAGTTTTGTGTGTGTATATGTGTGCGTGTGTGTGTATATGTGTATGTATGTGTGTGCACTTCTGCGTAACCTCTTCACCTTTTTCACCTAGCTCTGAAACCCCTCCCCCTGATGGTTATCAGTCTGTTCTGGTTATATATTGTTTGCTAGTTTATTTTGTTCATTAGATTCTATATATAAGCGAGATCATATGGTATTGTCTTCCTCTGGTTGGCTTATTTCACTTAGCATAATACTCTCCAGGTTCATTCATGCTATCATAAAAAAGTCAGATTCTTTTCTTTTTTACAGCCGGGTAGTATTCCATTGTGTAAGGCACCACAGCTTAGTTATTCACTCATCTACTCATAAGCGATTAGGCTGTTTCTAGATCTTGGCTATTGTGAATAACGCTTCAATAAATATAGAGGTGAATATATTCTTTTGAATCAGTGTGTCAGGTTTCCACATAATTCCAGATGTGGAATCCCTGGATCAAAAGGCAGTTCTCATTTTAAATTTTTGAGGTAACTCCATATTGCTTTCTGCGGTAGCTGCATGAGTCTGCATTGCCACCAATAATGCACTAGGGTTCCCCTTTCTCCACATCCTCATCAAAACTTGTTGCTGTTGATTTATTGACAGAGTATAACTAATGAAATTGAAGCAGTAATCAAAAAACTCACAACAAACAGTCCTGGATGGGATGGCTTCACAAGTGATTTTTACCAAACATTTGAAGAACAACTAATACCTATCCTTCTCAAACTATTCCAATAAATTCAAGGGGGTGGAAGACTCCCACACTCATTTTACAAGGCCATCATTGTCCTAATTCCAAAATCAGATAAGGACACTACAAAGAAAGATATAAATTTAAAAGATCACATCAAGATCAAGCGGGATTTACCCCAGGGATGCAGGGTTGGTACAATATTTGCAAATCAATAAATGTGATACACCACATAAATAGAATGAAGGATAAAAGTCACATGATCATAAAATAGATGCAGAAAAAGAATTTGATAACATTCAGCACTCATTTGTGATATAAACTCTCAGCAAAGTGGGAATAGAGGAAACATATCTCAATATAATGAAGGCCGTATATGACAAACCCAATGGGCAAAAACTAAAAGCATTTCTTTCAAGATCAGAAACAAGACAGGGGTGTCCACTTTCACCACTCTTATTCAACATATTACTATAAGTCCTAGTCAGAGCAATCAAACAAGAAGAAATAAAAGGCATCCAAATTGGAAAAGAAGAAGTAAAACTCATTATCTACCTGCATTTTTCTACTCCAGGGAAAAGGTCAAGAATTCATCAGATTTTCAAAGGAATCACTGAATGAATATATATATATATATATATATATATATATATATATATATATATATATGTGTGTGTGTGTGTGTGTGTGTGTGTGTGTGTGTATGTGTGTGTGTGTACACAAATGTATGTATATATGTATTTAGAATAGTATTTTTTATTTTGATTAATTTTTAAAAGGTTTTATTCATTATTATTTTAGAGAAAGAGGAAGGGAGGGAGGAAGAAAGGGAGAGAAACATTAATGTATGGTTGCCTTTCACCTGCCTCCAGCTGGGGACCTGGCTGGAGACCTGGCTTGCAACCTGGGTATATGCCCTGACTAGGAATCGAACCAGCGACACTTGGGTTCTCATTTGGGTGTTCAATCCACTGAGCCACACCAGCCAGGGTATATATATAATTTATATATAATTATATATAATTTTAGAAAGTGGGCTAGTAAAGGACCTCAGCCATAAAAACCTATCATTATGTACAACATTCTCTGGATAACAGTGAGCAGAGCTCTGAACTAGGCCAATTACTATTGCTTGTCCAAGGGGTGTGCCTCTCTCTTACCATTAATAGTTAGTTTGGTGTGTGATCAACCCTCATTGTCCCAGGAGGAGATTGAAGCCTCAGGTGTAATTTTTCATTTTTCTGTTAATAAAAAGATCAGTGACTTTATTTATTTTTTTCTATAGTCAACATCAGAGACTCCTTTCAGGTCTGAATTACAGGTGTAAGTCACTTGTTATATTTGGGATTTCTCTTCTGCAAGCTGGCAAATACATTTGCATTTTCATTCTTAATCTTCTTTTCCCAAGTTAGTTGATTTGCAGATTATTTTATAACCATTTAAATATAAATGCTTTTCTAGGGTCATGTTCAAGAACACAACTTCCAGTGCATGCCAGTCTCTGGGTGACCTTAGTTATCAATAGAATGTCTGATTCTGTTTATAGTTTTCAGCATGGAAGAGCTCTACTGATCACAGGAAGTATACTCTGATACAGCTTTCAAGTCTGCTAATAGCCTGTTAAGTATAGTTACATACTCTTTCTCCTATGGTAATTTGTCAGTCTGTGACAGAAACAAGATTTCTACCAGGCAAAAACTTCTGAGCTGATAAACCATTGGCTCTGAGTGTATTCCCTGAAGGGATAGCTGCCTATTCCCCTAAGCCTTGAATTCCTGGGGAGAACCCAGCAGATATTAAAAACTGAAAGAGAAAGGGGATGGGAGACCAGAGACCAGGTGAAATCATCAAATAAGAAGTCTTAGCCATCTCTCCTTGAGAGAGTGGTATTGGGTGACTGTAAGAGAAGGAACAACCCAGTTTACAAAGATCCCAGCCATGACTGACCATCCTGTCAAAGGGAAGTTGTTGTGGATTCTTGAAATCGATTTTATTCTAGAGTCATTTCCCCAAAGACTTCTATCTTGTATTTATTTACTTACTAACTTTAATTTTTTTCAAAGCAGTATTAAAACTTCTGACTGGATGGTGGAATATTTTATCGTTTGGAGTAAATTTGACTGCTGAGTCCTTTTCATGTTGCTATCAGCCTAGCAGGGAGGCTCTGACAGAAATTGAGGTCTAGAGAAGTCAGGAAATCTATGCACCAGGGCAGCGCAGCAGTTTTAGAACCTTAGCAGGGGCCCAGAGGAGGAGAGAAGAGCAGCCATAGGATGTTAGAACCTGGGAGATACATACAAAGGCAAGTTGAGTGACTAAGATCACAGAACTGACTTACAGGATCAGATAGAAACATCAGGGCCCAGACTCAATGTCCAGGCAGCCAATTTAATTAGAAAATGCACAGAGAAAGGAACAAAAGAACAACCTTTGCTAACACCTATCGTGAGCCTTATAAAAGCTCCATTAGCATATGAGACTGCTTAAGATCAGGGTAAGGACCTGTGTGAGCAGTACAGAGCCGTCCTTCAGAGAAACGGGAACAAGCAGGCCTAACAGAAAGGCAGGCTGTTCCAGAACACCTTTGGCAGTGTTTCATCTGGACCTGGTCAGATTGCTTATGTTTGCATTTTCTAGGCATCCTTCACCTTTTTGATTTATTAGTCCATAACATCTATATGGCACCATGTAGCTCAGGCTTTCAGTACCTTGAACATTTTTATTTAGAAAAAAAGAAAACTCTGTTGGAATTTTTTTTAGTGTTTTATTTCAACTTTATTTAAATGTATCCAGGAATAAATATAATACAACACCCCTGTCCCATTTCCAGTAGATCTTGGATTCATGCTTTTGTCCATTATTCCCACCAGTAAATAAAAGTAAAAGGAGTTGCTATGAGAGGGATTTTCAATGTCAATAGTTTCACTTCCATGTTCCGGTTGTTTGAAAACAGCCCCACCTAACTTGCTCCTGTACAAATAAGCACATTTAAATAAGCCAAGTGCAAATCTAGGCATTTCTTTGGAGTGGAGACTCAGTTTGCATTGAGGACCTATACTGCGGAGAGTGGGCTGAGTACGAAGCAGATGTTCACATTACTAAATCCTCTTCCTCAGTTGCTGGTTTGATTCATCTTCTGAGAAGGTTCAAGTGAGGAGCACCTAACACTGCTGATTCCTCTCCCACAGTGGTCGAAAAGGGATTTCAGATGGTTCCAGCCAGAGTCAAGGGATGAAAACATGTCAGGAGTGGAAACAGAGCTGGTAAATGGCATATTGCAAGAGTTTTGAAAAGTAAAAGTCTGTCATTTATATGTTGGCCTCACTCAGAGAAAGATCAGATTTTCTATTAAGATGATATAGAAACTGGCTAGCTAGTCAGACAGAATTGCTCCCTCACACAAGTGATCCTGGATGTCACTGCAGGAGGGGGAGGTGGGGGATAGGCAGCCATGACAGCAGGGGACAAGTAAAAGCAATGTGACTGAGGTGCCTCCCAGTGAGAGAGACGCAGTTCTCCCAGTTCCTTCATGTCTCAGCTGGTTTTAGCATCTCCCTGTTGTCATTACTAGGCCTTTCTCCAGCTTCTTTTTTTGTGGCGTTGATCTTGTTGTCTCCAGTCAGCCTTTAGAACTTAGTTATTTCTGTTGGCTTTTCATTGGAGGACAGAATGACCTCCAGATGGTCCTTACAAATCAGTCACTGCGTTCCTAGGATTCTTTTTTGTTCTACTTCCTAGTTCATCTCGTTGACTATGCCCAAGACCCAGGTTACTCCATCAAGTCATCCTGGACATTGTGGGGTCTCCTGCCATTCCCTCCACCATGTTCTGACCAACTAATTTTCTATAAAAGTAGATTTTTATTTTTTATCACTTCACTTGCTAGCTTTTCTCCCCCTGTCCTATAGTTGTCAACCCAGCTGAATGCAGCCAGCCCAAACTCTTTGTCATTTTTCTCTCCAGTGATTCACAATATATGTCCTCACTGATTTGGCAGCAACTTAATTTTAAGAATTCTGCACTTAAAATTTTTTATGGCCTCCTTGGCTCTGAGTCAGGGAGTGGGTATTGTGTCAAAACATTGATTGCTCCTGTTTGGTGACTACTAGCAAGGTGGGAATTCTAATATAGAGCTATTTTATCCAGAGTGTTAGGGAAGTCTGAAGGAACTTTAGAATTACCTTGGGAAGGCAGAAAGGAAAGGAATTTAAAATTAAAGCCATAGAACCTTGCTGTTTCCTACCACAGTTAGAGTAACACTAATGAGTTAACTAATTTGTGGCTCTGCCAATAGGATAAAGAATACTAATAACATCCCAATACTGGAGGCCCTCTTTGTGGCCCTCTAGGCACTGGAGGAGGCTCCTGGCTGTAGCTGCCTGGTGTGGGATGAGGTTATAATCTGGCGAAGGACTATGTAAACTATGCAGACACTTGTAACTGCATCGTGAGGGAGAGAGCTGCTGTGAGGGTGTAGGGTTTGGAGCTGGAGAAAGTGCAGAGGGATAGAGGAAAAGGTTTGCTGTGATTCTGCTTGGCAGAAGCTCTTCTGAGTGAAAGTTCCCTCAAAGAGGCTGGAGCAGAATGCCATCAGCTTGAGAGCTCTGTATATAGCATTGTGCACATGGACCAAAAGGAAGTATTATAGAATTGTATATAATTTTATTAATCAATGTCACCCTGATAAACTCAGTAATTTTAGAAAAGGAAGTCCAAGCTTTTTTTTTTTTTTAAAGATTTTTGTCGTTGTTTTCAGAGAGAAGGTCAGGGAGGGAGGAAGAAGGGGAGAGAAACATCAACATATAGTTGCCTTTCACCTGCCTCCAGCTACAGATCTGGCTGGAGACCTGGTTATGTGCCTTGGCTGGGGAATCAAACCAGCCAGGGCCAGGAAGTCCAAGTGTTTGATCCTTTTTTTTTTTTTTTTTTTTTCAGGTGGAGAATGGGATTTAGAGGTATGTCAGTATCTAGAATTTCAGTTCTATGATGCTGGGAAGAAGGTGGATTTCATTAAAAACACTTATTCAGAACTTGGAACAATGGTACAGCATATTGAGGGGTAGTGCGGAAGCCTGGGATCACACATGCACCCTGAAGTGCCCCTGACCCAGCCTTGCCACGAACTCTGGAATGACTTCTGCTGAAACTCAGTTGCTGGAGGGTGTCTGTCAAGCAGCAAATTCATTATTTTGGGAACACTGGTCCTGCCTGAGGCCTCAGGACATCAGGGACTGATGGCCCTGATCCTGCGGGTTGGTTCTTAAATGATCAGAGATGAATGAGCTAATTTCACTCAAAGCCTTGACAAAACCCTTGGGTTGAAAATGCTGACAGTCAAACCTAAAAGGCTTGAACATCTACCAAAAGCCTGATCCCATGTGTTTTTTGTGTAGAAAGAACTGCATTTGGCCTGGTGATCCTGCCACATCATGGCATCTGTACAGCCAGCATTGGATTACTCAGGGCCCTTTGCTTCACCCTTAATCATTTTGATATAGTATATTTATATGATTTCCCAATGTTTTATCAGAAGTAATGACTATAGTACTTTAAGAATTTCTAGTTCTGAGGGCACTTATTCATATATTTATGAAAGAAATAGCTTCTTTGTAAACCAAAGAAACAAATGGATGATGTTCAGCAGTTTGTTATGGGTTGGGTTGCATTTCTCTCAAATTTCTGTTTGCAAGTCCTAACTCCCAGTACCTCAGAGTGTCACCTCATTTGGAAATAGGGTTGTTACATATAATATTTGTTAACTGAAGATGATGCTATTAGGGTGGGACCTAATTCAGTGTGATTGGTGTTCTTATGAAAAAGGGAGATTCAGACACAAGCATACAGAAAGAGAGAGAAAGAGAGAGACAGAGAGAGGTGTATCAACATGAAAGCAGAGATCAGGGTAATAACGAACACTGACCTAAACCACTGGAAACTTGGGGAGAAGCATAGAGCAGGTTCTCCCTCATAGCTCTCAGCGGGAACCAACCCTGCCAACACCTTGACCTTGGACTTGCAAACTCCAGAATTGTGACACAATAAATTTCTGTTGTTTAAGCCACTCCGTTGGGAGTATTTTATTACGGCAGTCCTAGTGGACTAATACAGCAGCCATCGTATACCACAGGCTTAAGAGTTACAATCTTTCTTTTTCTCATTTTCCTCCAGAGACATTTGAAATATTAGTTTTATTTCCTTATAGAAGCTTCAAGTGCTGAGCTTTTGGTAGAGGTAGTGAAGTTTTTGGTCAGATTGGATGAGGGATATCGCAGGGAAGGAGAGCCTCTGCTTTCTACATGCTAGGCATGCAACAGTGAAGCAGACAGTCACAGTCTACTGTACATATATCAAACAAATAATCATAAATTATTTTTATTATTCTAAGTACTGTGAAAGGGAGTGACCAACAGGTAGGCCATACCTGAAATGATGGAAATGAGAAAGTCGTTTGGAGAAGTGCCATTTAAGCCAAGATGTAAGGGATGTTCAGGGAGGGTTTCTCTAGCCAGAGAGTGGGCTAAATGCCCTCCTGGCATGGGGACAACATGTGCAAAGACCTTGAAGAAGGAACTTCCCTTTCTTGACTCACATGGCATCCGGAACATATGCTCATAGGTAAAATCAGATTGCTGTAAAAATTTACTGAGTTGTGAGCTCTTTGAAGGCAGGATTATGAAAGCTAGGTCTGGTCTATTAGCTTTCAATCCAAATGAATACAGGTTAAAGGAATAGAAACTGGGATTTCCTAAAGTTAAGTCAATGGGGATTTAGATTGTTAGGCATCAAGAATTTTACCAAGTTTTCTCTTGGGATAATATGAACCCATATAAAGAAAATCTGGCCCTGGCTGATGTGGTTCAGGGGATTGAGTACCAGCTGGTGAACCAAGGGGTCACTGGTTTGATTCCCACTCAGGGCACATGCCTGGGTTGTGGGCCAGGTCCCAGTTGGGGGCACATGAAAGGCAACCACATATTGATGTTTCTCTCCCTCTTTCTACTCCCCTCCCTTCCTCTCTCTCTCTCTAAATCTAAATAAATAATATCTTAAAAAAGAAAATCTAAGGATTTAGATTGAAAGTTAATATTAATGACCATGATTACAATAATATCATAGATTTATATAGATCTAGGAACTTGACAAAATAGATTTTAAAAGTGATAACTAATGTGGAGTAGCTTTTCTTCAGAGAGAAAATAAGGAGAGAGAGAGATTCTACCTCACAAAAGCTCCAAGGTCATTATTTCTCCCTGTATTGCTAGAGCAGGAAACTAGTGGACATGATAGATAGCTGTTAGCACTGTGATTGTCTCCTGCTCTGTTAGAAACAGAGGAAGATGGCCACACTGACATTGATAGATACATGTTGTGGCACGAGTTGACACAGGTTTAATAGTGATCATGCCGTGATAGAATGTGCTCTTGTACAGTCTTTCCTGGAACAGGCACATTAGCTTCTGCTGGGAACCTTTGCTTCCTCTTATTCTATGACTCTGTTTCAGCTGTCTCAAGTGGTCCCCTGGCTCCCCTGTAGACAGAGGTGAGGAGGAGACAGCCTCCTGTGTCTTAGAGGTTCCCCCCCTGGTGGGGAGAGAATCTGGAATAGATGAAGACCCTCAGTTCAAAGTCCAGGATCCATACCTGGAATGACGGATGAGCTTAGCCATGCCAAAGGTTATTTCTTCTGTGTATTTTGGCCAGCAGCTCTTGCCCTCCTGGGCTGTCAGTTGCTGCTCTTCTATGGGGAGAGGGGATTGCCCTTTCAGCCTCCTCAAAATGGTACCAGCCTTTACCTTTTCCATCACTGTCCCTCTGAAGTGTAGTTCAGAGGTTCAAATTGGCCTTCTAGCATGTGGCTACCCTGATTATACTGCCAAATCAAGGAGGAATACTTGCAGGGGTAATGATATACTTACCATTTGAGAAATACAGAGCAGTTCAAAACTAATTTATATGGAGTAGAAAATACAAAGTACTTCATTGGAAAATAGACCAGAGCATGCACTTTTCAGTGATTCTGCTGCATGAGTGGAGAGTAGCATCAGGAGAGTGTTATTTGTTTCTTTTTGTGCTATTTGCCATGGTAGGTTACCTTTTCTTGCCATATAGATTTCATTTTGACAGCAAATAGGTCACTAAAATAGAAGTACAATGTCATTTTAATTACAGCCAGTTCAATTGATCATCAACATAATAATGAAAAAAAATGGAAGGGTTACCACAATGTGGCAGAGTTGTCATCTCTTTTAATTGCTTTCCAATTATGAGACTGAACTCTGATTGATAGGATGTATAGACCTGCTTTTTAAAATCCTCGCCTGCAGGTATGTTTATTGATTTTAGAGAGAGAGGAAGGTAGAGAGAAAGAGAGAGACACGTCGATGTGAGAGAGAAACAACGATTGGCTGCTTCCCTTCTGCGACATGACTGAGGATCGAACCCTCAACCTAGGTATGTGCCCTGACTGGGGGTTGGACCTTTTAGTGTATGGAATAGGTGACACTCCAACCAACTGAACCATCCAGCCAGGATTGCATGTATTTATTTTTAATGATCTGTAAGTACTGATGGAGGGTGCCAAGTGGAAAACATAAACATCTTAATCTTGTATTTCGTCCCATTTACTTTTTTATTCCTATTGAACTGTTGGTTATTTGGTTTGCTTCCCCCGCCTTTTTCTTAATTTTCTTTAGTCCTTTCATTATGATAATGGAGAGATTGAGGAAATAATGACATTTTTCTAAGAGTCACAGCCAAGACTATTAGAACTTAAAGGAAAAATTTCCTATTCTCCAAAGCCTCACACACTACTAATGTCACACAGGGAGGGAGTGTATGATCTCTGTGTAGTGGTTGGTGGGGAGGGTGGGTAATATTTCAGTCTATGCAGCTGCTCTAAGCATGGAAAGGCCTGTGATCATTTGCAATGTCTTCATTCTTCTCTGTTGGTGGTATTATAGCATCAAGCCACAAGGCAAATACTGGTTTTATGTCACCTTGCTATGAACATCATCCTGAGTAAGTGCTAGAAGCCTTCTTTCATGAAACTGGCTTCTCTAACCAAGAGATCATTTTTAGATGTGCTTAACTTTTTAAATACATCCTTTAAGGCCCTGGCTGGTGCGGCTCTGTGGATTGAGTGCTGGCCTGTGAACCCAAGAGCCACCAGTTTGATTCCCAGTCAGGGCACATACCCAGGTGGCAAGGCCAGGTCCCTAGCCAGTTCCCCAGCTGAAGGAATGCTAAAGGCAACCATACATTGATGTTTCTCTTCCCTTTTTCCTCCCTCTCTAAAAATAATAAAAATTTTATTTAAAAATATATTTTCAAAAATCTGATGTCTCAGTCATGCTATGCAGTCATGCCTATTGGACAGAACTTGGAATTTCCAGAATAGAGAGCAATATTTTACTCCTACTCCTAGGAGCTCTCGCCACACTAGGAAATTGTTTCAATATCAGGGTATGATTAGGATTCAGAGAAGCTTGGGAGTTCTAGGAGTGGGATACATTTCGATTGAATTCATTGATAGTTGAGTCAATATGTATGTATTATCAAATAACCAACTAGCTGACCTGTTTGAATGAATCAACTCAATAAATCTAAGAAAGAATTGATCAGGAATGAGCCCAGGTTGTGTGGGGTCTGAGGCTTTTACCATTTTTGGAACTTTTTTTTTTTTTAAAGAAAGAGAATACAACATCACAAGTGCAATTTGAAGCATAAAAATAAACATTTATTCGATTCCCCAGTTAGAGCACATAACCAGGTTACCAGGCAGGTCTCCAGACAGGTTCCCAGCTGGAGGTAGGTGAAAGGCAACCATACATTGATGCTTCTCTCCCCTTCTTCCTCCCTCCTTGCCCTTCTCTCTGAAAATTATACTAAAATATTAAAAATACATAAATAAGTAAACGTTGAGAATGAGAAATTAGAAGTTATGTATTTCAAAAAGTATATAGATTACTCAAATCATCACCACCACCCCCCCTACAATAATTTTATTGATTAACTTCCTGATGCAGTTTTATAGTTGCTACCTTTTTTGGTTGCATTCCCTTTGCCTCTTTAAACATCATTTTCTATAGAGAGAGTAGAAAGAAAATAGTTTTTCTTTTAGCATGGTTGATTCAAAATTGATTTGTATTACTAAGAGTTCAGAAAAATTTACTTCAGCTTAGCAATGCTCTATTAATAATGTCACGCAAATGTTTAGGATTTTTGTCTAATTAGAAAAAACCTCTTTAAACTTTGCTTTGTATATCAACTTTATAACTTTAGAAATTTGAAGTTTTTTAGATGGTATCAAATCTGGAATATTATTTGATCTGACAACATTCATTAAGCTATGCAAATTGTGGGGTTTTTCCTACAATATTCTTTTATTTGCCTTTCACTTTTCTATTTCTGGTTGAGACTGTCTTTGTGTAAATCTTTTCTTCATGTTCCTGATACTGATCTGTAAGTTTTGGTGTCCATTATAATATAATAAGTATTATCTTTTAGTTCATATTTTGGCTGATTTTTATCACATTTGAATTTTGGTATTATCCATAATTCTGAAAAAAAATATAAAATAAATCTGAAATTAAAGCATAAACAAGAGTAGTTCAATGCATTTTAAAATGCTGCTATACCCTGGCTGGAAGCACAGCGGATAAGGCACTGGCCTACAAACCCAAAGGTCACTGGTTCAATTCCCAGCCAGGGCACATAACCAGGTTGCAAGCCAGGTCTCCAGCCAGATCTGTAGCTGGAGGCAGGTGAAAGACAACCATACATTGATCTCTCTCCCTCTCTGCCTCTCTCCCTTCCCCTCTCTCTAAAAATAATAAATAAAATCTTTAAAAATAATGCTGCTATACTATAAGTATTATAGTCAAATAAATCTTATATTACCTACAGGGACTTGTTAATGAATATTTACACTTGTTTTTTCATTTTATTTCACTGTGTTAGTGAAATAAATAGTACAGTATTTGTACTATTTCATTTGGAACCACTAGACCTCATCAGGACAATATGTGAGAGGTAATCTAAGTATACTCTAATACCTTGGGATGCAGAGAACATATAACAGCTGTATGCCCTATGAACACAGAAATTCTAGTAAATTTCATCAAAATAGATTCCCATCAAAAAACAGGAAAAACAGTACATTTATATTTGTGTGCACTGTGTACATTCTTTACAGGAGAAACTTCCATTTTGATCATATATTACTAAGAATGGAATCTTCTGTGTAAAGTATCATACAAACTAGCTTTGGGCTTTCTCCACTTCAAACCTTGCTTTCTCTCATAGCCCACATGGCTCTGGTGGCAGGTCAATCACAGAACATGCTAACTCCATGGAACAGCTCTGGCCATGCATTTCAGATCAGGGGGCTGGGTAGGTTGGCACAGTGGACCATAAGAGCATTTTTAGAAGTCATTCCTACACTGGGATGGCTGGGCAGAACTTAACATAAATCACTGGAAGCTACATAAACATGCCCTACTTAACCCAGACTTAGTGAGTCCCTAACTCAACTTCTTAGCCAATACCCCAAATGAATCCTGATTACATCAGCATCACCTGATTACATCAGCACAAGGGAAAGCATAACAGATAGGAAATCACAGTGGAAAGAGATAGTAATCTAAACCACTAGAGTTTAAATACCTCAGAGTTGCATGTTTTATGAAAATACATGATTGTGTCCTATACAGCTAGGTCTTCTGTCAGGGGTCCAGAAGGTGTGAATCCCGTCAGCCTCACAGTGGACCTCATTCTGGGGCAAGTCCGTCTCTGTCTCTTTCTTTTCTTCTTTCCTCTTCAGTTCACTCTGCAGTGGCCAGGACATGGTGATTTCATCCTTTCTGTGTGAGAAACAACACTGGCTTATTTTGGGAAACGGAGGCCATAGTACAATGGAACAATGGTCTATATATGGCACAAACTTGACACTTTCCATGTTTTTAAGGGGCAGCAACTTCCCATTTTCTAAGTGACTCTTAATTGTGTTCATTAGCTCTTTGTAGCATTTTTCCGAAGGAAATAAGGCCCAATCCATGCACTGTAGAGAAACAGTGAAACAGTCAGGCTAACAAGACTTTCCAAATTTACATGGTGCTACAATGGCTGCAATGTTTGGGAAATTAACTCTTTGTTAACTAGTTTTATTTAATGTAGGACTTCTCAAAGCCTTTGAGACATTAATGTAAACATCAAAGGTGCTTCAAGAAGGGAGTAGGTTATGCAACATATCCTAAATTTATTTGATCAAGAATCTTCTTTTGTTTTAATCCGCAGGGTCTTCTACGGATCTGACCTGTGGAGGAATGCAATGGCCACCTCCAGGTGAGTGGTTGAGACTGGTATTCCTTCTTGAGCCAACATTGTTTAAACATACTGTTTTCAATAAAAACTCATTCTTTCATAAAGTAGTAATTATTTGTGAGCCTGAGATTGCTAACATGTACACAGATTTTAAAAGTAGATATAATTCAGAGTAAGGATTTAAATAAATTCAAGCAGCTCAATATGCAAATGATCATTTTCTTTATCTCAATGTGGATTATAAATCTTGCAGAAATCTTAATCCCTGCTGTGCTCAAAACGCCCTATAAGGGCTTGAAGCCAGGTGTGTAGACAAGTTTAAAAGGGAAGAGGAAGCTGAGTTAAGAGAACAAGTCAGGGGACATGTTTATCAGACCGGAGGAAAGAGGTGTACAGAAGTATGAAGAAGGGAGGTGAAATCCGCTTCCATCTTCCATTGTATCAAGGTTAAGAATGCAGGCTGTGTTACACAGCTGCTGCTGGCCAGTGACCATGAGCCCCTAAATTGGCAGCAGTCTATTTTGCTGCACTACCACTTCTTAAAGCTGAACCCACCTTTTTACCTCCATTGTCATCGTGCAAGTGTAGCCTGCTTTGCATTAAAACGATCTCTTACCATTTTAATAGAAACACCTACCTCAAGGTTTATTTTATTTCAGTGTAGTTTCCTCACTGCTGCCAGAGATGCCTCCCAAAATGCAAACATAATGATGCTCTGGATAGCCACACCTGCTCTTTGGAGAAAAGCCACAATGATGGCAAAGTAGAAAGAGAAAAAGGAAAGACAGGTCGACCAAGTCTCTGATTATTAGGGAGCATAGTAGGGGTCAGGTGATGGACAAAGACAAAGAAAAACAGTGCCCTAATGTTGCAGTGCATAGCATGACTGTGTCCCGAAGTCCTAGCTCCTGCTCAACTTCTACTGGGATTTCTCTGCAACTCAAGATTTAAGGCAACTGCTATTACGGAGTTCAGCTTGTTTCCATCCTGTTTCCGTCTGAGCCTCATCAGTTGCAGATGGACACAAGGTGCAGTATACTGTGTATTTGCTTGTCTATGACCACTCATCATGCTGACTCATTTTTGTTCTTTCCCTTCGTCAGTGTCACGTCTTCCCATTAAGAGTCTCTCCTGTTTGGCCTGGTTTGTGCCTAATGCAAGGCTTCCAAACTTCTTTCTGAGGATACAAGCCTGCTGCTGTGGAGTAAGGAGGGGAGGGAACTGATGGAGAAAGAAGGAAAAAGGTATGAAAAATACCAATGCCATATGTTGTCGTGAAAAATTATGACAGGGGAGTTTCTATCTAGAATTAAGAATAAGAAGAGGAATGAATGAGATTCCAGGTTGGAGGACTAACATTAGGAGACCAGCTTTAGAGTCTCAAAGTTTTGTGTTCAAAGCCTTTGCTCTGCTGGTTTCTGGCTATTTGTTAATATGTAAAAGTACAGCAGTATTGATGGTAGTACATGTCTCACAGGGTGGTTGTGAGAATTAAGTATTTCACATAATTAGTATTGAATTAATATTAGCTAATGCTATTTTTTGTTATTGATGCTTGTCTGATAAACAGAAGTTGGGCTTGATGTTAGAAAAGTTAGTGGTTAGGAAAAAATAAAGATTAATTTGTCATCTTTTCTCACATTGATTGACTTATTGACAGATTGTTACCATTAGATTCTAGGGGAGATATTTTGAAATGGAAAACATCCTTGAGAAGTGTAAAATCTCAAAGTTCAGAAATGGGGCTACTTTAAATCCTGTTTCAAAATAGGGCATAGATTATTTAAAACAATTAAATAACCTATCAACAGATTAAAATTTTATTTTATTTTTTATTTTTTTAAAAAGATTTTGTTTATTAATTTTAGAGATAGGGGAAGGGAGAGAAGCAGAGAGGGAAAGAGACATCAATGTATGGTTGCCTTTCACCTGCCTCCAGCTACATACTTGGCTGGAGACCTGGCTTGCAACCTGGTTATGTGCCCTGGCTGGGACTCGAACCAGCAACCTTTAGGTTCCCAGGCCAGCACCTTATCCAATGTGCCACCAGTCAGGGCTAACAGATTAAAAATTTAAAATGTTAGATCTGAAAACTCAAAGGCAATTTACTCAAACCTTTTCATTTTATAGATACCCAAGTAGAGCTGATGGATTGATAGATTGATTCTACATCGTTTAGTTGAATATGTCCTTTTGTTCACATACTATTACTTGACAAGAGCCATAGCAGTGAATAGAACAGATACAATATATTCTTTATTAGAGCTTCTATTAAGGTGGAGGGAAGAAGGCAACAAAAAATAAGTATACTTTCTAGTGGTGACATGTGCTAAGAGAAAACTAAAGCAGGGTTGGTTGAAGGAGGACAGAAGGGCGTGTGTGTATCAGTGGTATGTGTGTGTGCACACTGCTTTCCTGGGAAGGCATCCTGGATAAAGGGACACTTAAGGAGAGACCTGAAAGAACCAGTTTAACTTGTTCCAGAATGAAGTAGCACTTTAAGGATGTGCAGACCAGACTGGCCTGCTGAACCCTCAAGCATAGGCTAGATTTGGGAGCGTGTTTGAATGTGAAGGAAACTAACAGAAGGGACATGTTGGAGGAAAGGTGACACAATTGCTCATTTCAGTTAGGCTTGTGACAACTTTTAGTCAGTAACAGGACTCCTTTGTGGGTGGGTAAAGGGGTATTAAATCATGGAGCAAAAAGACTAAAACTAAACACTTCTTGATTTTACATTCTCTTCTAATTTCTGACACACATGAGGGCACCTTAGTGCGAGGGTATCTGAGACCATGTTACCTTCTGCAGAACGGTATCTATGAAAGTTAGAGAGTGAAAAGAGAACAAGGTTAGTTCCAGAGCACATCTTCACAGAGGCAGCAGCAGGACAGTTTAAAGACCCCAACAGCACAGGCAGTGGTTACGGGGCTTAGGTTGGAATGAAGTGAGGAAGAGCCCCGACATCCCTCTGCCCTCTCAATGTGGGAGCTGAATTCACTGCCAATGGAAGGGCCACTTCAAACAGGAGAGCATACTCCTTCATGCCTCAGACATCAGAGTCATGAATGTGAAGAAGGGACTAAGGGTTTTCAGTGGAGTGGCACTCATTGTTGACAGGGAGCCCTCAGCAAACAGTGGAACAATGAACCAGCAAATGCCTGCAGACTTAATAATACTCTCCAGTCTGAACGTCAGTCCCCTAGATGGGAAATTCTTTGGGCACTTCTATGGTAAATCACAATCTATCAGAAAAATGTTTTAGAAGCAACACATTGTTCTCATCATTGGTTTAATAAAACTGGATAATAATGCTATAATTTCCTAAGAGACAGAATATCCTGGAGAACTAACCCAGACATATCTAGCCCTGCAACAATCAACTAGAAGAGCTGATGGTGTTTGCCAGGTACACATCAGGCTCATTTCCTGCCAGAAGGTAGTTTCCTCCATCCTTTGAGGAGTTAGCATCACTGACCTTAACAATGGCCCACGATATAGAACATGCCTCAGAATCTTGATTTCTCCTTCCCATACTGAGCACTTGAGTTCTCTAGCATGGGTCAGAAGAAAGGCAAATTGTGGAAATCCTTGCATCATCTGGGAGAAAGGAGAAGTAGTAAAAGACATAGGAAGGTACAACGTCAATGGACAGAGCTGTCAATGACCATATTTATTGAACTTGCAATGGCAGTTGATTTTTAGTCAGTCTCATTATTTCATAGAATACTGAAATAAACAGTATTTCCCGATTAAACTACGAGACCATGTTTCTCATACCTTAAAATTACCTTACATTATCAAGAGATACTTTAGACTTATTTAGACTTAGATTTTTCTTTTATGATTTACCATCTTTGTTCACGTATAATGAAAATGCAAGTAAACTTGGTTGCTATTACAGGAAAATGTGAAATTTCAGTCATTCCTCTAACAAAGATTTATAATCCACCACTGTTATATTTATATGTCGTTGTTCAGTATCCTTGCCTTTCCCATGTTCAATCACTTTTTATTTAATGTTGAATAATTGTACAAACTTTTAAAGACAGCAATGAAACCCATCGTTCATACTACCGACAATGCAAATAACTCAACTAAAGTGGCAGCCATGTGAAGATCTATGACCATGTTTGCACATGTAGTTATAGCTTCATCACAGCTGCCACCCAGGTGACAGTGACTGTAAGGTGCCATCAGTTAGAAAACGCATCTCAGTTTCAGAGATACTGAAATATTAAGGGGAACTGAGCCTCCAGTTTTTGACAAAATATGGTAAGTTATAGAAACAGAAGGTGACAAAGCCCTATAATATTTTCTAATCCAATGGAACAAAGGGGAAGATATGTTGCCCAGAGAATATCTGACTTTAGATGAACTTGTTTCTAATTCTGACTGAGCTCTGGTGCACGGGAGCTTCTCAGCATGAGCCTCTGCAGGGAATGAATGGATAACTGCAGGTGACTTCTCTCCCTTGAGGGAGTGGGCAGGCTCTTGTCATTGCTATTGTTGATTTATAATAACAACATAAATTAATTTTGACAAAAGATCATAGTGACTTCACAATTCTCATATAATTACCTTATTTAAAAATATTTAATATATATAACATTCTTAATTTTCATAGTTGTAATAATAATGAATGTAATATTTTGTTTCCATTAAATATTATATCAAGTGTAATTATAATTTTATAGCTATGTTATGTTCCATCGAGTTATACATGATAATTTACTTAAATGTTTCTTAGTGTTATACATTTAGATAGCTTATGATGCTTTGTGATTTTAGATGGAGCTGGAGAGAACATTACCATGCACTTAGTTTTCCCTTCTGTTTAATTATTTCCTTAGGAAACATTTTCAGGAGTAGAGTTTTTGGGTCAAAGGGAATGATACATATTTACAGCCTTTGGTATAAATTGTCATAAGAAAAGCTCCAATAAAATTCCAGTAGCAATTTGTCCTTGAATATTCTGTAGGACAGGAAACTATTTTAGCCATTTGACACTTGTCTTTTCCATTTCCTGGGGTGTGGATGCCACTGGAGGTATGGCCTAAGAAGGGAGGAGAACAAATGAAATGCCTTGTTGTGGCTAGTTACTACAGTGCTGTCCATTTTTTTTTTTACAACGTGGAAGCTGCATTTCAATTCTTGCCTCTATTTTTCCAGCTCTCTTGGCTCTGTGCAACTGGATATAAGGTTCTAATGGGCTCTGAGTGAAGGGAAATCACACATTCATTATTAGGTGGGACATGGAGCAAGATTCTTTTTGAATCCTTTAGAATTCAATAGAAAAAGGTAAACTTTCTTTAAAAGGGGCGGGCAGGTTACCAAGTAATTTGCATAAGCACTCTATGGAATTACTCTAATTCAGAGGATCAAAATGTAGATGTTTATTTTGTTGGATTCAAGATAATTTCAAATCATTTTAGGCTCTGGAAACAACAGCTACAACCAGCAAATGTAAAATGTAGGCCTGAGCTAGGCAAAGGTGACGTGGGAAAGGTAGGGAGGCAGAGTTTAGGATAGATGCACATGTCTCATTTGGATGTGCCTTTTCGAAATTTTTTCACAATCCTTTTGGTTATGTCTGGTCATCTGTCATATCCTCCTCATTGCACAGAGCCAGTAACTAAAGTGCCAGAGACACTTGTTTCCCATGACACTGAAGGAACACAAAACAAGCATTAGAATTCATAGTTTTTACCTGAATTTTGTGCTCTTCACGTAGGAGGGTGGCACTGCTGACTCACTTGCTGACCTGCTGTAAGATGATCTCACCCTTTGAAACTAGTTTTCCAGGAATTAGTTCCCTTTTACAACTATGTTATCTCTCTACTCCAACTTACAAAGGGCATTCTTTTTGGAAGAAGGTTAGCTGGGCTAGGGAGGCCATCTGCTGCTATGGGAAGGAAAGACAAAACTATTTCTAGAGGTTGTATGTCATCTTGGTCATGAGGACTCAAACCGCTGTTTGCTAATAACCTGTACCACACCTGTCCTAACACTGAATCACAAAGGACATGTCAAGACACTTATGTAATGCTGTGACACTAGGCAGGTCAGATCTGCTAATAATAGTTTTCTATCATTTTGTTTCTATAGCATTTATGGTAGAAACTGGGATATCATCAAGTCTGGGTCTTTCTCACTTTCCAGTTTGTGGTCTTTTGAGTTGACGTGTTGTGTTGTGTGCCCAGAACCATGGACACATGTTTGTGTTTTATTAGTCAGGACCTGTGCAGGTGGAAGAGACAAATTTCTCATAAACCACTTAAACAAAAAGAGGGATGCATGGGTTTGCTTTAGAGAAAGGTCTGAATAGTTTGGGGCACTACGGGACCCAGAGATTTGAACAATGTCATTGCATTTCTGGTTTAACCTCTATTTTCTGTGCCCCACCCCATCCCGTACAGGCCATAGCCACATGTTAGGAATGATGGAGAGTGGAGCTCCAAGTATACACTCATTGCGTTTGACTCTCCCCCAAAAAGAGACTTCCTGTTTGGCTCAGCATCAAATCTCAAGGGAGACTTCAATTGTCCAGGTTGATATAATACCTCCATCCCTGATCAAATTACTATAGTTAGAAAATAATACCTTTCATTTGGTGAACCCGAGTGATACTTCACTCCTCTGGTATGTGGGGCTGGACATCAAGATTGGCTGTCCCATTGGGAGCAAGTGGAGTAGAATCAAGAGGAGCAGAGGAAGAGATTCTAGGCAAACCCAACAACTAGTCATTATAGCACTGGTCATTAAATGTCAGTGAGATTCACTGAAAAGATGAGGAAGTCTTTTCCACTATTTTCTCTTCTTTTGGCTATGCTTTCTGTTACCTTCTGTGTAATCTGACATCTTGAATCAAGTGTTTAGAAGACTGTATGAAGTGTGTACTCTCTCTTGTGCATAAATAAGAGCTTTAGATCAAAGGAAATAAAACCCATTACCTATTTCTAGTGTTTATAATGGTGTACTAGTTTTTCTACCAGCCTGTGTTAGTGGGCTTTGATATAATGAGAATCATGTCCACACCAAACTTCATTCTATAATTTTGTGGTAGTCAGTGTTTCCATGCTTGAAATAATAATGATTTTTTTTTCTTGTCTCAACTTCTGCTCTACATAACAGCATAATTAACAGAGAGAGATGCCAAGAGTTCCAACTTTAATGATTTTTCTCTTGAGAGAGATTAAGTTGTTATGTGAACCCTTATATGCACTTATTCCTAAATGTGGATGCCTCAGACAAAGTGACCTCTCTAAATTTTCCCTAAGGAGCCATGGTCTTGCAGCTCACCAAGTAGCAAGTTTTCTGTTAGAATGAACTTCCCTGTTCTTTCAGTATACTTTGTGTATCCTTAAGAAACCTTGGTTATAGAACTTCTTAGCTACTTGCAAGCAACTTTATGTTTATTCTAGCAACAGACTGACAAAATGTAGAAAGAGGCATGTTCCTTTAAGTTGCTGACTTCTAAATATACAGCCTACAGAGAGTCTCTTCAGACTTACTCTAGTTTTTCTGTGTTTGTGTTGAGGATTTGGACTGTAGCCTGATTATTTTGTAACCTGAGGAAAGGAAAAGATTGATATGTTAGGGGAAGAAATATCTGATCTGTGGATATACAGGAACACTCTAGTTTTTCTGCAGTATTACCTGAAGTTGAGCTCACCCTTTCCTCCCTCTCTTCCTCCCTCCCTCCCCGACCTTCTTCCCCCTTCTTTTCTCCCTTCCCTCTCTCTTCCTCTCAGTCTCTCTCTCCTTCCCTCCCTCCCTTTCTTCTTCCTTTCTTTCATTGGAATAATGAACAACAAGGGATCCAGAATAAAACCAAAAAATGTCAGAAACAATAGCAGCACAATCCATTGCCTAAGGTAAAATAAGTAGGTCATGTCCAAGAGTAGAAGATTTTTTCATAGTTCATGGAGCAGTTGATATTTATACATGATTCCATTTTAAAATAAACTGCAATTAAAATGTAAATGCTGAGAAAAATCTCAGATAAAGGGCTGGCCTTGCAAAAAGAGATAATTGCCAATGTTTTCCATTAAGATTAAAGTGCTAGGGAAGCTGGACTGAGGAAGATTTCTTTTTAATGGGATTTTTTTTTCTTTTCTGAAAACATAACGGATCAGCCAATCCCCAAGTCTGACTGTGTTGAAATGAAGAAGAAAAACATATACAAGATGGTTTCTCACTGCATCTCTGACAGTTGTCCTTTTCTAGAGGGCAGCTGGCCTGTTCTGAGGGAGTAAGTCTTCTTGGTGGTTGTGGTGAAAGCTTGTTGATGAAACACTTGTTCTCTGCTGTCTACTGCCTGCTATTTATCCTTTAGAGGACTGTACCTGTTATTTTGTTTATCTGCTTGATTATTACTCATGGCTAAGTTATTTTCTTTCTTTTTAAAAGATTTTATTTATTATTTTTAGAGAGAGGGAAGGGAGAAAGACAGAGAAGGAGAGAGATATCAATGTATGGTTGCTTTTCACCTGCCTCCAGCTATGGACCTGGCTGGAGACCTGGCTTGTAACCTGGTTATTGTGCCCTGGCTGGGAATCGAACCAGCAACCTTTGGGTTTACAGGCTGGTGCCTTATCCACTGTGCCACCAGCCAGGGCCTAAGTCATTTTCTTATTGGATAATTCCTTAGACATACACAATCACTAGCATTATAAAAGTATTGCATTCTATTGAAAATTTTTATTTCCGCTATGTAGAATTTTGTGGGCTTTCCTGAAAAATCTGATTAACAAGAATATAATAAACCTAACATTGTTTACTTCCAACCTGCACAATGCTTGAAGCTCAATTAACATTTGTTGAACAAATTTTAAAATTTTCAAATAATAGCTATAGTATTGAACTCTAAGACTACATCACTTCTATAAGTTTATCCAGATTGTTAGGTCAAAAATAAGATTATGATGGAACTTGAATTCAGGTATTAAAATCAAGTATTAAATTATCTACTTTATAATAAAAGCCAGTTACATTTATTTGATATTAAATCACACATTATTTATTTAGTTTTTAATATAAAAATTGAAAACAGATTCATTTACTATTAATGACTATGATTACCACCTTAAGTATATATTGTAATATATTATTAGCTTTGATTACATACATTTATAAATAGTACTATAGACCTAAATATGTTAAGAGCTGCAAGAAATTTTAAATATTCCAGCAGATAATTTCTTTACTTTATAAATAATAAATTATAAATAAAATATCTTGAGCATTTACCTTTCACTGCACAACACATATTCATATTATATACATTTCCTCACTAAACCCTCACAGTAACACTAAGTGAAATAGGTAGACCTGAAGGTTAAAATTAATATTTAAGGTCATAGAGTAGAATCATTTAGCATGCCTGAAATTTAAGTCAGTTTTCCTGTGACCATGATTCTGGGCACTTTGTATTATACTAGACTGGATATGTATACTTGTGGTAGACATAGAAGTATTTCTGCATGGTGGAGTCTTTGAAAGCCCATTTGACCCATTATTGTTAACCAGGGACAGAGCAGAATTAAAATTCTCTTAGTCAAAACAAGTAGGCATGAAAAAGCCTAGGTAATTAAAAAAGGAAATGAAGAGAGTGGACCCCAGGACTGACATGGAAAGTCAAGAGGTGATAAGACCTAAAGAATGCAAGGTGAATGCTCTAAAGGACATTGCGGCAATCAGTTCTGCGTGAGTGGTTTGAGTTTAGTTTAACAGGACAGAATTTCTCTCCCCAGTATGCACACAGTTTTATGTTTATATAAACCAGCTATGTCAAGGTGAGACTTTATAGCTTTGATTTAGCAGTAGCCAAATCTGACTTCTTTGCATTTTATACATCTATTGAGAAATAAACAGGGATGCTCATAAAATGAAGGTTAATGGCACTGGTTGACTATCCCTTCACAGGAAATTAGGTTGCTCTTTTATGTCCATTTTAAGTTGTGGGTTTAATGGCTATAACTAAGATGACTGCTACACCGGTCCATCCTCACCGCTGGTTTGTTACCATTATACAGAAGTAAAGATGAACAAAAATCTAGTGAAGCTTATTTTTATTATATATATTTGATTAAAATTTAGAAAGTGCATAAAACACATCTGCAGAAGAAAATCAGTGAAACCATTACCAAAATCATAAAATCAGGCTCTTTAATGGAAAAGTATGCATACTAAGTCACTTTAACTCTTTACTTAATAAATTATTTTCAGTCCCTACTACCATGGTTAATAATTATATATTACATAATTTTTATTGACCAAACATGTGATGCTAATTAAGTTCCTTATTATTTGAAGAAGTAGACTATTAAACATTAAGGCTTTTCTTGAAGCAGCCACTTAAGAGTAAAAAGCTCTGGCTGACACCTATGGAATGACTTGTATATGAAGACAAAGCTCACATAAGCCAATGCTCTGGGACGGCACATTTTACTTTTCTTTCAGTAAGTAGCAAGATCAGAAAAAGGTGAAATCAGGTTAAAAGTTCAACTTCTCCCCTAACTTATTTTTCACTCATCATGTTCATTCATTTATTAAGCATATATTGGTGCTGGTAATAGTGTTGAATGAGGCAGGAAAGTCCCAGCCCTCAGGGCGCTTGCAGCATGTAAAGGACAGTAAAATTGGAGTGGATAATGGTGAGTCCCAAACAGGGTGTGACGGGAAAGGTTACAAGAGATACATAGCTGCTTGTGGGACAGAAGATCAAAACGGGGCTGAATAAGCACTAGTTAGATGATGGGAGAGGCAGGTAGAGTACTCCTGGCAAAGGTTATGGATGCCTAAGGTGAGAAGGAAAATTTGAGGAAAGAATAGTGTATAATTTCATGAGGAGGGGGCCTCCAAAATGAGGTTATCTTCTGGAGGGTAGGGCCTGCTAGGTGAGTGTCCTAGGAACCTGTATGTATCAGTGTACCCACTGGCATTGTGAGAGGCTGCATTTGGTTTTAGTGAAATTTTTGACTCACAATGCATTTGCCCATTGCATGATGGGTGATTTACAAGTGCGCCTGCCCACACCATGCTGAGTGTTCAGCAGTACTGGACCAAAAACTGCATGACCCCCATGTCCCACCCTCCCTGTTCACCCAATCTCTCCCCTGAATGACTTCTTTTTATTTCCCTGGATGAAAAAATTCTCAAAGGGTAACGTTTTGCTGATGTGGAAAAGGTGAAACGAAATATGGCAGAAGCACTAAAAGGCATCAGAATTGAGTTCAAAAACTGTCTTGAGCAGTGGGAAAAATAGTTCGACAGGTGTGTTGCATGAAACTATTTTGAAGGTGACTGAAGTTTAAACATGTAAGAATAAATGTACAAGTTTTTATAAGTATATTACATTTTTTTTTAGGAGCAAGTGGAGGGTGGGTGATGAGAGTTTGTCAGTAAGGTAGCCTTGTTGGTCTTCTAGGTCATGTAAAGAATTTTCAACAATCCCACTTTTGGGAAAATATTCAAAGGAATTGAAACATGAATCTCAAAGAGGTATCTGCATTCCCATGTTCATTGCAGCTTATTGCTAATAGCTAAAACATGGAAACAACATAATGACAGACTGTAGATGAATGGAAAAGGAACCGTGGCATATACATATAGGAGACTATTATTCAGCCTTAAGGAACAAGGAAAGCCTGCCATTTGTGCAACAGGGTTGGACCTGGAGGACATTATGCTAAACAAAATATTTCATGATATTACTTGTATGTGGAATCTGAAATAGACTCACAGAAACTGGGGGCAAAATGGTGATTGTCAGGGGCAGGGAGAGGGGGAAATGGGGAAGCGTTGGTCATAAGGTGTGAAGTGTCCATTTTGCAAAATAAATAATTTCTGGAGATCCACTGCACAACATAGGGATTATAATGAACAATTTTGTATTGTATACTTAAAACTTTGGTATGATCATATGTTCAAATGCTCTTACCACAAGAGGAGAGAAATCTCTAAAAAACCAAAACAGGCAGGTGGAAACTTTTGGAAGGGATGGGTTAAGTGTATGGTATTATTAACAACAAAGGTCTCAAAAGGGTATACTCACCTCCAAGTTCATCAACTTTTTGTATATCAATCACATTTCAACAAAATAGTTTTTAAAAGTTTTATATGTATACATATTTAAAAGTATTATATTGTGTATATAATAAAAGAATTTTCAACTTTAACTTCTAACTCAAAGGGAAGCAATGAAAATATTCTTTCAGTATTAGGAAACTTTGAATAAGAGAAGAGGACAACCATTTTTTCTCAATTCCTTTATAAAGTGGCCTAGAGTGGGAATCTGTTTTGAAAATGTGATGGTCTCAGTTAAAGAAATCTTTACAAAATAGTAATGTAAATTGTTTTGTAAGATAGAACGCCTTACTCATTAAATTTACTCCCCAGATTACTGTACATTTGGTCTCTTTAAGAATATGAATAAAACAACATTGCCATCTATTCTGCATTAATATACTTGTTTAGACAGAAATATAAAGGAGCTCATTGTTAATCTGTTCAGGGACAGAAAATTGAGGATTTATGAGTGTGGCCGTGACCTCAACTATACCAGAGCGCTATAGATGTTTGCATTTCCAGCAGAATGTACATTCTTTCAAAAATGACCTGTGAACAGATGAAAATACCTGTTTTAAACCTTGCCTCACATTATATCCTGAAAAAAAATTTTAAGCAATTTCTGATAAAAATAACTATGTCAATTGCTTTGGAAATCATTCCAACAAATGTTTATTTGGCACCATTTAAGTCAGGCAGTTTAGATATACCTTTAGCTCCCCAAAGTTCTGAAAATTAGGTATTTTAGACCTCTTCATTTTATTAGTCAAACTCTGGATCAGAGAGACATAAGTGTGTCCTAGGACACAAAGCTAGTAAGTAATAGAGATGGGATTTAAACTTAGATCTGGCTGGTTCAGGAGGGTGTGCTATTTTCAGTGTCAAGCACAACTTCCAAAGGCTTGTTTAATATTTATTAAGTTACTTACAAGGACTGGTTATTTCATGACTCATAGACTTGTGCCCACAAGTCATGAGAAAAATGGGGGAAAGTTGTATATTATTAAAACATTTGCTTTGAGAAAATATCATTTGCTCCCCTAGAGGGTCAGCTGGGTCAGCTGGCTGAGCAAAAGATAAACTCGTGGGGTAGTGGGCTTCTTACTCCATTTAAAAGGCAGTCTCCAGTAGAAGAGGAACATTGTTAGGCTTATTTATTTGCTTATTGTTTTCTTAAAATGTTACACCTAAAGGAGGAAGATCAGTGTAAGTCCAGACTTTTTGGTAGACTTTCATTTAAATATGATGGATGGGCCCTGACCTGTGCGGTTCAGTTAGTTGGGCACCAGTTCACAAAGCAAAAAGGTTGCCAGTTCAATTCCTGGTTAGGGCAGTTGTCCAAATAGGTTGCATAGGAGAGGCAACCAATAGATGGTTCTCTCCCTGTCTTTCTCCCTCCCTTCCCCTCTCTCCAAAAATAAACAAGTAAAATCTTTTTTAAAGCAAAGAAATACCCTGGGTGGTAAACATGAAACAGCAGTAAATGTACCCAATTCCTAGGCATTTATTTGTTTAAAAGGAAAGACTAGCATTGCTTGAATTATATTTTGAAGAAGATCAGTGTTGTGTTAGATGTTCATAAGTGTTCTGCGAAAAACGATTGGCTTTATTTCCCAAATAAATTTGGGAAATTCTGGATGATTCACAGTTAAGCTTGATCTTTGTAATTGGATTTCTTAGAACCTTTACTGAATGCATTCTAATGACTGATTTTCAGGCACCACTGCAAGACCATGTAATGAGTCTCTCTCGGGGAGAGACTCAGGTATTACTATTCTAAAAAGCTTTCCAGGTGATTCTGGAATGCAGAAGTGCTATTGCAATGAGACATTTTTTAGTACACATACTCAGGCTAGAGGCCAGTTCTTTTTCATATTCCCAACTCTTTGTCACAAGGGAGAAAAATGATGATAAATGATGCACAGTAGGAAGGCTTTTGTAAGCCATCATAGATTCAGTTCTTTCTTTCGTGAAAGTCAATTTTGATCAGATAAACATTCTATGAATCACTAGTGATGGAAAACAGATGGGGCTACTGAACGAGGGAAAGAAGTGACTGGGGAATGAGCTAGGTCCCATCCCATGTGTCTTCTGATTCCTGTCCATGAGGCTTCCTTTTCTCTAGGCACAGCAAGACCAGATCCCAGGTAGAGTGCTCTGTGCTGCTATCCCCCTCTGTCCCCAAGGGCACCCTTTGCTGCGGCCTTGGTGAGGGCTGAAGTCCAAATCTTACCTTTTATCTTTTTCCTTTTGTCCCTTGATTCTGGCAGAGACTTCAAGTCCTATTATGTAGTTCTCGTTCTCTTTTAGTCTGTGTGTCTGAAATTTTGTGAAGTGAGTTTCTTATGAAAGACCGGGGCTGACCGCCCTTTTAGTTCCTCCCATGGAGTCCAGCGCCTGCATCTGCAGGGTAGGGATGAATATGGGAGAGGAGACTCCCCATCCCCAAGGACTCATCTCTCCAGCCACGCATCTGTCTCCCTAGTGTTTTCAGCCTCTGCCTCACTGCATCCCTTCCCTGCAGTTCCTGAGCACCATGCTTTCTCTCTGCTGCAGAGCTTTTGCTCAGGTGGCTCTCCTCCTTGTGAGCACTTCCTTTGTATTTTCTGGCTAATTCTCTGTTGATAGAGCCTTCACAATGTGGCTCAGAGACCATCGTTGCTGGCAGTGGCCCCTCCTGCCTTACATAACTGCCTGGGTTAAGGGCCTCTCCTGTCTGCTATAAATAGTGCCCACCCCATGGTGTTACGGTAGTAAATGATACATTTCTCCCCAGCTGGGTTGTAAGTTCCTGAGGGCAGGGTCTGTGTTTTGTTTCTCACCCCCCTGTTTAGCGCCTGGCATATCTAAAATGCTCAGCTGAAGTGTGTGAGTACATGAAAACACTCTCTTTTCTTGCTGTCCCATGTGTGGAACATCCCCATTCACATAGTGATGACTGTGCATCCTTTTAGAACCTGTGCTCTCCTTTATTAACCACCTCTTTATTTGTGAATTGTGGCTCCAGCTGCCCCTCCTCAGGGGCAGCTTGATTTCTACTTGCTAATTTGTTTTTACTTTGCAATAAGTAGTTACAAAAATATCACATGAGTCCCAAATGGACTATATGCTTTTAAGGCTACCTGTATTCATTCTCCCGCTTCCCAATTCAAATAGGTGCTGAATGGCTGTACATCTCTGATGATGTTAACTCAGGTCTGAGTTGTAGCCTTGTTCTGTCTACCTGCATGTATGCTTTCCCTCATTGTGCCCTCAATGTTATGGTTCCACCAGTGAACTTGCTGCTTGCAGAGGTCTTCAGTCATTCTTTATTTTAATAAATTAATTTCTTCCCTTAATATCTACTTATAGCCATTCAGCTTCTCAGTGCTGAAATGTGATAGTAAACAAAACAGACAAAAGTTCCTGCCCCAGTGGTGGAGGCGGAAAGTAAACCAGTCAAACAAGTGAAATGCGTATTGTTACATGATGGTGAAGCTATTGGAGAAAATAGATGTAATGGCAGGAGGGGGTTGCAATTTCAAATGGGAAGACCTCATGATAATTTGGCCAGTAGACAGCATCCTGAGGGAATAAGGCCTGTGGGTGTTGGGGAAAGAAAGTTCCAGGAAGAGCCAATTGTAGCTGCAAAGGGAGCAGCATGCTACCAAGTGTGTTGGAGGGACAGCAGGGCTACCTGCGTGGCTGGGGCAGGCAGGGGAAGTGGTGGGAGGGAGAGCCAGAAAGGCCATAGGGTGGGGAATGTAGGTCCCGGAGGTCAGGATAAGAACTCTGCCTATTTATTAGAACTTTTTTTTGGGTTCACTGTAAAACCAATGCCATTTTCGGTGCTTTTGGTGGACATAACAATGGATCTGGCTCAGACTCTATCCTCAGCAAATTCAGACACTGTAGTGTGGGGAAAGGCTCAGTTTGGGTGAGAAGTATCTCAGATCCCAGGTACCGAAGCTAAATGCTGACTCACATACACTGTTGGTGCCAGTGTTAACTGATACCCTTTCACCTCCCAGAGTTCAGTGTGACAAAATGCATACAGATTTCAAATACGTCTGCTATTTGACCTGGCAGTTGTGCACCTAGGTTTTTTTCTAGGTACATAAGAGGTATGCAAAAATGTATAAGCAAGTTTGTTTATAATACTGAAAAATTAAATGCTCAACAGTGAACTTAGACAAACAAGTTGTGATATATCCTGTTAAGGAAATGCTTTATAGTTATTCAGCGAGCCATATCTGGTGTGGCTCAGTGGTTTGAGTGCTGGCCTGCAGACCAAAGGGTTGCTGGTTTGATTCCTAGTGAGGGCACATGCCTGGGTTGCAGGCCAGGTACTCAGTTGCGGGTGTGTGAGAGGCAACCACACACACTGATGTTTCTCCTCCTCAACTTCTCCCTCCCTTTCCCTCTTTCTAAAAATAATAAATAATAAAATCTTTTAAAAAGTGATGATGTACTTTTTTGCTATAGGAAGATGATCCTGACATACAGTTAAATGAGATACAGTTATAAAACAGCATGCCAAGGAGGAGTCTTATTTTTATAACACAGAGAGTATTGATTTACATGTCATGGAAATCTAGGTGAACATAAAGAAAAAGGTGTTAATGGTGCTGATCTATGCATCATGGAACTGGGGCTGCTTTTGACTTCATTATACCATTTTGTTTGGTTAAATGAGTGGGAAGACATTTCTGTGGCAATCAGAAAATTATTTTCAATTAAAAAATAGAAAGAAAAAGATAGATGCTTAGCCCCCAACAGTCCTGTGGCCAGTGTGGGCACTGCTTTTCCCTTGGTCCCTATCACACAGGGTGGATCTCTGAGTCCCCGGGGAGAAAGTCTGACTTGCCTTATCAATCAATTTGTGTCTGCAGATAAAAGTACACATTACGTTGACTCTTCCTTTCCTCTCTCCATTTCCTAAATGTCTTTTGACCTCAGCTGGGCCAAGTGAAAATGAGAAATGGAAACACCATGAAGTGGAAGCCTTATTTATCAGCAGAACCCTCATCATGGATGAACTCGGAGCCCAGTTCAGAACTCTTCAGTCCTGGGTTAGGGCATGCTTCTGGGTTCCAAGGACACTTATTACTCATGGTTGCTACTTCCTGAATGTTACTGGTGCCTATTCAAGATTTGATTGAAGAGTTTAAAAAGTGAATTTGTCCTGCCCCTTGCCTGTCCCCTACAGAGTCCTGACTCAGCCAAGCAGAAAAAAAATTAATCGAGTTCTGAAAGGAATGAACAAAAGCTATAGTTTCTAACCAGTCCCCTGGGGAACTGGAGATGCCTAGGCTGTGCTTTGGAGGCATTAATTCTGCTTGCTTTGACGTTGCCAACTATGTTTTATTTCCTTCTTTTCTCTCTCACAGGGCGCTTCATTGTAGAATTTTGTGCATAAAGGAAAGGTTTAGCATGGATTGCAGCTTCCCACATCGCTCAGGCAGCAGATGCTGTCAAAAGCACTCAGTATGAGAACAAAATGGTTCTCATCAATGACATCCTTTTTCACTGAGAATTTCCTAGTGCTCTGATAGGCAGCACCTTTGAGTTAGGGTTTCAAAAAGAATTTAATCATGAAAGAGGGCTCTGTGTGCTGGGTGAATCCTCTTAAAAGCAATTGCCTTTTATATGGCCAGGTTCTTAATCACTCCTTCAGTCTGCTCTGCTGTTTTGTTCCCTTTTATGTTTGGGCCAACATGTAAATAACCAAGGATGGTGGCTGACTTTACTTAAGGCAAGTGGAATGGAAAGTTAGAAATGAAACCTAGGCTCAATGGAGGAAGGAGGGAACAAAAGAGATAGCATGCTGATCCGCTTTATCAAAGGATGACTTTTTATACCTAAGTTTTTGTATTGGAAATGTGAGAATATTGCATATCAATTTTCCCCAAAGTAGTTGCAGGAAACAGTAGTTCATGAGGTATTCTAGGCCAGATTTGGTTAGGGTATAATATTTCTGTGTATGATTCTCCAACCTTATTGGGCTTTCACATGTATTAGCTCTGAGAAGATTTTCCATAAAGTTTTTGTTGTTGTTGTTGAATATAGCATTTTTCTAACTTATTTGACTACTGAACTCTTCTAGAAGAGCCACTTATTATATCCCAAGTTTTAAGTTCCTTTCTTCCTTTTGGAAATATAGAAAGAATAACAAATTTTCCGTAAATGAAGTGAAAGGACATACCCTGCAACACAAAGTTAGTATATAAGTTAATATACTAAGGGGTTTTCCACTTTATATATGATTTCATGACCCTTTAATTGAAAAAAGATGTGCCAAAAATATGAGAAAATATTAACAGTTAAGTTTGAATAGAGCTTTTTTAAGGATTATCTAAGTATTTCTAAAATGGATGTAAGTTCCCACTATTAGAATTTAGGGGTTCAAGCAAGAAAGACACAAAAGACAGGTATATGAGGTCAATATATCTAGATCTATCTCTATCTCTATTATTATTATTACATTTGGACTAGAGCAGGTGTCTCTGACCTGCAATCACAATTGTGCTTTCTAAAACCTGCTCCCTGCATGGGCCTACTGTCCCTTCTTGGAGTGACAGTTCTTTCATGCATGAAGGCAGGAGAGTAGAGTCCCTTTGAATACCCTTTGTAGATCCATTGCGACTCAAGTCCAGCTTCTTGTCCATTTCAGAAGTACATAAACATAATCTCTCGTGGCGACATACCTGATGGAATATTCCCACTGCAGCAGTCTGCCTGTAACTCTCTCTTTGCTCTGCACCTGGATGGTTTCTAGCCACTGACATTCCCACACTGGGAGACTTAGAACCAGCTACAAATTCTTTAAGCCATAATTGCATTTGTTCCCATTTTTACCTGATTGATTTCTTTTGAACAAGATACACCTTTTGATCACTGTCTTCATAAGGAATTCTATACTACCAAGTTTCAGGGATATTTATGAGATAATATTGATCTTCTTTGCTAAGCCTCAAGTTCACCTGAACTTTTCCCTTAACCTATATTTAATGCATTGGTGTATCTGCTGAACAGATTCTTGTACTTCCATCTATGTTCCTTTTTGAATTAGTGGGTACTTCACTCATTGTTAATTTTATTTTTAGGTCAGAGTAATGTTGACTGTCAACGTTTTTCCCATTTGAGAATTTCATCTTCCTTTTCAATTTTAAGTTAAAGTCCTCTTAATCAGGATAGAAAATTATCTTTTTCCCTCATCATCTGATGTGTATTCTTTGTCAGATGCATTCCATAATTTCTAGGGGAATTCAAGAATACATGCCTTGCTTCCTCTTTCCAAAGTCAAGGAAGAAGAAAAGTCTTCCTCCCTCCCTTCCTCCTTCCTTCCTTCCTTCCTTTTTTCTTTTCTTTCTCTTTCTTTTTCTTTCTTTCTTCCTTTCTTCCTTTCTTCCTTTCCTTCTTTCCTTCTTCCCTTCCTTCCTTCCTTCTCTCATCTGTCTGTCTATCTGTCTATCCATCCAAACATCCATCCATCAATCCATCTAGCTTTGAAAGAATCCTGGCCATGGGAGACCTAGAAGACAGAAGAGGAAGCCAGACAAGGACACCTTAGACATGTTTGGCTCTGAAGCTGTGGAAAAAAGCTTTAATTTTCCATGCTCTCACTCTTGAGAGTACTAAGGTCTAAAAAGCCAAGAAAACCATTCAGCTTCATTTTAGTTAAACTTCAATTTAATTGGTTAAAGCTAAAAGGCTTTGATGCCCAAAAGAAATGCCCATAGCTATCCAACCAGTGTTAGAGAAAATATTATATTTGCATATGGAGGCTTTTGTTCCAATCTCCAGGAAGAAACAGTATTGAAGAAATACTTCTTGCCCTTTTATCCAACTTCTTCCTCCATCAAGGAGAATGAGACTAATTCTGTTGGTGAGACAAAGGACCCTTTGAAAGCTTTTGAGTCCAATTAATGAGGGCACAACCACTGCACTGCCACCAGATGATATGGGACATCCCTCATCTAAACATGATTCCAGGGTTGGCAGGGACTTGCAATTCTCTACTCTCTTAATTTCAGCTTCATCAGTACTCTTAGCTGCATATGAGGGTTGCCTATTTACCAAACTAGGTTTGGGAGGTGGAAGAGGAAGCTTTCCAATGACATCTGATTCAGTTAACTGGGAAGTAAGCTAATAGTTTGATGATGATTTAGTGGTTATTGTTGTTTTTACCCTGGAGGGGACAAGGCAAAAGTGGTAAATTGAGATTTAAATAATAAGGTTTAGTCAGGAATATAAATCTTTGCATTTTCCTGTTTTGTTTTGTTTTGTTTTTGACTCCCTCCTCACACTCTGTGACCTGTCAAGGACCCAAGGACTCCTGATCCCTGGAAAATATCTCTTTCCATCAGCTATAATCAATATTCCTAGTCAAAATATTAATTCTCTTTTGTCTAGAAAACTAGAACGTATGTATATTCACCAATTTACTTCTGATATCCTCTCCTTTTAAAGCTCTAATACGATGTGGGAGCAATGGTTTAATCACTACCTATCATATGGCAAAGGGGTCCTAGATGAGCTATTGTAGTCAGTGAAGGTATAAAATAGGGTGCAATGGCAGGGGCGGGGTGCACAAGCAGAAAAGTAGCAGAGCACACATACTCCCTCAAGCATTTCTTTTGATAATTAGTTCAAACTGGGTATCACTGGGTGGGATGCACTATAGCTAGTGATCTAGTACAAGGGCTCTGTCCTTGTAATGCTGTCCATATTTATGGGAACTATATATTTACAGGGACTGTATAGTTATATTTATGAGGCCTATATATTATATTTAAGGGACTATGTAGGAACTTGTTATTTAGATCAGGGTTGGCAGCATTTTCTTTTAAAGGGCTAATGAGTAAAACATTTTTAGCTTCATGGGCCATAGGTCCTGTCACAACTACTCAACTCTGCCTTCGGCGTGTGAAAGCTGCCATACCCAGTATGTACAGTATTAATGGGTATGGCTAGGTATCAGTCAAACTTGATTCACAAAGCAGGTGGTGGGCCAAATCTGAGTCATGGGCCAGCTTTCCAACCCTTTATGTATCAATAGGTAACAATGTACAAGTGAGCACTTTCTATTCAAAAGCTGTCATAATAGGAGCAGAGAGCTTTTGGAATTCAACACCTTAGATGTCCTTCTGTTGACCTAACTCAGCCCTGCTGAGCCAGCTCTCTGCTAACCTGCTGAAAGGGACCCGAACTGAGCCTCCAGGACCAGGCTTTTTGAGCACTATTCATTTTGTATGAATGTACATGAGTACATAGGCACAGCAAAATTTCCGATTTGTCTGAAGTCTCAGTCACCAATTTTTTTTTGCCTTCTCAATCAACTTCAGCAGAGCACCTGTCCCCACTATGCTTTTGAAATGATTCTTGTCAAGGTGATTATTAATCTCCATGCTACAAAATTCAGAGATCACTTCTCTGTATTCTCCTTACTCAGTCACTCTGTAGTATGTATGCAGCTGACTGCTTTGTCTTCCTTAATGCTGTGTCTTGCCTTGTCTTCTATGACACTGCATTGTTTTGCACTGTTTTCCTACATCACTTGCTCCTCTTTCCTGGTTGTCTGTGCTGGTTCCTATCTAAATGTCTGAGGGCCATGCTGTTGGGTTTCAGGCACATGCTCTTCTCTATTTGCTCCTTCTCATAACTAATCCCATTTAGTCCTTTTATTTAAATGACATTTACATTCAATGATTCCAAAATTTATGACTTCAGCTTGGGCATCTTCTTTCAGATTTAGAGCCAGATACACAATTACTTTCTTGATGTCTGTATTTGGATGTTAAATCTTATCTTAAGTTTAATATTTACAAGGCATAAGTAAACCTGCACTTTCTCAGATTTCCCTGTCTCAATGTAAAACACTGTCCTTGCTGCTGGTCATGCACAAGCCCACTGAATTCTTTATTTCTTTTTGTCTTAAGCTCCACTCCTGGACCATAAGCAAAACAGGGCCCAAGCCAGAGAGTTTCTACCCATCTCTGCTAATCCAAATCATCTGTCTGCTGTGACAATCCACCAACTCCTCCAAATTCTCCTCTTTTCAGGTTACAATCTGTTCTTTGTGGAACAACCAGGATGTTACCTTTAAAAGGTAAATTGGACCTGAAATGAATATAATATTGTTTCAACTGTAATTGAAAAATTTAAAAAATACTAAAATAAAAAAGGTAAATTGGATCATGTCTCTTTCTGCAGAGAACCTTTAATGAATTTTCAGAAAACCCAAAGCTCTTACATTATTCAGCTCCTCGCAGCTTTTTCAGTCTTATCTTCTGTTATTTTCTCCCTCACTCCCAAAGTACCCAGCCAGCTACATTGGCTCACTCTGGTTCTAGCATGTATTGTACCAATTGGTTCTTCTGCCTAAAATGTTCTTCCCCCCAAGACCTTTGCATGACCAGCTCCATTTCTGAGCCTCAGAAGTCGTCTTCTCAGGGCTTTCCTTATCAGTTATTTGTCACTTCACTCAGTACCCACAGATACTACCTATTATGCCATTTTTCTTATTATCCTCATAGTTTTTACCATGATGATATGGGCATTTATGTGTTTATTGTGTGTCTCCCACTGAAAGGTAAGCTCCTGATAGCAGGGACCTTGACTGTCCAGGTGGCCTCTGTGTCATCTGCAGCAGGACCCAGCAGAGAGTTGGCTCTCTAACATGTATGAAAATGAAAGGATGTTATATCTCAAAAGACTTCTTTTCTTTCCTCCATATTTGTACTAGGAATATTGTTTACTATTTGCTCAGTCTTTTTCCATTTGATAAGCAGTCAAATGTCTCAACAGTGAGTCACCAACTCCCATGATGCCTCTCTTTTTCCAGTGGCAGTTGATGAGTTTCTGGATTTTTCTAAGCTGTGTACTCCTTGAGTACAGAGATTGTGGGCTGCCCCTTCATGACAGGGTCACTACATTGTCTTTCTTATTAAATCATAGCCTCTACTAACTTTCTCTTGGTCTTGTACTTTACTTTTGTATTTTCTTTGATTATGATGCATGCTTATATGCGATAAAGAGTTGAAACTTTTGACCCCACCAGGGGTAATTCCAGTTTACAACATGGTGTCAGCATAATTATTAGTAGTACCCACTTTTGGACAACATTGGTCACCCTTATTGATAAGCCTGTCTACAGCCATTTCTTCTCTTCTGTCACTGAACCTCTTTCAGGGGTCTCAGGTGGTATTACAGTCTTAGTGGATCCCCAGAGAACCCTTATTATGAACTGTCACATATGGCCATTGAAGTCCTGTGTGGGCTTTACAGCTACTATCTTCTCATACCAGAACATGCAGACTAATTTATCTAGATGAGATGAATTAACAATTAACCATTGCTTCCATAGAGCTGCTGAGCTGGGCTTTTGCACAGGGAATTGCCTGCCTTGGAAAGCTGACTCATCAGCCAGGAGCCCACAACCTTCAATACTTGAAAACTTCTTATCCTTCCCCACTTCTTCCTCTTCTGCCCAGTGAATTCTTTGCTGTTTGTTAACAACACTGCTGGCAAGCTAAATTTCCTTCCTTCCTTCCTTCCTTCCTCCCTTCCTCCCTTCCTTCCTTCCTTCTTTCCTTCCTTCCTTCCTTCCTTCCTTCCTTCCTTCCTTCCTTCCTTCCTCTTTTTCTCCTTCCCTTCCTCTCTCCCTCCCTTCCTTCTTTCTTTTCCTTTTCATTCAATATATTGGGGTGACATTGGTTAACAAAATTATACAGGTTTCAGATGTACAATTCTACAACACATTATCTGCCCACTGTATTGTGTATTCCCTACCCCAAGTCTAGTCTGTGTCCATCACCATTTATCCCCCTTATACCCTCCCCACATCAGTCACCTCAGCGTTGTCTGCATCCATCAGTTTTTTCTCTTTGGTCCCTTTATTGCTCAAACCCTCTCCCTCCCCATACCAGCCTTCCAACACCACACCCTCTCTTTTTCTTAGATTCTTTCCTTCTTTGTCTTACATTGTTTTCTTTAGCTTGCTTGTGCCTCACTAGCATACCCTTCATGAATCAATAGAAAATCATTTTACTTATTGATCATATTTAGGTTAGCAAAATCTTTTCATAGCCACAATTTATTAGTCATTGATTTCTATGCCTTAAGATGCTATGGTATACTCCTTTTAAATAGTGTATAGTTCAGACTTCCACCTCTGAACTTCATTAGTATTCACCCAAATTAGTTTTAATTTACCCCATTTTATAAGGGGAATCCTACAGCATAGGGTGATATTTCAGTGGAGCAGCTGTAATTTGACTATCTGCCTTAATATTATTTTCTGAATTATTCTGACATCATTTTGATAATCTTTTCTGCTTGTAGCATACAATTATATATCTCTGCCATCATGCAGTCTATTTAATATGGCATCAGCTGACTTTAGAAGGCTTTTTAATTCTCTGAAAATTTTTAGTAACTGTGTTGGGTGCTTTATCATGCAAATGTTATTTCTATTCTTCAGTGTTTACATAAGTAAATTCTGAGGTTTTCATTGTGTTAATTAGGTTTTGTTGTGTAACAGACTGTCTGAAAGCTCAGTAACCATGGATTGAGCTCATGCTTTAGTGGGTTGGTTGTATTAGACTGAATTCAGAGCTTGGAGGTTTTGCAGTTGACCTTGGCTGGGCCCATTCAGGTAAATACAGTCACATCAGTTGATTCTAGGGCTTGGCTTTGCAGTTGGCTGGAGGGATGGAACAAGTGGGCAGTGGGTTTCTCAGCATCTGGAAGACTCTTCTGGGTTTGTTCACATGGCTGAAGGGGTTGTAAGGACATCAAAATGGCCTGCCCCAGCATACAAGTGATTTTTAAGCTGATGCTCTGTCACATTTGCTAATGCCCTAGTAACCAAAGTAAGACATATAGCTAAGATCACAGCCAGTTTGAGAGGGCGCTATAGAAGGGCATAAATACAGACAGCAGAATTATTGTGCCTTTATTATTTTTTAAAGATTATTTATTTATTATTTTTAGAGAGAGGAGAAGGGAAATAGGCAGAGATGGAAAGAGATATCAATGTATGGTTGTCTTTCACCTGCCTCCAGCTACAGACCTGGATGAAGACCTGGCTTGCAACCTGGTTATGTGCTCTGGCTGGGGAATCAAACTGGTGACCTTTGGGTTCACAGGCCAACGCCTTATCCACTGTGCCACCAGCTAGGGCTTTGTGCCTGTTTTGTTTTGTTTTATCAAAAGGTCATACCCTGAAACATGGCCATAATTGTATCTTATGTGTATAATTCAGTGATATCTATGCATAAAACTTAAGGAGGTTTAGTTACAAAAGTGTGAAAAGAAATCTATTGTAAAGTTTCACCTAGTTATCCTGTGACATAATACTAGAGAACAATATTATAGTGAGTTTCTAATGTATTTTAGTAATTTTATGGATGACTTATACCCCCCACCCCAAAGTCATACATTGAAGTCCTAATTCATAGTACCTCAAAACGACTTCACAGTATTTGTATTTGGAGATAGAGCCTTTAAAGAGGTAATTAAGGTAAAACAGGGTCATATGGGTGGTCCCTAAGGGAACATGACTGGTGTCTTTATAAAAAGGCAAAGTTAGGACACAGATGTCTGCGCACAGTGGAAAGCCTATGTGAGGATGTAGAATGAATGAGACCATCTAAAGGTCAAGGAGAGAAGCCTCAGAAGAAAACAAACCTGCAGACTCCTTGATCTCAGACTTACCAGCCTTCAGCACTTGTAAGAATATAAATATCTGTTGTTTCAGTCACCTGCTCTGTGGTACATTGTTATGGCACTATTAGCAAACTAATACAGTGAAGACATTTAAATTGGAAGTCAGTTTAATTACAAATCACACCATGCATTCAGTATTTAAAGAGAAGCTCATTTTTTACCCAGTATTGTATTAATATACTAAGAGTGATGCCAAAGAAAACTGCATTTTATCCATTCTTTCAAAACTCATTATTGAGTTCTGATTCTGTTCAAGAAAACTGTTTTAGCTTATTTGTGATTTCTGCACAAATAATAGATTACAAGGCATTTGAGAAAACAGAGCTGAAGCTTTGGGGAAAATATATGCTTACATAACAGCATATGTTAATTTTTTTTCTTAAATATATTTTATTTATTTTGCTTCATTTCCTTTATTCTTCTTGACATCCCCCTGTCTATTCTGTAACCACCAATGTGTACTTTTTCTTTCTTTCACATCCAGACAATTCACCATTTAATTATTGCTTTCTGTCAGCTTCTCAAATCTTAATACAAGGTTTTCTTTTTATTATTTCAAAATGCCTACTAATTTTTCATAATCCCTATTTCTTTATGTTTTGTTTGAGTTCTCACAATTCTGTGTATTCCTTTAGTATAAGCACCATCTTCCTTATCTTTGCGTTCTAGGAGCTAACAATTGAATGCTTGTGATTACAAGTTGCACCTGGCGTGAGCAGTCGTGTGTCAGAGGAAAATAACATCCATTGTGGTTGACTGGGAGTAATGAGAGCTGATGACAGTGGGGAGGAGAGCTATTCTTGGGGTTCTGGAACTAGGAATTCTGTTGGGCTTTGCAAAGAAGCAGATGTTAAAAGAAGGAAGTTTTAGTCCAGAGCCATCCATTCCGTTTCTTTGTAGGTCCAATTTGCAGGCTCTGGTTTTCATCCTCTATTATCCTAATGGTTATGAATTTCCAGTTGTATAAGCATGCAATATCCTGGTTCAGATAGTATCCAGAAAGGCGAAGGCAATTCCCAGGAAAAGAACAGTTACTTGTTAATGGACTTATTTGAAGACCTTATAGGAAAGGTGAACCATAATTATTTTAGCTATAAACATAAAAGAGCTTTTGATTCATTTTCTAGCAAGCATTAAGTCATATCCACTTTGCACATAGAAATAGTTCTCATTCAAAATTTGTTCAAGGCAAGGAGATTACCTCTATATTTTCATCGGAGCTGAATGAAGGCCTATGGCTATGATATACCCCTTCTCGGGATGACTGCTTTTAACAGCCTAGAAGTGGTTCTGTCATGTCAGCTTCTGAACCATTTCCAGTAGGGATTAAAGCTGAAGTGAACATTTGAAGGCCAAGAGAGAGGGGAAGTAACCTCTCCTGAAGCAGATAATGTGAAATGAAAAAAATGCAAATAGAAAGTGTGAATTGAAGAATTAAGTGGAAAGACTTAAAGCTCACATTATAGCAGACATTGCTTTTTATAAGTTGTAGTATCACTTTTGGTAGGCCCAATTTTTAAGCCAACTTAAAGAGTTATATAAACATACCAAATAATTTCACATAGACATAGACTGTTAATGCATTACTTTTATAGGCAAAAAGTAGCCTAGTCTTGGAAATGTGTGAATTTTAGCAAAACTATACACAACTTCAGAGGATATTTAAGAGCTTTAGAATGGACAGATGTCAATATATGATGAGAAAAAGCACCTCTGAAAACTATTTTATACCTATTTCATTGAAGAACACTCTTGAATAGGTAAATGATATTGATTTTAAATATAAAGAATATGGGTGAAAACCAAAGAAAAAAGAGAATAGAAATTATAAACATAGAAGTTTACTTAACCAGGATATTACTTCCTGGTGGGAAAGTGAGGTTATGAGAGAAAACTATTTTCTTTTCTGTGAGAATATAGTCTCACAGAAGAGTATGAGTTCCAAAACTAGGAGAGGTCCCTGGAGAACCTTTCTACTTTGTGAAGGGATGGTGGTAAAGGGATTGAAAGGCTCCTCTTCTAGGTAGAGTGGGAAGAAGTGGGGTGGAAGTAAGGAGCCAATGACTAGGAATAAACTTATCTGTTTTTTTTTTTTTTAAAGATTTTATTTCATTATTTTTAGAAAGAGGGGAAGGGAGAGAGGAAGAGAGGGAGAGAGACATCAATGTATGGTTGCGTTTCACCTGCCTCCAGCCACAGGTGGAATTTCATGAGTATTATTGGATATTTCAAGAGAAGAAAGAAGGGCAAAAGTACCCTTTCTCATTATAAGAGACATAGCAATTTGTGGATCTGTAGGAAAGCAGCATGTTATGGTTCTGAAGAACTTCCTGTAAATCAATGACTTTATAATTTACAAAAAATAGGTCAGTGAGAGAACAACATGTACAAAAGAATGAGTAATTGTTTTTGTTATTCACATTTATTTTTCACTTTTTCCCCTTTCCAATCTTGCAAATGTTTTGATTTTTTTTTTTTTTTGCAAAACAAGTCTATGGATGATAAGACATACACTCTTCTAGGTTGAGAAATATTAGCTTACATGGTACAGTAGTTCTATTAAAATACCTAATTAAGTGACTAGTTCTGTTTATTAGTATCTTCTGAGCACTGGAATCTCAGCATCACTTATGGCCCTAGATTACTTTCTATTATGTATTTATTTTGAGTCCCTCCCACTTAATTGCATATTTCCTTGAGGGTATAGGTCTGCAAAACAACTGAATAACTGATGCTGTTTCATCATATAGAAATGTTTTGGGTTTGGAATAGCTGTACAAGGGACAAATTTTAAAACATATTAAGGGGAGCTGAAAAGCTTATTATAGAGTAAATGAGTCTTGGTCAAATAAGTTCTGATTTTCAGGTTGATCTTGTTGCAAGGCAGCTATTGAGATCACCCTTAGGGAAGCAAAGCCATAGCTTTTGGAAGGAGGCCAGGGAGAGTCAGGACCTGGAGAATGCTCAAAGTAGTAGACACCAGGCAAGAAGATGTGGTTTATCAACAGATCACCTTTCACATGCAAATGACAGCTCTTTGTCTTTTTTTTTTTTTTTAAGATTTAAAACATTTGTTTACATTTTAGAAAGAGGGGAAGGAAGGGAGGAAGAGAGGAACGGAGAGAGGGGAAGAGGGAGAGAAATAGCAACACGTGGGAGATACACGTTGGTCGCATCTCACACACCCCCACAATGTAGGCTCTGCCCCAACTGGAAATAGAACCCTTGACCTTTAAGTTTGATGGCAGGAGCTCAGTCCAGTGGGCACATCAGCCACAGCATAGCTCTTTATCTTTAAAAGGAAAGTTACTGAAGATTTTGTTTCTTGTGTGTCATAAGCAAGCTGTATTGAAATTTAAGCACTTTGAAGGTGAAATTTCTTTTTACAAGAAACTTTCTGCATTATCTATACTCTGACATTAGATGGAAGTAGAGAGTTACAGATATCAAGTTCAAAGATCTAAGGTCACAAAGTCTAAAGACCTAATGATCCTCATTAGGATAAATTTACATTTGCAAGATCAGTCTTGATTAGAGGTTATCCGGTTTATTGATCTTTTCAAGTGACCTGTTTTTAATTTCAGTGGTTTTCTCTGTTGTTTCTATTTTTGTTAAGGTCAAGTATTTCTGTTCTTATCTTTAAATTTCTTTTGTTCTGGTTACTTTGTTCTTATTTCTCTAGCTTCTTAATGTAGATGCTTCTGTTACGGATTTGAGAAATTTCTTCTTCACTATTATATACACTTAATGTTATATTCTTCCAAATATTGTTTTAGCTACTTCAATCATTTTGATATATTTTCATTTTCATTCAGTTCTAAATATTTCCCAACTTTCTCTTATGAACTGAATGTTTGTAGCTCCCCCAACTTCACATGCTGAAGTCCTAACTCCAGTGTAATGCTCTTTGGAATGGGACCACTGGGAAGTAATTGGGTTTAGATAAAGTCTTGAAGGTGCAGCCTCTAAAATGGGATTAGTGTCCTTATGAGGAGTGAAGGAGAGACCAGAGCTCTGTGTCTACATGTGATAACACAGCGAGAAGGCAAAGATTACCCTTCAGGTCCGAAAGAGAGCTCTTGCCATGAACTAAGTCTGTTGTCACCTTGATATTGAACTTCTCAGCCTTCAGAATAGTGAGAAACAAATGTCTGTTGTTGAAGTCACCCAGTCCATGGTATTTTATTATAGCAGCATGAGCTGACTAATATACTTACTTCTCTTGAGAATTCTCCTTTGACTTACAAATTATGTAAAAGAATAATATTTTATTCCCAAATATTTGAAGACTTTGTTGATCTTTTTCTATGATTCAGTTCTAGTTAGTCCCATTGGTCAGAAAATATACTTTGTATGAATCAATTCTTTTAAATTGTTTAATTTATAAGAAATATTCCATTTTGGTGATCTGAGAAGAATATGTTATTTTTTTTGGGAGGAGGTGGGAGAATCTTCTATAAATGTCAATTATTATTATTTTTTCTACCTATTCTGTAATCCTGGATTTATCATTTTCTTCTTTTAGTTCTAGCAGTTTTTGCTTCATGTACCTGAATGCTCTGTTGTTAGGTACATTCACATTTAAAATT
Organism: Noctilio leporinus; assembly: GCA_004026585.1. Classification (NCBI taxonomy): domain Eukaryota; kingdom Metazoa; phylum Chordata; class Mammalia; order Chiroptera; family Noctilionidae; genus Noctilio; species Noctilio leporinus. The sequence goes on along the minus strand of PVIW01001268.1, from coordinate 252,712 downwards.
GTTATGCATTCTTGGTGAATTGATCCCTTGATAATTTTGTAATATCTATTTTTTTCCTATTTTTAATCCAGGTAATTTTCATGATTTTTAAGTCTAATTTTTCATACACTGTTACAGATACTCCACCTCCTTTTGCTTTGTACTTATGTGGCATATCCTATAAAATAACCTTACTTGTAACCTTCCATATCATTACATTTAAAGTAGATTTCTTGTAGACATGAACTATTTGGTCTTGTGTTTTCCATCCAATCTGATAATCTTTGCCTTTGAACTAATGTGTTTACACCAGGGGTTGGCAAAGTATGGTCTATGGTCTGTTTTTATACTTCCTATTATCTAAGAATATTTTTTACAGTTTATATTATTATTATTATTATTCTTTTAACCCTCACCTGAGGACTTACTTATTGATTTTAGAGAGAGGGGTGGTGGGAGAAAGCAAGGGAGAGAAACATCAAAGTGAAGGAGAAACATTGTTGGTTGCCTTTTGCATGTGCCCCACCTGGGGACCAACTCCCCAAATAGGCACGTGCCCTGACTGGAAACCAAATCTGGGCCCTTCCTGTTTTCAGGATGATGCCCAACCAACTGAGCCACACTGGTCAGGGTGGTATGTACATTTTTGAAGATTTGTAAATAGACAAACTTAGAAAAAAAACTGTGTAGGAAAGTGTATATGTCCTGAAAAGCCTAACCTACTTATAGTCTGACAATTTATAGAAAGTGTTTGATAACCTGGATCCCTTGTTTCTACCACATTGCATTTTGTTCACACAGGGATGCATTGTCCCATGCAGCAGTAGCATCCATCATGAAGGAGTCTGCAATTGAAGTAGGGTCAGTCCTATTTGCTTTACAGCATTGCCAAATAGGTGAGAGGACCACAGGCCTTTCAATGATGCATGAAGTCAACCATCTGCTCCAGTTTCTCCAGCTTCCAGGCTATAATTTGAAGCTGAAAGAGACTATCTTGATCCAAGCAGGCTCTTCCACTGCCAAATGGGGGAGGAGAGAAGGTTAGGCTCTCTTCCATTGCCGTGACTCAGAATTTCAGTGTGCTCTTGAATGGGTTCTCAGGTGTTCTTTCTGATTCAGAACATTCCATTCTCCTGACCTACAGAAACTCTACATTAGGGTCTCAGACTTATTCCTCTTTTTCTCCTTGTTAGCATCATGTCTAGACAGGGCCTGTGAACGTCTTCATGCTCCCACAGAATCACTCAAGTGCAGGTGATGCTCTGGAAGTGGATGATATGTAGCCCCAGTTGTCGTGGTCTCTACATACAGCAAGTCCTCACTTACCATCCACAGGAGGTTCTGAAACTCAGTGCAATGCCATCAAATGGAATGATGTTATTTGAGGACCTGCTGTATTTCAGAAAAAGGAAGCGATGAGCGAAATCAAGGATAATTCTCATCTGAAGGAATACCCTGATTCAATCGAGGTAGGGATGAAATAAACTAGAAGGTCCTCAAGCAGGAGCACTGGGCATCACATGGCCTCTCAGTGATGGCAGCACGGCCACCAGAGGCAATCAGTCACCACTGCTATTGAGTCTGGCCCGGCCTTCTTTCCTTCAGAATAGAACTTTTAAGATAGCCAGAAAAATTGAACAAAAAATGACTGAGGTGGTTATAGCTAGTGGACAGAGAAGGCTCATAATGCAGTCAGGGACAGTAAATATATTTTCATCACCAGATAGAAGTTCGAACCAGAGTAGACGACTTTTAGCTTATGAGGTCTTCCACCAAATAACATGTTCTCTGTTTTATGTATATCTTCTTAACTTTATTTATTATTAAACTTATTTTTGTGATTATTTTTATTTAAAAATTACATGAACATGTGTAAAACTGGAAGCATATACAGGCTTTAAAATAAAAAGTAAAAGTCTTCCACCTGACTCCTAGTCTATAATGTTACTTCCTATTTCATTTCTGATTTACTTTTTCTCTTAATTACATCTCCAAATCACTTTAAATATATTTATGTACATAATTATTAAATATTAGAGGTCTAAATTAGGCTTCTTAAATGGCAACAAAATATCACCTGGAAATCATTCAGTCTAACCTTGAGCAATGCTCTTGATGATGTCAATGAAGCCTGCACTCATTTTTCAAACATAGAAAGACTGTTCCTTCTTCCTTTGGCTATATGACCTTTTGCGGGGTGGGTGGTGGTGGTAAGTAGGACCCAAAATATGGAACTTTATACATAATTTACTCCTATGGAAAGATACTTTTCCTATATAACTCTTTCAATTTAGTGATTAGATTAGACTCAGGGCACTTAAAATTTGTCATAGGGTTATTTCTTTATTTATCTTTAAATTAACTGCTGTCTCTATCACTAAGAATTTCTTTAAATTGGATTTTGTATAATCACTCTGAATGAGATTTGAAGGTACAGTTGATTTGAAATGTCAGATAAGTACAGAAATATAGGAGGACTTCTGTTTTTCATTCTCAAATCTTTGACCAATTGAATTTTGTAAGGAAAGATCTATATACCTCAAAGAGCTTTGACCTTAGTTAACACACTTATCTCAGATGCCCTTGCTTCTTCTACTCTTTTTTTGCATAATAAACATAAAATATATTTTTGCTTTTTTCTTTTAATTTCATATCCATTAAATAATAGAGAATGCTTGAGTCATGTATGTAATTATTTGCTGCTAAAGACCTAACTTATGCTAAATATATAGGAAACAAGTACTGGTCAAATTATTAAAATCACAATAAAAATTCTGTTAGAAATAGGAATAATGTACTAAATCGAATTCTTCTTAGTCATTATAAGCTTTATTTCCATTAGTAACAAATATTGGTATTTGAATTTTATAAGTGATAGACTTTCAAGTGTGATATATTTCAGAGAATCAATATTCTCTAAGGAAGGCTTGGGGAGTTAATATTTCACTACCTTTGACTAAGAAGATTGCTCTTAAATTTGTAACAGTTATTTATTGGTTATAGGCATAGCCTATAGTGTTTGATGTCCAGAGTCTCATCTTTTAAGGACTTGCACAACCCATCTGGTTAAGCATTTGGCAATCCAGGAAGGAGATGGCTACATTCTTGATACTCCATTGAATTACTTAGTAAAAATAATTCCAGGAAAAGATCATCCCCTATGTACTACTTCTGGGGACACAAGAGGGGATGTGTGTGTTCTATAGAAGAAAAATGATGTGCATTCTTTCTTTGAAGATCTTGGAATGCAAATGGTATTTGCGAGTCAGAACTTCAAAAAGGAATTGGTAATGAGGAAAAGGGTAGTTTAAGATGTGAACAAGGAAAGAAACCCATCTCCCTGTCTATTATTGATAGAAAGATTTAAAAAATTGAATCACTGTTTAAAATACATATTCTCATTCTCAGATACAGAAATAGATGAGGAGATGTGTGTATTTGTGTATATCAGAAGTTTAATCACTTGAGAGTGGATTGGTAGCTATTTTGGCATTTGTGGGAGACTAAGTGATTGGGGGAGAGAAGATGGAATGAGGGAGAGGAAATCAGAGCTGGAAAAAGGCAAAGGCAGACATCATGGTTCTGTTGTCAGTGGGTTATTTCTGTTGTTGAGATGCAAAAAGGATGACCAGTTGTGAATGACTCACAGTGACCAGAAAGCAACTTTGGCAGTGTAGTGGAAAGACGGAAAGGACTTGGCATACTCCTTTCAGCACCTTGAGCATTCTGCTTAGCCTTAGGGGAAAAAGCAACAAACCAATATAAAAAGTAAATTTCACTTCTCTCCTCCTCAGTAGTGTCTTGAACTAGAACTCTTGTTGTAGCTAGGGTCTTCCTCTCAAAGAATAGCTCACAGTCCAATTTGAAATATAAGCTGGCCTTATGAAAGGGAGAAAGAGAAGGTGAAAATATACATAATAAAAGATGGGAGGCATATGGTTGCCCATGATTTAGCAAAGCCTATCATTTTATTTTATTTGTATTCACCCAAATGCACTGTCAAGTATATCTGCAAGATGCTCATCATTTGCCATTTATAGTACAGGTGCAGCTTCCTACTAGTATTCTCTGTTGATTCTCTAGTCCCAGTTCAAAAGCATACAGACATCAAATAAATTGCAAAAAATGAAATAGGGCAAATGGACAAAGAGTGGGTGGACAAGTAAGCATAACTATTGTCAGGCAAGTGTGATAGCTCTTATTTATATATTATTTAGTTTTGCAATTTAGGAGGTTTAGTTATAATTTTTACACTTTAATGAAAAAATACAATTTAGCTTAAGCAATAGCTTCTATATTTAGGTAGTTTTTAAATGGGAGAACCAACTTTCAAATCAAACTTTAAATGCTTATGTTCTTTCTAATCTCCTATATTTATGTAGTTTTAAATGGGAGAACCAGCTTTAAATACTTATATTCTTTCTAATAGAGCCTCTGAGATAGGCTGGTAGAAGAAACTTTGATAGAACTCAGACAGAACATGGAGGGAGTTAGAGATGGCATCTAAGAAGAGATGAGGGAGTGATGTACTAGGAGCAGAGAGATAATTAAGCCAAGAATGTAATGTGTTGACTCTGGGTCAGGAATTAGAAGAGGCCTGTGGTGTCATGATGGGTGTGAGGCCTGGGTAGAAGCTTTTGTGTGTTTGGAAGTATGTCAGGTTCTCAGAGCTACATATGCTTCAACTCTGAAAGAGGGAGAAGAAAGGGAGGGTACCCAGTTTCCCCTTCCTCTTCAGGTAGGGGATTACGAAGCCTGGTTCCTGGGGACATTCATCCTTGTATTTTATGGTCAGAGTGTCAGTGGGTTTTGTGTCAATGGAGGCCTCTAGCTCTACATGCAATATAAATATAACATTACATGATGTTTTACTGTTTTTCTGTTTTAATTTTGAATACAGTAAACATTAGTAAACATTAGTAGTTATAACCCACATAGTCCAAAGTTCTTTGGAGACTCCTGTAAATCTTTATTTATTTATTTAAAAAAATTTTATTGTTGTATTACATCCATCCCCTTTTTGCTCCCCTCTGTCCCCCTCCCCACCCACCTGTAAATCTTTAGAGTGTTAAGTGGTTCTGAAACCAAAAAGTTTCAGAACAGCTGAGCTGACAAGACAATTAGAAGCCAAAAGTTGAATGGCTAGTTGTGCAAAGCCAAGAAGTTTTCATTTCATCTTAAAGGTGATGGAGAGATATTTAAAGGTTTTAAATGAAGAGGGACAAATCTAATTGATTTTTTGTGTGTGTTTTGAAGACCATCTTCCTGTCCTTTGGTGAAGAATTTAGTGGCCGAGTTGAGTGGAGGCTTTGAGAAGAGGCACATTGATCAGGCCAGCAGTGATGAGGCCTTCAAGAACAGCAGAGCAGTAGGCAAAACCAGCTGGAGGTCTGGAGCTCTAAAGGACTCAGTGACTGTACAATGCACAGGATGAATGAGAGCCAGGATCCCAGGGTGGCTCATAGCTTTTCTGGGTTGGTGTTTTAGAGGACACCAACAATGCCAAATCTACTCTCATCCTCTCATTCTTCCCCCAGGTTTCTGTTCTCTCTTCAGAAGGTGGCTCATCAGCTCCTGGAGCCCCTTCACTGATGTGTGCAGAGAGCTGAAAGTGCCTGGGAATTTATGTTTCCCATCTCAACACCAAGATGGCTTTTAGCTGAAGACTAACTATACAGAAATATGAAACCTCAGCTCCCTTGCTTTGAGGTGGCACAAACTGAGAGATGAAATATACATGCCAGAGCTCCCCTATGGGATCAGGATGAGGCTAGAACTTGTGTTAAAATCACATTGGTGCTTGGCTTCTGCTTTTTCCCATCCCTCTTTCCCTTATCACCTTACAGCTGTCTCCTGGGAGCACTTTCTTACTCTTTGACAACATGTAATCTCCAGTGAGAGCCTGTTTCTGCAGAACTGGACCCATGACAGGGATCATGTTGACCTTCATTTGACTCAGATAGGATATACCACACATGGAGCAGACTTTAGAGGAAGAGTAGTGAGTTCAGTTTTGGATATATTGATTTTACATACACTTGGATCATTATGTGGAAATATGTAATAAGTAGTCAGGTACGAGTGAGGAATATGGATTTGAGAATTGCCAGAAAATAAATGGTGGTTGAAGCCATGGATATGAATGAGATTCTCTTAGAAGAGTGAATGGAAGATCTAGAAGTGAGGACCAGGCCTTAGGGAATTTTGGCAGATGCATATTAGCATGTTCTTCATAAAAAAAACCTCTTTGCACAAGTAGTACTTTACATTTTTATATTTAGAAGCATCATAAATCATTTGATCTTTAGGATAAAAATGAAAGGTGGAAGGTGCTGTATAATTATTGTTATTATTTTTCAGATATGGCCACTGAGACTTTGAGAATTCATGTGAATTATGCAAAGTCAAGGAAGCCACAGGACCCACATGAAAATCTAGGTCACTTAAATCCAAGCACAAAGTCACCCAAATGCTTTTGAGAAAAAAAATGTCATTTTTCCCCTACCTACTTTCGTAAAGTATAGACACAATTGTCTTGTATCTTGCAGACTCAGCATTTTTACAAACTCAAATTACATCTGCTCCAGCTTTTCTGCTATTCTCATAAATTTATTATGTTCTCCAGCAGGATAACTTTGCTTAAAGAGAGTCATTTCCTTCAGAAAGCTGCCCTGAGCCAATGTCAGCCTTTTGACTATTCCTTACTTAGTAGTTTTGAATTTACTTTGTAGCCTATTCTTTTTCACATGTTGATATACTACTTTTGAATGTTTTTCTTGACTCATTTGGTGCATTTTTGTTTTTCTTCCCATAACTAAGTAGTAGTCTTTAACATACCCTCTTTTATGCAAAAATCAATAAATTCCCATTATAGATTTTTGGAAAACATAACAAGATAACCTATAATCCTAGGTTATAGCAACTATAGTTTATTGCATATTTAACTTCAGCCTGTTAATTTTTCTGTGTTCACCCATTTGTCCTATGTAGTGGCATTTCTGACATTTGCTGATACTCACCCAGGTAGCCATTTGGTATACAAACATGTCTTGTAGAATTTTGATTTATTTATTTTTGCCTGTAGTTCAGTGTATTGAATAAGGAAGGATTCAGCATCTGCTTGTGAATTGTTAAACAGGAGATAGACTTGTGAATGATGACTCAGATATCGAACAGGAGGATATTCAAGTGAAGATGGCCAAAAAAGAGATTTATTGGGGGAAATGGCTTTTTGCTTTTGAGGGGATTTTGACTTTATTGGAATAAAATGCTAACAGATTTAATTTTTTTCATTGTCTTCATTTTGTTAGGATGACCCTATTTGGTGAGCTTGCATTTTTCTTTCCTGCCCTTATTGGGACTATTTAGACAGCTGAGGTTATATTAAAGCTAGTAAACAGTTTGGTTTGATCTGATTCTTTTTCAGCTGTCAAAACATGACTATGACCTCCTTTCAGAGTGTTGTGTAAAACACTTTTCTGGACTTAGATTAATTTTTTAAAGAGAGTCCTAATAGCTTATACATTCCATTTGTAGCCAAGAATCTCTTCAATCAGGTTTTTGTGTGTGTTATTCTGCAAGTTCATCTGGCTAGCATCCTTTCTTGTCATAATAACATCATTGTGTATAACTATGGCTCACCATTAATCTTGGTGTATTAGACTTTCAAACATTTGTTCCTCTAAACTGGATGCTGCATTCGCACTTTGCTGGCTGACATTTAAGCGGTTTGCCTGGACATTACATATGCCCAGCACACCATGAAAATGCATTTGCTAAGGGCTTTGTGTCTGTGGTTTAGATGAAGAACGGAGTAAACCACTCTTCCCCTTGAGATGTTTAGATTAATTTTAATTGATTTTTAAAATACATTAGCATGATCACAAAACTTTAGAACAAATGAACTTAACAAAAATTAAGCAGGTTACATTGGGGATTTGACTTTAGAAGCTTTGAAATACTGAAATACCAAGGAACTCAGGCTTTTTTTTTTTTTTCTCTTTTAACTTAGAGAAAGACCAGTACACTTTAACAAAATTCATAATTTATTCTATGCTTCCAAAGTTTGAATAGACATAAACTTACTTCTGGAAAGAAAACTTTTCATTTTGAGGGACTTTGAAGTTACAGGCCTTTTCAGAGGACAGAGTTGGAAACATATATCCTTGTTATCAGACATTGGCTTAAAGCTCAGAAAGAAATCAACATATTTTTAGAGCCACATGGAGGATGGTAGAGGTCAATTTATGTACATGGCAGTCACTCACTACTCAGGCCATGCCTCTCAATGCATGGTCTGTGGACCAGTTGCATTGTCCACCAATGTGGTATTGAACATACAGCTTTCCTAGAACAAATATTGTTGCTCCCATAGATGCTTGCTGGAATACTTGACCTCAGACCTTTTGCTAACCAATTCCTGATTAAAATCCTACAGAGATCAGTGCTTTATAATAAAATAGTCCGTGAAACATGCTATCTACTCAATTCTCTACATAATCGACATCTTGAATCAGGGCAGAGCACTAGAAAATTACGTTAACTGTTTCACATTAACTTATTATCTGAAAAATTATATTAAATCACCTTCATTCTATTACATTTAAATGTTATAGCTGTTTTTGTCTGTATTTGGTAGATAATTTTGGTCAAAGACACATTGCCTATTACTCTCAGTGTATAGTTACCCTTGATAAGTTCCTTTAGAATTTATTCCCAGGGAGGAAATGCATATGCCCATTTTCTCTCTCTCTTCTGACTTCCTGTCTCCATCTCTTTTCTCTCTTACAATTGGTTTGCTTTCATCAAAGAAATGACTAGAAGTACTCAACATACTGGTTCTGTTTTGTTTTGTTGGCCTCTAAGGAAACTCAGAGCAAAACTGAATAGGCAATCACAGTAATTATATCAAAACTCATGCTTAGCATTTTTGCTTTTTCCTCCTCTTCCTTATGTCTTTGATATGTTATTTTTCCCTCAGAACTTTGTTGTATATATGCATTTTATTTCAAGGTGCCTTAAGCCCTTTTGAAAAGCAGAAGTAAGTATAAACAGACTGTTAAGGGTAGGAGAGGAAAGGGCTGTTCAGAGAGCTAGAGGATAATGGTTCTATAAACTGTAGAAACATAAAAGAAAATGGGATTTTTGATTGTCATTTTACTGCCATTGTGACTCTAGCCAACAAACGATCATTTATTCACTATGAATGATACTTAGTAAGCTGTGGTCACATCATGTAATATGATTTCCTGTGGACTCTATCGATTGAGGGAAATAATGGACATGGACAATTATATGTGGATTTAAAAGTCTTTATATCGGATTTTTAAAATTTTTATTTATTATTTTCAGAGAGGAAGGGGGGAAGGTAGAAAGGGAGAGAGATATCAATGTATGGTTGCCTTTCACCTGCCTCCAGCTAGAGGCCTGACTGGAGACTTGGCTTGCAACCTGGTTATGTGCTGGGAATTGAACCAGCAACCTTTGGGTTCTCAGGCTGGTGCCTTATCCACTGTGCCACCAGCCAGGGCTTATATAGGATTTTTTCATAAAAGATTTTGAAAAAATAAAAAGGGCTAGATATTTGTACTAAAATAGAAACATGAGGATTTTTTAAAAAGTTAACTTCTCTAATAACTTTGCAATATTGGTTTTTATATGAAGCAAATTTTTTTTTTCAAAGGAAGGAAGCTTGGAATATTTGTTCATCTGAAAAATATTAGATATGAAGCTAAGGTAATTTAATTGAAGCATTGGAAGAAATTTTGATTCAATCAGCATATATTTACATTCAACTGTCTAAATTATATTTAGTTCTTACATACAATCCTATCTACACCCTTGCAATAATATAGATAGCAATAAAGGATAAATTTAAAAATAAGAAACAGAATTGTAGGGTTGAATTTGGCTTGAAAAGTCATTTATACCAACCTCCCATCTGAGTTTTAACCCTTAAACAATCATTGATTTTAAAAAAAACAGAACTTAATAGAAAGTATTCATAAAATGACAATAGTTTTCCTCTTTTTCACTGAAACTTTTTTTTTTTTTTAAGATTTTATTCATTATTTTTAGAGAGAGGGAAAGAGAGGGAGGAAGGGAGGGAGAGAAACATCAATGTATGCTTGCCTTTTCCATGCCTCCAGCTGGGAACCTGGCTTGCAGCCCAGAGATGTTCCCTGGCCGAGAATCAAACTGGTAACCCTTGGGTTTGCAGGCTGGTGCTTAGTACACTGAGCCACACTAGCCAGGGCTTGAAACTACTTTTTAAAGTTAGTTCTTCTTCTTTCTGGGTAAAAAGTCTGGCAGTTTGTGGTCACTTTTATGGGACATAGAGTGTTTTTCTGTAAATGGCAAGATACAAACTCATTATTAAAAAGTGCAATTTCAGTCCCGATCAGTGTGGTCAGTTGGTTGGGCATCATCCTGCAAAGCAAAAGGCTGTGGGTTCAATTCATGGTTAGGGCACATGCCTGGATAGTGGGTTCAGTCCCCAGTCTGGAAGTGTGTGAGAGGCAACTGATCTGTTTCTCTCTCACATCTCTACTCCCTCCTTTCCCCTCCAAAACAAACAAACAAACAAGTAAATACAATATTTAGGGGAAAGAAGTGTGATTTAGTATAATACACAGAATTTTGTTTTGCTTTAATGCTTAGGCTTCTCTTTCTTCTGAAAATACAATTTTTCTCCTCTAGGGACTGGTTTCTACCTCTCAAAGATCAAAAAGTGGGAGGAGGAAGGGGAAAGGGACAGGCAACTTCCTTCTGGTGAGGATGTGATTTCAATTTCATGCTATCTGAATTTGGCAGGTGATGAAAGGTCCCTTTTCTTCTTGAGGGATGCTTTATTTTAGGGTTCTTCAGAGGTTCCCTCCATCACAGGGAACTGCTCAGCTGAGGTTCTCTGGAGAATGACACATGCTTCTCCATCTCTATTGGTCATTTAATTCTCCCTTACACCCTCTGCATCAGACAACAATACCTGATTAATTTCCTCTCCCAGTCTCTCACCTTCTCTGTGTTTTCCACAGGGTGTACTCATGCCCCAGCTAATTCTGAGAATGCTGACCCATCCCAGCACAGCCAACTCTCATTTGTTCCTTCCTCAAAGCAGTTGTTCCCCTACTGCTTCATCTTTAGAATTTCCAGGGAGAGTCAGACATCAGCTTACTAGGTCTCCCTAAAAATGAGGCACATGTATTAGATGTCTAAATGGTTCTGTTGAGGTTACTCTCCCTAGTGAGAGAGGACTTGCTGCATCATTTTACCGAAAGCTTTAGGTTCCACTTGACTTTTTATCTGGGGGAACAGAAGAGATGTTGAAACAGTCATAGTTCCTGAGTCTTTTGGAGTCACACTCTAAATGAGTCAAGTCTATTCAACTGTGGTTGCAGAATAAGAACACACATTTTATCAGACCAGATAATATAACATAAAGGTGGAGACGGAAGAAGTTGAGATGTGGTAGAAGGAAGACAGGTGATAAAATAGGAACACTAAACCCTTCATTGTATAAAGTTAAGAAATCCAGAGAAAAATTTCTAGTTGTTTGAATGAGAAATTTAAAAACATATAGTTTAAAGTTACAAAGCTAACAGAGAGATGAATTATCACAGTAATTTGTAGCAGAAGGAACAGGGAAGGGACTTACAGAGCTATGTAGTTGAATCCTATCTTGTACAGGTGGAAGAATATTTGAAAGAGATAAATTTTAAAATCTGTAAGCATGTTATGTAGAGTCATAGAGGTAATTACCAGATGAGTTGAAAACAAAAACTGTTAGAAAACTGAACCCAAGTTTCTTGCAGGGACCAGGAATAGGAGTGGGAATGGTGAATTGAGGGTAATTGTATATATATGCCTTATTTTCATCTCTCAAAAAATATGTGCATGTGTTTCTCTACTAAAATTTTTAAACTTAATTTAAAAATATGTTTTAAAAATTATGTGGGAAAATATATAGGTAAGAATATATTTTTAATACTATGATTTTCAACCCTTTTCATTTCATGGCATACTAATTAAGTGGAGTTCTGCAGCACACCAAGAAGTATACTTTTTGCCAATGTGACAAAAAATGTGGGTATAATTTTGATTCATTCACATTATATAGTTACTGTGTTGGCTGTTGTCATTTTCTTTTTCTTTCTTTCTTTTTTTCTTTTTAAGATTTTATTTCATTATTTTTGGAAAGAGGGGAAGGGAGAGAGGCAGAGAGGGAAAGAGATATCAATGTATGGTTGCGTTTCACCTGCCTCCAGCCACAGACCTGACTGGAGACTTGGTTTGCAACCTGGTTATGTGCCCTGGCTGGGGAATCAAATCTGCGACCTTTGGATTCACAGGCTGGCGCCTTAACCACTGTGCTACCAGCCAGGGCTGGCTGTTGTCATTTTCTTATTTGAAAATCTAAGGAAAAAGGGGTCAGTGCTCTGACTACATAGTCAGGGCTTACATGTTTTAAAAATTCTTATAGCATACCAGTTGAAAAATCTCTGTTTTAATCTGAAAAAAGGTAATTAAATTATCACTGCAAAATATGTATTAGATCTGTATAAAGCTATAACAGAACTCAATATGATATAATCATAAGATGAAAAGTATAAAACTTTTTAGTACATGTATTAATGAAATACATGAAAATTATGTATTAAGGAATCTTTGATGAAGGAATTAAGTCATTTACTTTTAAACAAAAATATTGGCTTAAATTCTTAATCTGTATTAAAATAAATTCCAGATCATTATTTACTTATAAATATTAAATCATAAAAATGCCTAGAAGCAAACTGAGATGGTTTCTCTGAGCTATACGCTGGACAGAAATTTTCTATACTTAAATCCCATGGAAGAATTTGCAAAAGAAAAGACAGATTCAATTACTTTTAGGAGTTTAAACTGTGCACATTAAATTAAAAGATGGCAAAGAAAAATCATTACAGCACATATGAAAATGCTTAGTAATACTGATTTATAAAGAAGTAATTCAATTAATTTCATTAGGTCTCATACAGTTCTAGGGTTCCAGCACTAAGCACAACAGACATCCTCTTAAAAATCAATGAGAAAACCCCTGAGACTCCAATTAATAAACACACAAAGGCTAGACATGCCTGCTTCACCAAAAAGACAATACAAATAATGATTAAACATTGGAAAAGTAGTTGGCTTATTTCATAATCAAAACTTACAAGTAAAAATGAGATACGAGATATGAATTGTATGACTTAAATAGACAAAAGATGATTTAAAAGGGACACCCAATGTTGGCAGCGGTGCTGAGGGGGTGCTCCAGATGTGGCTGCAAGTGCAGCGTGTCCCCACCTTGCAAGATGGGAATTTGAAAACACAAGGAAAGGAAGAATTTTAGAGCTGTTTAAATCTTTAAGGCCCAAAACTTCATTTTTGACTTTTTATTATATATTTATTTATTTAAAAAGATTTTATTTATTATTTTTAGAGAGGGGGGAAGGGAGAGAGGCAGAGAGGGAGAGAAACACCAATGTATGGTTGCCTTTCACCTGCCTCCAGCTATGGACCTGGCTGGAGACCTGGCTTGCAACCTGGTTATGTGCCCTGACTGGGAAATCAAATCAGCGACCTTTGGGTTCACAGGCCGGTGCCTATCCACTGTGCCACCAGCCAGGGCCATTTTTGACTTTTTAAAATAAAAATTTACAACAGGGAAAAGTTAAAACTTCCTAAATGCTGAACCATAAGAGACTACAACATAGGAAGTAGTATATTTGAAATAATGTACAATCATAAAATGTGATTCATATGTAGTTTTTAAGATATGGAACACATGAAATATGAAATATGAAAATATGAAAGCAGAGCACTATATGGTACCAAGTATGCAAAGTAATACGTAGAAAAGTCAAGAAATTATAATAACATTTTAACAATTTCTCTAGATATTGAGTTTATGATTTTTAAATAGTTTGAATATTTCTTCTAACTTCTACTTTCTCCAAAAAAAACCATTTATTATTTTCATATTGAGAACAAAACACAAACACTCAGCTGCTAGTCTAAGCTCCGTGATTTGTTAATTGTGAGAACTTGGGCATGTGGTCCTTACATAGAGCCAACATCGCAGTCTGCACAGTTCTGTTGGTACTCTGTTGAACCATGGTGGGCCTAGCAAATATAAATGGTTACGAAAATGATGGTTTGGGTTTGGGTAACTTCAGGTTACACAATCTAGCCTAGCATACCTTTCCTTTTCTTGTCTTAGTCTCAGCTTTTGAAGTGCATCAACTGCATTTTCCTTGATACTTTGTCCGTGTTGGAAAAATTATGCCCAAGAGAAAAAGTTGATTATGTCCATTTCTTTTCTTTCATTCTTTCTTTTTTTTTTTTTTTTTTTAAGATTTTATTTCATTATTTTTAGAGAGAGGGGAAGGGAGAAAGGCAGAGAGGGAGAAAGACATCAATGTATGGTTGCTTTTCACCTGCCTCCAGCCACAGACCTGACTGGAGACCTGGTTTGCAACCTGGTTATGTGCCCTGGCTGGGGAATCGAACCTGCGACCTTTGGGTTCATAGGCTGGCGCCTTATCCACTGTGCTACCAGCCAGGGCCTCATTTCTTACTTATGCTCACCATTGCCAGACCCTGAGTTATGAACTGAATTTACAAACTTGATCACTTGTTTCCTATGGCCTTGGGTTAGCCCACATTCCTCTCTCCTTTTTATAAGTGGCCACTAGGCAACAATACACTTTATTTGCAAAGGGGCAAAATATCCTTTATCAGAACCCCCAAACTTTCTGTACTTGAAAAACAAATCATTCTCTCCATCTGACTTCCTCTTTGAATGACCTTTGATTTTCCTCTCTTGAAGGAAGCAAGGTTTGTGCCAGGCGAGCTGTTTTATCTGTCGTTCTTGGATTCCACTCTTCATAAATCTGGCTCAAGGAGAAAGAGTGGAGGAATCAAGTTTAGGCTTGGGGCTAGAGAGACTGCTAATAAAAAAAGACATCGGCTTTTGAGTCTGAAGTTTTTTTTTTTTTTCTTCTTCTTTTTTTTTTCTTGAAAGAGTGCAGTTTTTTGATTCTTAGGAACCCAATAAATTCTTGACTCTTTCCCATTGGGAACATAACGGAATAATGTGCTAGTCCATTATGGCCAGAGCTTCATCTTTAGCACAGCTCATATTTTAAACTTGAAAAAGACTCACAACTGAGCTTTCACAAGCAGTAGCTGTTTACTTTCTTTCCACTAAAATAATCACTGCAAATACCCCTCTGAGAATGTATATTTTCAGATGCCAGGTAATCAAAGCTTAGTTGTACTCAGAGGGTTTTTTAGGAGCAAATGGAAAATAATTGCTTTAAAGTACCCACTTGTGAGGATTTCTGCTCATCAGTGTAATTGCCAGCAGCCACTGTCTTTCTGCCACAATAAATTCACAATGATTCATTAGTTTCTATTGGGGGGATGAAATAGATCATCTTGTTAACATTAACTTTGATTTTTTAAAATGCTTCCCTTGATTTCATATTGGAATTTCAGTTTGCACATAAACTAAAATAACAAATGTCCCCCACCCCCCTTTAAAGAGGAGTGTAGGTAATAGGTGAGGATGAAATTAGAATTTAGCCAGCATTGCAGGATTTAGGTAGGAGTTCTTAGTGTGACTGTTTACTCTAGGAGCATTTCTGTTTCTTTGCTTTTATCAAAGGAATTTAATTTCTTAACTATAAGCCTTTGCACACAGAACTCAGCGGTTGGCAAATAATCCCTAGGATGTCGTCTCAAGTATTTTTGTCCAGCCATCTCCCTGGTATCTAATGGGCAGGATGATTGCTACCAGAAACTCCTTGGTAAAAATGCCAGGAATGCTATAATTTTATTGAACAGATTCTCCAGGTTGACAAGGTCATATTTAATGTTTCTCAAGACTATTTTGTGTGTGTGGGTATTGGTCAAAGTTATCTTTGTGTATTTGCTTGTTTTCTAACAGCTTGGAAAATACATTGTTTTTATCTTTGCCGTGAAAGTGATTTGGAATGATTGACTACTTGCATCAATTACCAGGTTGGGGATTTCCACAACTCACTGAAGGGTTAACTGTAGCTTTCCAAGTTGGCATCTAAGTCCCCTCCAACCAAGTGCCTGCCTGGAATATGAATGATTAAGTACATGTCCATGACTGCCTGTCAGGGGTGCCATCCACATTCCTGCTCCAGTCTCCACCTCCACAGCCAGTTGGAGATTCCACCCTCTTAGCTTTTATGTCTGCTATAGCCCAAATAAGAAACCTAAATAAATAAAATCCCATGATTGCTCATGGAGTATTTTAATATTCAAATGCAAGGTACAGATAAAGTTATTGAAGATCGTTTGAAACACAAATAAACAGACCAAGAGCCAATTTAACTATTTCAGGATACTTGACATTATTGAACAAAATATAAAGGACTTCAAGGGTTATAAAAGGTGATTTTGAGCCCTGGCTGGTAGCACAGTGGATAAAGTGCTGGCCTGCGAATACAAAGGTCGTTGGTTTAATTCCCCAGCCAGGGCACATAACCAGGTTGCAAGCCAGGTCTCCAGCCAGGTCTGTGGCTGGAGGCAGGTAAAGGGCAACCATACACTGATGTCTCTCTCCCTCTCTGCCTCTCTCCCCTTCTCTAAAAATAATAAATAAAATCTTTATAAAAAAGTGATTTTGTGAGAAGCTGAAAAGAGATGGGATAAGAAGGGTGGGAAGGAGCTGAAAAAGTGAACCAATCAGGTAACAAGTGGGGAGTTTGGCCAGACCTCCAAAACGACGAAAAGGCTCAAACATAGGCAAGCTAACATCAGGTGGCCAGAGTTCAGGAAAACAGAGCAGACGAATCACAGGCTTTGAACTGGCGCTGCGTGCAGGGTGCTCATTTCATAGCAAAGCCAGCACACCTACGCTGTGTCTAATCATTTGTTCAGCAGGCTAAGAAGGCCAGCACAGACCAGGCATTTTTACAATCACAGTGAAGGCAAGAAAGAGGTGCTTCCTAAAAAAAATTTAAAAGAAAAGAAAAATAAATGATAGTTGGTATTTCTGATTTGGTATTTGTGAAGCAGTAACCCGGTTTTGGGGCTGGAAAAGCAAAACTAGTAAAATGCCTTGTTTTTTCAATGCTTGGTCATTTTTAGAAGCAATAATTAAATACAAGGATACCTATCAAAGATTTTTAGAGTTAAACCAGTTATTTGGATGAATAACCTTAATTCCAATTAATAAAAGCTGCATTTGTCTTGTAGTGGAAGATCTGCAATGTGTTGTGATGCAAATTTAATTTGGTGGAAAGTTGCAATGTCATTAAAAGGCTCAAAATTATGATTTAAAAAAATCTTAAAGCTAGAAATGAGTAAAATTGGATACAGTGTGCATTTTGGTATAAGAATTTGCCCTAGGAAATTGTTTGTTAATATAGGTAAGGGAGAGGGCAAAATATTTGATTATGTGCTTTTTTGACCTTTCTACCCTCAAAGCAGCAAAGATTAAGACTTGGAAGAAAGAATAGTTATCATGGAATTTTGGGTCAGCCATCTGTGTCTTTGGTACAAGATGGATGTGGGTCACAATGAGAACAAACACTAAAGCTTGCATTTTGCATTTATCAGAGTTTTTAGAAATCCTTGTGTGATTGAAGAAGTAAATGAAGTAGACTTTGTTTTGTACACTGTCCAATTTCTCCACGTCTCTGCGCCTGCCATGGCCTTTGTTGTTCATTGTGCCTCCATTGAACACCTCGTACAGGTGCCTCATCTCTTGGGATGAGTGGGCTGGGAGGTCAAGATACAAACTTATTTGGGCCACACACTATTCCCCTGTCTATACCTTACCAGGTTCTGGGGAGGTACCTTACTACCTCACAGTGAATTACCCACAGGTAGCTTAAGACTGACCCAAAGGAATGTATATCTTCTTCAAATTGCAGATGACAAATATGGGGGTGGAACCTCCTGAGAACCCAGACACAATAAACCATGTCTCCCATGAAGTCATAAACGTTCTCTCAGTTTCAGTTCTCTGTTGAGGTGAACATTGAGCAGAGAGAGCATTCTCAATTTATTAAGACAGATTTCCAGTTCAGATAGTTCAATGGCTAAATAATGCATTTTATTGGTTCAAAGATGCAAACTTGAATGTCTTCATGTTAGGCTGTGTGTTCTAATCAATAGCATCAAATGATTGTTGATAGCCAGGCTACAGTTGATATATTTGTCATTGCCTAAACTATGAAGGTAGCAAAAGCATCTTCATCAAATATTGCAGAATGACTGAAACAACTGGTTAGATGAAAATCCCAGAGACAATGGTGGAGCAGTCTTTTAACCCTTGGGAACCATGTGCTTGTGGAAAAACAGAGCATTCTGAATTTTTGTGATTGCTTAAGGCTCAGCACCAAAGGATTTTAATGTTTTTGTCAGTTCTTTTAAGAAATACTGTATGGCAATATTGTGCGGAAAACTAAGGACATTCACAACTCTGAGTTCAAAAGTAATCACACGACAGATTCTGAACAAGAAGAAACCTTAGAAATATCCATTGACATATGAGTATTTCATGTATGTATAATAGTACATTGATAAAATTAGTGTTAAATACCTAAAAGAGCTTCCTCAATTTTCATATGATAAACCTCAAAGTGGTAAGGACATGTTGCTGTCAGTTTCTTCAGCCTTTTCTTTCTGGTTGCTCCAGAGGAAAAAGAGCCCTCTGGAAAAATCAACCTGTAGTATTAGATTCAACAACATCTGATACATTCTTTTCAAAGTTCCATGAGAAATCCTGAAATCCTCTTTATTCTAGGCTTTACAGATTATTCAAAGGAGAAAAATCAAAAGCTTAGAATCTAAACCACTTGCCAACAACACATTAAACTAAACAATGCAATGTTAGTAGCTCTGAAATGAAGGACTCCGGGTGTGCTGGTAGGGGGGTTGTCTGGAATTTCAGTTGACAGGCCTTTCTTGTCTCCATTCTTCATGCAGTGCGTACCCTGGGTTGTTGCATTTTTCCTGAAAACTAATTTGAGATTTTGTAAGGTTCTGACAATCTAATAAGGGAAATAGGCCATTCCTTTGATTGTTCACAAACCCCACAATCTCTTTCTCTTTATTTTTTAAAAGGAGGACAAAGTTATACCTTATTTATTGTAAATGATTCTAGCTACTGGCTCTGTAATCAGCTTTTCCCTCCCTTCTACTTAGAGTTGGCTGGAAATGCATTGCATAAACAGATTAGAATATGTATTGCTTAAGAGAATCCATAGCTGCTTCTGATGTCATAATACAAGTGTGGATTTCAGTCCTCTGTGCAGGAGGCCAGCTTACTAACTGGTGCTTACAAATGCATGGACAGAGAGAGGCTCTTATCTTGAGAAGTGCCCCCTACTGTCACACAGAATCGAATTTGAGTATGCTATTCTATATTTTCAAGCACACATATGAGGGGAGACCCAAAAATAACCCCAGAATTTATTTATAAAAATTGTGTGTTCTTACATGCTTAACCTTCAGTCACCTTCAAAGTACTCTTCATCTGGTGCAATGCACCCATTGAGACATTTTTCCCACTGCTCAAAACAGTTTTTAAACTTGTTGATTTTGATGCCTTTTAGTATTTCTGTCACTTTCCGTTTCACCTTTTCCTATTGGCAAAACATTTCCCTTTGAGGACTTGTTCCATTTGGGGGAGGTAAAAAAAATAAATAAAAAGTCACTTAGGGTGAGCAGGGAGGGTGGGGTACGACAGTCATGACATTTTTGGTCAGAAACTGCTGAACACTCAGCGCATTGTGGGCAGGTGTACTTGTAAATCCCCCATCATGAAATGAGCAAATGCACAGTCTTCTGAAGAATTCATTGAAGCCAAATGGAGCCTCTCACACCAATGCCAGCTGATGCATTAATACAGATGGGTTCCTAGAACTTTCACCCAGTATGGAAAGCCTTTACTACAAAGGAATTACCATCCAGAAGAGAACTCCATTGTATTTTGTGGGAGTCCCCAACTTGGTAGCTAATTCATAGTAGGAAGTCTTACTAAGGATTTTGTGGGCGGTTCCCCATGGGAGATTAGGGAAGGGATCATTTGGTGAGGACCATGGGAGGGTTTTGTCTTTCCCTGGGCAACTAGCCTCCTGGTGAATGCAGTGTCCGTCAGTCAGTTTCATGATCTCAACCTCAGTCATAAGAGAAATGGGAGCCTGATACCTGGGGGTCCTGAAGAGACGGGCAGATAGGGAGAAGGTCCTGTCTCTGAATGGTGGACCAACTATGAGCCACCATGCCATCCTCCTAGTGAATCCCCGGGGTGAGATGCCCAGAAAGAGCTCACCCTGGCTGACAACTTATAGAGGCAGCACCATTCATCCAGGGGTGTCCTACCCTCTGTGGGAGGAGGTGTGAGAGGACTTTGACTTTGTTTTCAAGGTAATTTCAAATTTTAAGAAATGTTGCCCAAATAGCATACAAATCTTTAATTACATTTGGGAAAATATGAACATTTTCCCACATTTAATTTATTTTTTTTTCACCTCAGGCTCTATAATTTTTTCTGTATATATGTCTATCTATATCTATTTATCTATCTTATCTATCTATCTATCTATCTATCTATCTATCTATCTATCTATCATCTATCATCTTCTAAGTGGTCTGAGAACTCTGACTTGCAGCCCAAGACTGATCCCACCACTTCCAGTTCAGAAGCAAGACCCTCATCAGCCCAACCTGACTCCAGGCTTCACCATCCCTTCTGTGTGCTTAGCTAGAACCCCCATGAGCTCAGCCCTGCTCCCTGTTACCATGTCATGGCCTCCCATGAATTCAGTTGGCTTCAGCACCACATTCTTCATTATCAGGCTAGGCTTGATTACTCTTCCACCTGAAATGTCACTCCCATTGTTTTCCAGACTCAATTCCTGCTTATCTTCTTGTACCTCATCTGGGGGCCACATCATTCATTAGCCTACTCACAAGTGCATGGCTGCCTCCACCTGGCCTAGGGCCTTGCATCACTTTTGCTAGACCTTCTTTCAGAATCTGTTCCTGGATCGCAGATTGCAACAGGTTTGCTATCCCTGAATATTTTATCTCTTTGCCTTTTAGACTGGGTATCACCCCCAGAAGGCCTAGTGTGGGTTTTTATTACATGCCAGGACAGTTGACTGCAAACATGTATTTTATTCACCCTTTCTTTTCACCTATTTAGTTAATACTACATCATTTAAACTTACCTACTCCAACTTGTTCAGATTTTGACTATTTCTATATCCTTTAGACACTCCACTTGAGTGGCCCAGGCATCCACTGTCAGCCCTGATGTACAGACATGTTTCCCTTAGCCCTGCTTATCTTTGTGGGTGGGTCTGCAGACTGACCATGAACCTTTTCATCTTCTTTGATTCATAAGTTTAAATATGATATTTTCCACAAAATACTTCTTACTTATGCATTTAGGGGACACATATCATAGTGGGATTGGCCTCTGGTTTGGGTCTTAGTTCTGCTATTTTCTAGTTATGTAACCTCTAACATTTATTTTCCTCATCTGTAAAATGGGGATAATAATAATATCTATCTTATATTTTCTTGTGCATGGACTAAATGAGAATATCTGCAGCCTTTAACAAAGTGCCTTGGAAATATTAAATGCTTAATTCATGATAGCTATTTTTTATCACTTCAGTTCAGCTGAAGTGATACACAGCTATAAATACAATTTCAAATAGCAGTGATGTGATAAATTCATTGCTAAAGATGGTACAATGTGCTTTGGGAACAGAAGTCCAAGGTGAAGAGGAACTTGACTCTTGAGAGGTATGCAGGAGTGTAGTTTAATGAATCTCCAGAGAAAAGGTTAACAGTTGAGCTGGACTTTGAAGGATGGGATGAATGGGAATTTTGTCAGAAAAAGCAGAGGAGTTCATTCAGTTAGGTCCAGATTTCTCAAATCTGGCATTAGACATTTTGGACCTGGTAACTTTGTTTTATAGTGGGGGTTCTGTCCTGTGCATTGTAGAATGTTTAGTAGCATCCCTGTCCCCGACCCACGAGATGTTAGAGCACCCCACTCTGTACCCCTTTCATGACAATGCAAATGTCCTATAGGGTCACATCCCTATTCTATGATTCTGAGTTGGGCCAATAGGAGATTTAAACACCCTAGGGTTGCTTTGACTGCTGGTCTATCTTCCACTTTCAAGAAGTTGAGACTTTATTCTGGTTTATCAGCTCTGTTAAGTGACCCTCTTTCTCCTTAGTCATTCAAATGATCACATGCTCATCCTGCTAGGTTGTATTTCACAAAGATTATTATTTCATATTTGATATGTCAGAGGCTGTGCCAAGCACTAAGAACATGCAATCCTTCCACAGTCAGAGTTTATGCCTGAGGGGTTCAAGAGCTTGAAATTTATTGCCCCACCCCTCTTAGGTTTTATACATGCTGGTCAACCTTTCAGAATTCTCTTCCAATTTTTATAGAATGTATTTTCCATCAGAAATTACTCTTTGTTACTACTAATCATTAACTCATAAAGATTCTAATTGCTAGTATAATTATTAAACATAAAATATTAATTGCCTATAAGACCATTGATTTAATAATTACCATTAACTTTCTGCCTTCTCATATTGGCTGCTTTAGGCCCTGTGCCCTCACATTCTCACTTTTAGGGACCATTCTGAGCTGTGAGTGTGGGACAGGGTGCATTATATGCTGTCCCAGGATCATGTCTCAATTCTTGATTAACCCCAATCCCTGCTAGTTTCTTTTGCTCAGCACCCATATGGTATTTATACCCTATTGATTGATCTGTTTTGTTTAGTTAATGCCTGGCTCTTTATAACATTAACATTCATAATTCCCTCCTCATTAAACATGAATAGGGCTATTATTTGTAGTAACAACAACAAAGTTTGAAGGAGTATCCATCCATGCTTAGATGTGGGGATTGGGCCAGCTATGACAAGTGATGTCTGAGTTGTGAGCTTGGGTATGATAGGTACACATGCACTCAACCATAATGATTGTAAATGATTAAAGCTCAATTTCATTCCCTGAGTAATATCATTGAGAACTATTATACGTCACCCACTTGAAGTATTAGGTATTTTACAAAAGACAGAGAACACACAGTTCTCTACAATTGCAAGGTAGAGAAACCTAGATCCTGAAGGGTGTGCCCATATGAATGCATGTTCACATGAGTAAACTTTCACCAGTTGTGATTCCTCAGATGGCTGTGTATGTGAATATTGATCTTGCTTCTAATTAGTGATGGGACTGGTGGCCCCTGGTGATAAAGACATCACGTGACATCATGTGAAAGGGCATCTCAGGTAGACCGACTCACCAATTTGGAAACAATCCCATATTTTTGTAAAACAATAGCTACTATGTGTATTTACATAAATCTGACTTTAAATTCTTTTCTGTAACTTAGAAATGGGTCTCATGTTTAAATGGCAAAATTTATTTACAGTGATTCTCTTTACTTTCCTTTTAGTGTAGTTTTTCCATT
Source organism: Noctilio leporinus (assembly GCA_004026585.1). NCBI lineage: Eukaryota > Metazoa > Chordata > Mammalia > Chiroptera > Noctilionidae > Noctilio > Noctilio leporinus. The sequence continues at coordinate 229,202 of PVIW01001268.1, read as the reverse complement.
TTTTTTTTATGCTGGAAGCTGAGTGGGAACAAAAATGTTAGTTGTCTGATAACTTTCTAGGAAACATTTTAAAAGTTGTTAATTTAGAAACAATTTTACTTCTTTATTTTATTTCTTGATTGGTTATGAAAGAAGTAATTATCATACCCAAATGAAGAATTGTGACTTCAGGCAATATGTAAACAACTAGGCTAGACTAGACTAGGAAACAAAGTCTTTTCTTCATGTAAATGCCCCAACAACAAAGAAATACAGAATTAAATCTGTGAAACACGTTCTCAATAACTGTTAAAGTTATCAGGCCCATGCATCATACACTCTCAAGAGAGAGGGACTGATTTTATACATTGTCTTTATTGCCCAAGTGTTTGATTAAGTGAGGCTGCACCTGTACATTATCCACTCACTTATTAAATCCTCAACCAAGAAATTATTATTTTTTTAAATGTATTTTATTGTTGTTGTATTACATTCATCCCACTAACTCCCCTGCCTTCGCCCCCCACCTTCCCACTCCTCCCCAATCAAAGTCAATCCCCATGTAATAGTAATACTTAACTATAAACCTACCTTTTGCAATTCAAATTCAAAAGCAGAGGGGCCATAATTTATTCTTCTGTTTATGACTTACAATGTAAATATATGTAGACAATACCAACAAATAAGCAGAATTGGCTACCATTTATTAAGCATCCACAAAGTATACACTAGCTGATATGCATCTGTCCTGTCATTTTCTATGTCTTGTTGTCCATGTCCATGTCCATGGGTCACCCATGCTAGTTCCTTGACTAAACTGCTCCCCTTCTTTGCCTCCTTGTCCCCCTCCCCTTCCCCTCTGCACATTGAAGGTCTGTTCCTTGCATTAAGAAATTCTTAACATTACCAGACACATGAGATTTCAGTGTCAAGAAATAAGTTACTTAACCTCTCTGAGTTTCAATGTGTTATTTTGAGAACACGGACAAAGGTACCTCCTTAGGAGAATTGTTGGGAGACACAGAAAATGACAGGACAGATGCATATCAGCTAGTGTATACTTTGTGGATGCTTAATAAATGGTAGCCAATTCTGCTTATTTGTTGGTATTGTCTACATATATTTACATTGTAAGTCATAAACAAAAGAATAAATTATGGCCCCTCTGCTTTTGAATTTGAATTGCAAAAGGTAGGTTTATAGTTAAGTATTAGTATTACAGCTTTTTCACCTTGTAATGTATTATGAAGGCTCTGATTACACAGCACTCACTAAAAATATGCCATGTTACAAAAATTTAACCCACCCAACTAGTTGTTTTAGCTATGTAATGCTTATGAAATAATATAATATACTGGTGTATTAAACTGATTGGTGAATTATTTTGAAAGTATGAAACTGTCCTATCTTCAAACCTAGCCTCTGTTGGTTTGCACTGTTATTGATTTTTCTAGTTAAAAAGCAACAATTCATCAAGGAGTTAATTGAATATCACCAACTCACAAGGCAATGTGAGGGATAAAAAGATGAATGTCCCTTTTCTGTATAGAAATTAAAGTAATTTGGTTTCCCTTAGTTAGAAAAGTAAGTCATCTCCAAATTGCTTTATAAGAAGAACTCAGTCAAAAGCCTAGGACTTAGCTGAATACATATCCACCTCGTTGGAAACTGTCCTTCCCAGTTTTCTCTGCAGAAAGCTTGACTAAATTTGGGCCAATGAGATGTGAAAAAGTGAAAAGTAGAACAGGCAACTTCAAGCTATTTTTAAGTATAATTTGCTCTCCCTGGAATTTCTTTTTTCATCTTCTTGTGCACTAGTCAGAGATCCTGATCTTTGACTTGGAGGCCTAGACAGGATGGATCTTTGGGGTATAAATATCAGGAAGGATGGTGAGAATGTTCTGTGTGGGGGGAGGTGAGTTCACCTAGATACTTGGGTGGCCAGAAAGGATCTCCCGTGGTAGCTACTTCTATGTGCTGCACAGGTGAACGACCATGTGGAAGCTTCATTTCTCATTATTTCTTGTTTCCTATAGGTGGTGATGTATCAGACTGTAAGCCAATGGAAACCTGAGGGGGTGGGTTATTTTCCTTGTCCTGAATTCCTCTTTCCTTTCCAGTAGGCCTAGAATATGGTCACATTTGGGAACTGGTTTTATGGGTGTGGTGGTGAACTGCCGATGAAAACACCTCAAAGGATAGTGGAACAACAAATCAAAAGGCCCTTGGCTTCTTGAGTGACATCATGGAACACAGTTGCCCTGCAGCTCTTTTGGCTCACTCTATTTGGGGTTATTTTTGTTACATAATAGTCTATTCCATGATTAACATAAATCTGTCATGTATGTGTATTGTTTTACTGTTTTTAAACACTTTAAAATATATTGCTTTATCACATTAAAAAAAACTGAACTCCCAACCTGTGGTGGGACTTCAAGCGCAGATGCTGGGGTTTGCCTCATAGAAAGAGGTTATCTCTTGTCCTTTAATTTGGCGGTGCTCAGCCTGTGGTCTTTGGACCAGCAGCACCAGCTGCATCTGGGAACTTCTCAGATATACAAATTCTCAGCCTCCCCGACATAGAGCTGCTAAATCAGAGACTGGGGCCCAGCCAGTTCTCTGTCTTGCAACAGGCCCTCCAGGTGGCTCTGATACATGCTAACAGTTCTTGAGATGCGCTGTTTTAATCCTCACAGCAGCTCTGGAAGCTAGACTAGGAGTCCATAATGGACCCATTTTGTGTATGAAGGAACCAAAGCTTAGGGGACAGGCAGTTTGCGTGTGGTAACACAGATAGTCAGAGGCAGACTCTGGGTTAGAATCCATGTTCTGATCTGATTCCTGTGGTCTAGATCCATATCACTGTGCCAGCTCCCTAAAGGATTGGGATCGTCACATACAGTATCTCTGCACAGTGGTGGCAGGGAAGGTAGGAGGGGCAATGGCTGTTGGCTTCTGCAGAGAGAGAGAAAAGACAGGATTTTGCCACAGTTATTTTCCTTCGGGGATCTGAGGCTCTTTCCAGTATCGCTTAGGTGTGTTTTATGTTGACCCTGCACTGGGTAAGCATCAGCCAGGTCCTTTCCACACAAATGTGTTTTTAGCGCCAGGAGGGTCTTGGCTGTGTAAAGTGCTCCAGAGGCACTTTCTGCACTGGTTTATTGGCCATGGTGATTTAGTGATGGCCTTTCATGTGCTACCTGGAAGCTGTCCTGGTGGTGTCAATTCTGAAACAGGACACTGGAACACTACCAGGGCTGTTCAGAAGCTACCATAAGCTGGAGTTAAAAAATAATTTCTCCATGTTCCCTTGGTCAGACAGGTCTGACAGTCACCTTCAAAATGCTGGTATTTTATCTTGGATTAAGTTGACCTGTATATATAATATATATATTATGACAAGCAGCATTTCTTGTAGTTTTAAACTAGATGTCAATTTCAAGGTTGTTTTATCACCTATTGTAAAACCTATTATGAATGAATATAAAAAGCATTTTAAAAGCGTTTTAATATTCTGCCCTGGCTGGTGGCACAGTGGATAAGACGCTGGCCTGTGAACCCAAAGGTTGCTGGTTCAATTCCCAAGCCAGGGCACATAACCACGTTGCAAGCCAGGTCTCTAGCCAGGCCCATAGCTGGAGAAAGGCGAAAGGTAACCACACATTGACGTTTCTCTCCCTCTCTGCCTCTCTCCCTACCCCTCTCTCTAAAAATAATAAATAAAATCTAAAAAAAAGTTCTAATGTCCTTTTTTTTAACAAAATTATGAAATAGGATATGATAGCCTCAGTCAAAATGGAGAATAAAGATTTTTTATTTTTTGCACTTCTTTATTTCTTTTTTAATTTTATTGTTGTTGTATTACATCCATCCCTTTTTGCTCCCCTCTGTCCCCCTCCCCACCCATCCATTCCCCCCAAAGTCAATCCCACCTGTTGTCCATGTCCATGGTTCCTTTATACTAGGTTCTTGTCTAAACTGCTCCCCTTCCTTGCCTCTTCCTTCCCCCTCCCCCCAACCCCCTTCCCTCTGACCACTGAAGGCCTATTCACTGTATTCATATATTTGATTCTGTTTTGCTTGTTGTTAGTTTTGTTCATTATTGTCCTGTAATGGGTGAGATCATATGGTATTTGTCCTTCACTGACTGGCTTATTTCACTAAGCATAATACTCTCTAGTTCCATCCATGGTTTTGCAAAGGGTAGGAGTTCCTTCTTTCTTTCTGCTGTATAGTATTCCATTGTGTAAATGTACCAAAGTTTTTTGATCCAATCATCCACTGATGGGCACCTAGGCTGTTTCCAGCACTTGGCTATTGTAAATAGTGCTGCTATGAGCATAGGTGTACATAGGTTCTTATGAATTGGTGTTTCAGGATTCTTTGGGTTTAGTCCAAGTAGTGGAATTGCTGGATCAAAAGGCAGTTCCATTTTCAGTTTTTTAAGGAAACCCCATACTGTTTTCCACAGTGGCTGCACCAGCCTGCATTTTTTTGCGCTTCTTTATAACTTCATTTTTGTTGGTTTGTGCTGCATAGTTACAGAAGTGAAGCAAATCTAAGCTATGTTAAGGGTGCTGTTTGTGGAGGTAGATTTTTCTATGTAGAGAGACAGATGACAGAATTCTGAAGATGTATACAATCTTATTATACAGTACCCACTGCTTCGGTGAGGCTTCTGAGAAAAAAATGGGCAGAAATGAGGAGTACCATGATGAGAAGTACCATGTTATTGGTTCAGGCTTTGGGCCCAACCTGCACTGTGAGTAGTGATCTTGGCTGGAGTGCAGACAGGGCAGCCTCAGTCCAAGTCCAGGTTAGCAATAGACGTATGTCTTCAAAACTTGTGAGCATTGCCCCTTCTCTCTTAAGTGTGCACAGGAATCTCATCCTATTGTGGGAAAACAAAGAAAAGAGAGAGGAGTTAGGACGAGAAAGCAGCAACCTCAAAAACCTTGATTTCTGCAGCCTTGAGCTGGTTACCCTCGGAAGGAACCATGTGCCATGTGCGGCATCAATGAAAGGCCAGGAAGAAAGGACACCTTAAGCCAGTCTCATTGCAGTGAGGGCTCTACACTCAGGCACAACTGACCAATAAAATGTTCTTTCTTTTGACCTTGACCTATCCTTGGTAGAGGGTGGGGCATGAAAACTCCGCCCATGCCTGCTCAGGAGTGAAATGGCTGACTTGGAAAACTCAGTGGAACAAGTATCAAGCCCATTAACATGCCTTGCAGACACATGACATAATTGACAGAATTTTTCACTTTTATACTTGTCTCAGGACCCAGAAAAGACTCATTTATTCATCCATATTGATCCAACAAATTTCTGTATTTGAGAACTACATGCCAGAACATCTTCTATGGTTGCAAAGATCACTAAGGAACGGTCTTGAGAATAGAAAGTGTTTTTCACCTTTGAGAGACACATTTGCTGAGGAAGAAGCCAAACCAAGTGGTTATTGCTCAAAGTAATGGAAGAAAGAGGGAATGCCAGATCCACTTTAGTGCCGACAGGCATTCTTATTTCCTTGGAAAACTAATACTTAAGAGCCCCAGGATTCCTTCTCTGGAAGACTGTATCAAGTAAAGTCCACGGATTCCTGTGCTGCTAAGATGCCTGATGCTTTTTGCCTTTGTTCTTTGTTTTTCAGAGTTGACATTTTCTTAATGACATTTTACTCTAACCCAGGTTTGTGTTGCATCAAATGATACTTTTTTTTTTTTTTTTTTAATCCCATGGGACTTCCCTGGTAATTTTTGCAGGCATTTATTAGAATTTTAAATACTTCAGAAAATGAACTTTAAACACCCACTTGAAAGAAGTTTGAAAGAGAAAAAAAAATATTGACCTTTATAATAAATTGATACTGTCATAAAAATATACCCTGGACAACACTGGAAATGGCCATTTAGAGTAAGACACTAGCAAAATAAGCTCTTTAATGTATCTCATGAATATATTTTATATGCCTTTCAAATGGTAAGAGAATAGTACAGGGCATTTTTTACTCATAATTATTTTCATCACATCACAGTTATCTATCCAGTATAATTTGTACGTGACATTTAGGTAGAAGAGGAAACATTTCCAGTTCCTATTCCTAAACAGTAGGGCACTAACAGTGTCAAGTAGATCTATGTTGGTTCTGGTACTGGTTGCACAGAGGTAAGAATTATATGATGCTCTACCTGAGGTTCTATCTTTGGATAAGTGGTCCTTATGATGGCTGCATTGCTCTTATATGTACGTCAGGGTACTGGTTTGGGATTAAACAGTTCATTCTGGGCAGGTTCAGGTTTGGAAGGGGCAACATGCACCCTAAAAATGTCCTCTGCCTCTGCACACAGTACCTTGAGGGGCTTCTCCTGGTTCTCCTCCTTTTTTACCTTCTGATTACCTTGGTTCCATCAATGGGAGTCAAGTTCATACTCTGAATATAGACAGTTTAAGAAATACAAGAAGATCCAAAGGAGCGACTGGAAACTAAGAATGCAATTTTCCGCAAAGATCAGGCTACCCAGGGAAATGGGTTCATTAGACAGAGACTGGCGAGATCTTCTGATGCAAAGGTAGGTGTGCTAGTCAGGATATAATGCTGTGAATAAAATGAGTCTTTGAATTTTAACAACTTAACAAAGGCTTGTGTTACTCAGTCCTAGTCCAACATTGTTGGTGGGGCACACGTGAAGAGACCTGGAGGGCTGCTTGTGGGCTCCTAAACACTTGGTGCAGGTAGCACACAGTCCTTTCCATCATTGTCCCTTGCACAGAATTAGTTAAATGGCCCCCATTTGCAAGGGGTGGAGAATGTCAGGGGTATTTGGCAAGCAGCGCACGGCTCTGCTGTTCAGTTTGAAGGACCGACCACTCCCATTATAGGGAGCAGCTTAGGGCCTGGAGCTGGTGACTCCCCTGGCTAGTTACAAAACTGTTCCTTTGGAGTTGGTTTAAGCTATTTTTACACCCTTGGGATTGATGCCTTATAGTGTCCCCTGGGTCCCAATTCTGCCTCTGCCCAGGAAGCCAGTGCCTTCCCTTCACACAGCTACCATGGGTCAGGCTGATGGGAAGAGACCACATGCAAACATGCTGTCAGTTCCTATTTTTTTTTTTTTTGCCAAGGATATTGATGGACACATGAGGCAAGGCAGTATATTTGTGTGTGTATATTTGTATGTTTAGTTTACCTATAGTCTCCTCTGGCATATATGGTTGTGTCCCAGAAGAGTACACCAGAACTCAGAAAAAAGCTAAATTCTTCTATATTTGCCTCCATCTCCATTCCAAAAACAAGGCCCTAACAGCCATAAGGGAGTGCTTACCATGATTTGGCTCTTACTTGTTCCGTGTCTGCATGGCCACCTCCCACTGCAGGGAGGGAAAAATCCAATGCCAGGGAACCTTGAACAATAGCTCTGTCTCTAGCTCTCTAGCAGCCCAGAAAGCCTAGCCCATCCCCATCCTTAGCCCAAATCAGATTCTTAAGTCCCTGTTGACATTGGTTGGACGAAGCTCCACCTGAAGACAAATTAAAGGGCTCAGCCAGGTTTGTTGGTGGCATGGGATGACTTTGTAGAAAACATGATTTTCTCCACTTAGGGCATCTTCTGACCACCCTCATGGACTTGTGTCGAAAGCCTGCAGGAGAGGGCAGCAGTGGAAGACCAAGAGAACACTGGCAAGGTTGGACCACTGAGAGTGCAAAGCATCAGCAGCATCCATGCCAGAAAGATTTCACAGCAATAGAAGACAGTGCCAGCGCCTTTTGTTTGGACAAGAGACAGGGAATTCAGTGCAGGTAACAAGACTCAGGACACCAGACGCAGTTGCTGTCTGCTCAAATGTCAGCCCTTGACATGGGGCCCTGGCAGCCTGGTGGGGATGCTGGCAGGTGCTGGCATGTTCTTCAGGGCCTCGGGAGGTTAGCTGTGGAGCCTGTGCTTAGGAGGGTGCCTGCAGCAGGTCTCTTGCTTTTGGTGTCACCAAAGATAGGACTGGCCCATAGACAGAGGGGTCACAGGAGAAATAAAATGGCCTATTTTGTGTGGTAGGTGAGGGGCTGACTTGCAGAGCACACCAGAGATTCTGTTAACAATTTTTGGAATCACCTGGGAGAGATCTGAGGCAGAGTGGAGTTCAGCAGGGCTGAGTAAGCAAAATACTTTTCTGGTCTATGAATGTGACCTAGGACTCTGTAGAGACATGTGGGCATCCAGGCGGATTTTCTTTACTTTTGTTTCTTAAATATACATTCAGCACTTACTGGGGGCAAGTAAACATTGTTAGTTGACTTTATATCGAAATAAAGAATTTTGCATTATTTTATCAAATTGTGATTCAGAATTTTTATTTCACTTATGATAAGCATTTGTGTTGAACCTAACAACCTTTGGGAAGTAGTTGATACCATATCCCTTTGTAGGATAAAAGGAATAATTTCTGTTGGCTGCCCTGCACTGTATCCTGCCTGTTCTCAGGGTTCCAGCTGGTTCAGTGACATCAGATGGTAGTTTAATATCAGCTATGGTGGAAGTATTTACATCATGAAAATCAGCGAATATAAACATTAGAATTTTTCTTGACAGTCAGTATGCAACTACCATACTCTTACACTGCTGTCCCCAACTAACATTATGAGGTACAAATTGAGTTGAATTTTTCCTGTAGATAACTGAGAGCTTTTGAAATGAGAAGTAATGTTTTCAAAGACAGTTTTAGGGGTATTAATCTGGCATTGATACATAAGAAATGTAAGCATTTAGAGACATACATAGCCAATAAATGAGTTTGAGCCTCCAAAAATAATTTAGGAACAATGAATTAAGTATTAGAACTTGAGAGGTTGTAGTATAAATAAAAATAAAATGAATCAAAGAATCTTTTAGTGAAGAAGATCAACATGATTGACACTTCATAGATGCTCTCTAAATATTTATTGAATTAAATAGAATTTGAATGAAACTTTTCTTTGTACATTTAAGTCTCCATTCTTTCTTTTTTCCTCTATTCTCTTTTGGAGCTTTCTTCTTCATACTCTTTGACCATTCTCTGCATGTACCTTTTTCTGTTTCTTATGTTGCTCTTTCTTCTCCATTATTCTTTATTCCCCTCACTTCCACCCTAGAATAATTAGAAACCAATTTTCTTTATTATAAAAAAAGGAGTTATAAAGAAATGTGGATAATAAAATCTCTTAAGCAGGTGGAGTGATAGATCTCTTTCTCCTAGAGATCAGGTAGCTGAATACCCCCAACACAGGTATTGTAACACAGGCTATTTCTGGATTGAAAAATACTTTACATGCTCAGCATGCTTAGTTATCTCATTTCAGTAACATTTGATAGGTGAAAACAACAGAATTAATGAAATACAAGTCACCTTTAAGATTTGCAGCATGCCTGTCAAATTAATTGCACAATCTGAACACCAAGTTCATTCCTTTAATTGAATGTCTTTTAGGGTGCCACCTTCAGCATATGCTACAGTTAATGACCAATTGTGGTGATAAATGATTTAACATTTGTATACACATGAGATGACATACTATAATTTATGGAAATGTCAGTGCTGTGAAATAACCACAAACAGTGACAAATGTGCTGTCAATTGCTACATGATTATTCCAGATCTATCATTCTACCTTGGGGTATGTTGAAATGCATTAGTGCATAAGAAATACACATCATTCCAATGATCAATATTCTATTTCAAATAGAAGTGTGTTCCTATGTAATTATCATGTTATTCTTCCTGATGATTTTTCTGTCCAGCTATGCTGTATTTCAATTTAAAAACAACATCATAGATTGTCTACCAGCATTAGAGTGACTATACCTGTCATAATTAGTACATGGTTGATATGTGCAAGTTTAATTTAGATATTAATTATGGCTTGTGACCTGACTTACATGTTAGATGATTTAATTTGCCCACTTGAAATAGTCTTTTCTGACCAGCTGTGTCATGGTCCAATTAAATTTTACTCTCTGAGCCTTTGATCTGGAAACTTGTTTCTTTTGGTGTGTTACCTTAGGCCTTTTCCTGCTTCCCTTCTCTTTTACCTTTTTTCTTTCTTTCTTGATTCTGTTGATTCATTTTGCTGAGGTAGTGTTCTCTAGGTTAAAAATTGAGGTCAGTTAAGTAGGACTGGTAATGGGCAATTTAAAACTACCTCTCTAACAGGTAGAAAAAACAGTTTTGTACATTCAAGTACTTTAAGAATTTTCTGGTAGCTTCTAGAGAGAATAGAAGAACATAAACACCTCGGTTTCATGGACATCCCTAGTCTAGTCACATCCTTGCAAAAGGACAACAAGGTATACTCCTGGCCTTGTGCAACACTCCCAACGATTCATGACGGATGGAGTCACCAGTAAATTGGCTGAAGCATGAGTGTGGCCTGCCCGTGCTGGAGGATTGTCACTTATCTGGTGAGAACACTGGCTGACCCCTTAGCAGCTGTCTCTCAGAGTGTTTCTGATCTCTTCTTGCAAAAAATAAGCACTTATTTATTTATTAAATAAAGGTGAAGACCCTGGCTGGTAGCACAGTGGATAAGGCACCAGCCTGCAAACCCAAAGGTTTCTGGTTCGATTCCTAGCCAGGGCACATAACCAGGTTGCAAGCCAGGTCTCCAGCCAGGTCCTTAGCTGGAGGCAGGTGAAAGGCAACCATACATAGATGTTTCTCTCTCCCTCTCTGCCTCTCCCCCTACCCCTCTGTCTAAAAATAAAAATAAATAAATAAATAAATAAATAAATAAATTTGATATGTAACATGTAAATTTAAGACATCTATCATGTTACATTGATACATTTATATATTGTAATGTGGTTGCTTTTGTAACAGTAGTTATCACATCGTATACTTACAGTATAATACTATTTTCTGTGCTCAATAAACTTGGTGTTAAACCTCTATGGCTGTTTTAGTGCTATTACAAGTTTGTACCCTTAAACACTACTAGTCTTAGCTCCTCACCCTTCATCCCCTAGTAACTACTGTTTACTTTTTAAACATTTTTTTGTTTTTACATTCTACATGTAAGCGATACTGTCTTTCTCTGGCTGGCTTACCTTATTTAGCATAGATATGTATAAGGTCCATCCATGTTGCCACAAATGCAGGGAATCCTCCTTTCTCACAGCTGAGTAATATTCCATCATGTGTCTGTCAGGTAAGATGGACAGTAAACCAAGGCAGGGACAGGGGGAGGGAGGCATGTATCAGCCACCAACTCAGTGGCCCTGAGCTTGGTCTGATAATATTACCAGGCATTACAACACCATAAGAAGCACCATACTAGCATGGGAGGAGGGCAGCCCTTGAAATTCCATGTATCATTTTCACTGTCTGGGAAGGAACGCCTTTGAAACTGTACTTTCATCCCAAGGCTTGGAAGGTGGGAGAGGGTCACCAGCACTCAAAGAAAGGGCCCATAACACAACTTTGATTAATTGCCTACCTCTGGTCAGTGTTTTACAAGGGAGTTCCTAGTATTTACAGAAATTGCCCATAAATAACTTTGGGTAACTGCCCCAAGTTTAGTTAACTGCCTCCTGTTAGTTATCTGTTTTACAACAAGATGACCAAATGTGGTCTGGAATAAGATAAGGATTCAGGCTCATGGACCCCCACACATACTTATGTCTGGGTAGTCATGTCCCCCTGGGGAAAGATGGCACCACCTTTACCCGTTAGTCAATATGTAACTTCCTCAGCCCCATCCTGCCAACTATATAAGTTCTCAGAACACAGGACCTGATGCTCTTGCCTTTCTCCCTAACCTCAGCAAGTGCATTCTCTTCCATAATAATGTATCACCAATAAACCATGATTGTACGATAGTAGATTTGCTGATCTATAATTCTTTACTGCGTCGACAAGAAGAATCAAGTTTCTCCTATATATATTTATTCTCCATTTACCCATTGATAGCATTTGGATTGTTTCCATATCTTGGCTGTGTGCAAAGTGCTATGATAAAGCTGGGAGTGCATATATCTCATTGAATTCTGTTATAATTTTCTTTTAATATATTCCTAGGAGTGCAAGATCATCTGGAATTGCAGGGTCATATGGTAGTTCTATTTACTTTATTTGAGGAACTTTCATGCTGTTTTCCATAGTGGATAGACCAATTTACTCCTTATCTTCCTGATGATTGGCATTTTAACAAGTGTGAGGTGATATCTCATTGTGGTTTTTATTTGCATTTCCCTGATGATTTGTGACTTTAAACATCTTCCCATTGGCCATTTTGATGTTTTCTTTGGAAAAGTGTATTTCTGCCCACTTTAAAATTTAATTGTTTATTTTATTACATTATGTGAGTTTTTTTTTTAATATTAACATCTAATATATACCTTAACATTTTTTATCCCATTTTGTAGGCTGTGTCTTCATTTTGTTAATTGTTTCTGCTGCTGTTGTCTTGGGCCATTTGTTGATCTTTGCCTTTGTTCTTTGTGAAAAACACTCACATTTAAAAATATATAATCTTAGGATTTTTGGGGGGGTCATTGCCATTCACTGAGAGATAATATTCTAGTAAAGTTTTTTTTTTTTTTTATGAGTTAAATGTGGTCTGAACATCTAAGAGGAAAACTATAACCCTTGAAAGAAACATAATTCAGGAGGAAATGACACCTGAGAAACAGGTTGACTTTTTCCAGACTCATGAGTTTGAGGGTTAGGTTTTGTCTTTGGATAAGGGCAAGCGCCTTTCCAAGGTATACGGCCAGGCAGCTGTAGCTGCAACTCCAATCAACTCTTTGGGCCAAGGGAATTCTGTATTTAATTGATAATACAAAATAGGACAGAATTACACAGGCAACCATGCAAGCAACATTTCTGAGGGGCCCCTGACTTTCACAGCTCTGTCTTCAGCTCACCTGTTCACACACCTGTGATCCCAATTGCTTGTCTTTGCTTGTGATGTCTCTCTATACAGGTGTGAATTTCAAAGGTCTAATGGTAAATAAATAGAATTCATTACTTGAAATCTTCCTCTCTTTTCTTGTCACTTCCCAGTATGAATTTTAAAATAGTCTCTTAATGACTTCACCTGATTCCATTCTCTTATCTAAGCTTTTTTTAGTTCAAATCTACTGTCCATCTTTCTGTCCTATGTACTGACCATGCTCCAATCTTGGGCTTTTGCTGGAGACTAAAGAACTCTTCTCTCTAGGTGTTTCTTTATCATTTCCTATTCCTCTGCCTGGTAAGTCTTTCCCAGAAAAGCTCTTTCTGATCACTGTGGCTAGGGGAAATCCTCTTTTTATGTCTTCTCTGCAGTTTTACATCTATTTGGTGGAATTCATGTTAAATTGCCGGGCTCTGTCTTAGACATTCTGTCTTTATGAAAACACAATCTTCCTGCTGGCTAAGCTGCTCAACATATGGATGTTTGAAAAACCTCTAAAAGAAAAGCAAACAGTTTCCATTTTATGCCATGAGAAACATCTGCAGTTTGTTAGTTCATAGCAGTGTTACAGGAAAAAGTTACATGAACTGATATTTCAGGTAAGTATTTCCATCTTTTTATTGATCTTCTAAGGGGATATTTTTCTTCTACCCCGTTGGGGTCTTTGGCTAAGAATTAAACCAACACTTAAGACAGATTAACAGAAGAAAAACATGCAAATTGTACTTAGTAATTTTTACACAAAGCTGTGGCTAATATTGGTCTTCATTCACTCTTCGTGATAAAAGGAAATTTGCAAATCTAGAAGCTGTTGTGATGGTTAATTATATGTGTTAACCATGGGGTCCCCAAACATATAGCAAAATGTTATTTTGAGTGTGTCTGCGAGAATGTGCCTGAATGTGATTAATAAGTGACTTGGTAGACTGAGTAACGGCAATCTCCCTCATGTGGGTGGGCTTCATTCTTTCAGTTGAATAAAGGAATAGAAATAAAAGCTTGAATAGATGGCCTGACTGTTGAGCTGGGGTTTTGTTTTTTTCCAGCCTTTAGATTTGAACCTAAAAATGAGCTCTGGGATCTTGAGCCTTACAGCTTTCAGACTGATGCCATTGGCTGTCCTGGTTCTCAGGCCTTTGGAATTGGACTCAGACTCAGACTGAAACTAAACCATCAGCTACCAGGTCTCTGGCTTGGATGGTGAGACAGGAGTCAAAGTGGATGATTCTCAAACTTAAGATGTAATGGGATTTGCCTTGCTAGGCTTTGAACTTAAAATGGGACCCATCACCTCTTTCTTCTTTCTGAGTCCTCCCTTTTTGAATAGGAGTGTCTGTTCTGTGCCTGACCCAGAGTAGACAGGCACAGAGTAGAGTATTTTGAAATTACAAGTATTTTGGAATTACTTAACTTGCCTGCTTTCAGAAGTTTACACTTGGAGAGGAATTTTACCTCAGAATCAGCTGTACCCTTTGTCTTACCCTAATTTGATTTACCTATTTAGATGAGATTTTTGACATTAGACTTTAGCATTTATACTGGAATGAGCTAAGAATTTGGGGCTGTTGGAATGGAATAAATGTATTTTGTATGTGAGAAAATATGCAAAAACTATAAAATTAAGAAAATCTTATATAAATCATATGAAGGATGATTATATGATGATTAAACATCACAAATCAATGAGATGTGGATCATTCAAAAATCATACTAAGACTTTGATTAATGTCAAACATTGAATTATTTGTCAATACAAGTTTTTAAAATAGTACTAGAATATACTCAATGAAAAGTTTTAAAGTAATAGGTTTAATAAAACCTCAAACCACAGGTAGCTCATCAGTTGGAGCATTTCCCAATTCACCAGGGTTGTAGGTTCAATCCCCATTTTGGGTAGATACAGGGGCAACCAAAGAATGTATAAATAAGTAGAACAACAAATTGATCTCTCTCTCTCTCTCTCTCTTTCTCTCTCCCTCAGATCAATTTAAAAATTACCAAAAAAAAAAGATTAGATGAAAATCTATAAAACCTCTACATGGGTATTTTCTATTTTGAAAACAATGAAAGAAATTACTTTGGTGATAATAGTTGAGTTTACTACAATTAAATGATTAAAAAAAATCTCTGGCCTAAAATTAAAAGACCAATTTATTAAGCAGTCTACAAATTTGGAGAATATTTACAACACATATTACAGGTAAATATTAAAATATTTAATATACAAACCTTATATAATACACTCTTGCATAAATTGCATGCTTAGCTAAAGATACACTAACATTACAAAAAATAAATAAATGGTCAACAAACAATTTATAAGAATGGAAATATAGGAAAAATGGCTGAAAATGTATGGGAAAATGTGAAGTTTTGAGTTGAAAAGTTAATTGAGAACCTTAAAAATTACTTTTTTATTCATGGATAGGAATACTCATATATCTAAGGAAATAAGTTTATTTAAGCAGTAAAATGAAATGCTTCAAATGTCAAACTGATCCTGGAAACACACACACACACACACACACACACACACACACACACACATGCACATGCATATGGAAAAGTCTTAAATGATTAACAATAGGAGATAGTTAAATGAATTGGGATGATTGATTATGGAGACATTTAAAATGATGTTTGTAAAGTGCACTTGTTATAATTTAAATGAAAAAGGAACAGGTAATAATATATGCATATAGTTTAATTTTAACTATGTCAACACAACTCTTATACAAAATAGAAGAATGAATAAAAAATATTAATGGTAGACCAGTCTTCCTTCAACATAAGTACCCTAGCAGGATCATGATGTTGTTATTAAATTTTAATAGGTGTACTTTATGGGAACAGGTGTTACTTCCCATCCATGATGATCAGCGTTGGATTAAACAATAATGTCCTTATCATCATTTGTTAACTGACTTTGGAAAGTAGCTATTCAACCTATTTCACCTTCAGTGTCTTTAGCGCTCATATGCTATTAGCAAAACTATGTAATACCTTACTCTCAGGGTTATTGGAAAGATAAAATAAGGTATGAATGTGAAAGTATGCTGTAAATGGCATGTAAAAGATAATGTATTTTCATTAAATAGTTGGTAACTATCAAGTATACTGAAGTCCTACCTGAGTCTGTGGGTAAATTTTTCTGACACAAACTCAATCACACATGACTATCATTGAGTGATGTTCATGTAGAAAAAAAAAAGTATATTTGTTTTTATTTTTTGTTTTATTTTAGGCCTCAAATTTATTTAATAAAGAATTTTGCAAAATGGTCCAGCACATAATTAAAGATAATCAAGTATGCTAGGAGATAATATTATGTGAACAAAACCTAGTAGTTACAACAAACAATATTACAAGGCCCTCTGGGCTGCATCTTGTATTGAAGATAAGAGACAGAATGGAATATTTGGGTAGAGAATTGAAAACTATAGAGAATGACAAGGAAAAGTAGAACTGAAAGTTAGCAAAGCTGAGATTAACTCAATAGAGGGGTTAATAGCAGATTTGACATAGCAGGAAATAAGAATTAATGAACAAGAAAAAAATTAAGAAAATTTCCAGAATGAAGCACGATAAATAAAATATACTGATGGTATCAATTTTTCCATAACATTAAATCAAAGTGATATTTATGTCAGCAAAATATTACATGCAGAAAGAGCTGTCAGGTCATTAATATAAAAAGCACTTGCTAATTAACAAAAATAGTCAGTTGAAAGGGTGGAAAGGCAAGCTGCCAATGTTAAGAGCAATGTGAAAATGAAATTTGAAGCATGAGAACTAGAAGTTTTTATAAAGAAAAACTTGAAGATTTTGGTATAAAGGACAGGAGTGACAGGCATGAGCTGAAGGGTAACAGGCCACTGAGTGGGCTATTTTGTTTGAATACTTATTTTTAGTCACCTTTAAATGAAATGATTTTTATTGCACAGCTGTAACCTGTTATAAAGGGAGTAAAACCCAGAGAGAGCAAAAGAAAAAGGAATGGAGTCAAATACTGTGCAAGAGGTGAGAATGGGCTGAAACATCCTGCAAAGCCTCTCTGCAACTCCAAAGCAAGCCTGTGGCAATCTGGGATGTGGCTTGAATCATTCTCTTTTGGTGAGTCCTGAGATACAAGTCTTTCCTACAACACCATTTCTTTTACCAGGATAGATCGCCCCTCTAAGGTAAGACTAGGAACCCCTCTAAGGTAAGACTAGGAAATGGGCAGAAATATGAAGCTTCCATTAGACTATTATAAAGTATATGGGGTGAGAGAGGAAGAAGTACAGTAAATAGAGGTATATTTATGCATTTGGGGAGGACCGTGAATGTGGACATGTAGCATCACTCTTCCCCCATGTGACTAGACAGGCACAACCAGGCAGGCACCATAACTGTGCTCTGGTTTCTGGTATGAAAGAAGCACTTCTTCCACAGTCCTATTCTCCAGATGAATATATGGAAAGCTAAAATATATGGTATGACTAATTCTGTTGCAGGTCCTGATAACTTATTTTGAAAAAAGTTTAGTCTGGTTAATTAACTAACTGAATTGACTTAATATATTAATTGTCAAATAATTGGTTGCATTTCTTCAGCTTGAATTTAAAAACAATGTGACTTCAGAGTATGGGAGTAGAGTGCTTGGCCTTCATGTTGATACCAAGTTCTCCATCATTCAATAAATCTTATTTTCTGTTATAAAATCAATAAATCTCATATAAATTTTTAAAATATAGAAAAGCAGAAAAAGTAGGCATCATAGTTCTATTATTTAGAGTTACATGTTATTCATATGTTATGTTTTTCTCTGCATACTTGAAAAAGCATATATATTTGCATATTTATGTTTAACAATATAATTTATAGTTTAACTTATAATATTACATATTTCTTAAATGTGTGTCTTAATGAATCTATCAGTTTCTTCTAGTTGGTGACATTATTAACCATTGGTTAACTGAATCATACTTCTAGTTTTTGGCACTAGGTTATCCTACAGTAATTTACAAAGCACGAAAAATCTTTGTATATGATTCTTTTGTACAGTTGCAATTACTTTTTAGGGTGAATTTCAAGAAGATGATCATTTTCCAATTACCATTTCTACTGTTTGTTATCTATGAATGATTCTAAAACACACTATAGTCCTACTGCTCAGGAACCATTGGAATATAAGGTCAGAAAAATTTTTGGAGTTGTTGAGATGATAGAACATATCCATCTCATCCCAAAGCCAACAGTTTCTTCATTAAGAAACATCAGAAACATTTTAATTAAAGTCAGCAATAAAACAACTACGTCCACTGATGGCACTATTATTTAACAATGATCTGTGGATATTAGCCTACACAATTGTACTAGAGGATATAATATTGGACTTAACATTAAAAATTTGGAAAGAAGATGTAAAATTATTCCCTGATGATATGACTATATGCTTTAAAAATCCCTGCTTGAACACTACTCAAACAATAAGAGAATTTCCGAGTATAAATAGGCACAGATTAATATTCAAAAATCAAGAAAAAGATAAAATTCTTAGAAATATACATTACAATAAAATATAAAACAAAAATGGAAAAAGATTATGTAATACACCAAAAAAAACACAAAACCCTCAGAAAACAAAATACCATCAGTGGGAAATAAATCTTATGCATGGATGAAGGAAAGGTAAATTATTTGAGTTCTTTGGAAAGCAGTTTGGTAAATGAATAACGTGGTAGATGGTAAGATGGAAAAGGTAAGGGCCTTACTGTTTTTCTCTGTACGTATCCACATGATGTGCGAAGGACTTAGTAGTTCTCATTAGCAGGTAAAGTCACTTCCCCTGAATCTGGGCTGGGCTTGTAATTTTCTTGGGCCAACAGAAGGGTTTGTGATTCACTATAAACATCTTTTTTATTATGTCAAGTTCAGTATTTTGTCATATGACAAATGTGTGGTCTTAGTTTTGTCTTATTTGTTCTGTTTAAAAAACTTGTTCACTAAATAACCTATTTGCGAGGCCTCCTTTTGTACATGTATGTTCTTTTAAGTCCTCACCCTAGGATATATTTATTGATTTGAGAGAGAAAGGAAGGGAGGAAAGGAGAGGGAGAGAAACATAAACATCAATTGGTTGCCCCCCGTACACACCCTGACCAAAGATAAAACCCACAAACTAGGTGTATGCCCTGACTGAGTATTGAACCCACAGCATTTTAGTGTATGGGACGGAACTCTAACCAACTGAGCAATCTGGCCAGGGCTGTGTATGTATGTTTTGTGTTCAAGAAATGATCATCACAACCATAACTTTATAAAAGAGCTTTAATGCTTGATTTTACATGGTCTCCATTGATGCCTTACTGGAAGCAAAGATAAAATAGGGCATTTTGTTTTATTCCTTTCTTTCTCTATCTTTCTTACCTATCTTTTGGTTGGTTGCATCATCTTTCTTAGTGTTTACCTTTGTGCTGTTGAAAAAGCCTGCACTTTTTGGACTTGGTTAATTAGGAGAGTTAATGAAGAGGAACAGGTAGGGCTAAGTGACTCGACATGAACTGAGGATGCATCTAGTGCTAGCAAAAGTCAGAGAATGGACAGGTGGGAGGAGTCGTCACCAGAACATGGTGAGAGCTCTCGCTGAGAGTGAGGGGCTGTTTAACAGGAGCTGCGGCCGCAGGTAGAGCATGCAGCCCAAGCCAAGTCACAGCAGTCCTCTGTCTTCATCATCATCACTAAAGTGGGAAAAGAGTAACTCTAATTGAGTATGGTCGCAATTAATGCACACAAATGAAATACGTAATGATCCTAGGTCAGTAACAAACAAATCACAATTACCAATGGGTGAGTAGATTGCAAATTATGGATGAAGGTACATGTGTACACATAGGTGTGCGTAGTGAGAAGAGAGAAAAATAGGAGTGTGGAGTGTCAAAGAAGGCACTATAGGAGGTATTGTTCTTTCAGTAAGTTTGACTTGGGCCTAAAGTAAGTTCCTATGCCTTTTAACTTCATTACCTGGAATCAGAATTTCTTTTTGTAGTCATTCATCTTCCTCTAGACCTCTCTTGCCATGAATGTATCTCATTTCAAGCCTCTCTGAATGTGTGCTTGTGTTTTGGGGCATGTGTACACATGTACAAATTTTTTCTATAGTTTATACAGAAATGTGCAAGGTATAATTCCACTTGCATAACCACAGTGATGTTTTATGTCTGCAGAAAGAAAATAAAGCGGTCAGTGTAGGAAATCTGTATAGATTCAGTATAGAAAATAGTACTGTGCACATAATTTATAGTTAGACATGTTTAAATATGACTGGGCATCCAAACATCAGTCAGTATACTGGAGCACTCCATGCTATGCCACTGTGTGAAGAGCAAAGAGAACATGTCCATTTAGACAGTAAACCATGACAGCGCAGATGGAGTGATTGTTATTTAGCAAGAGTAAGACAATAGAAAGAATTTAAATGATCTGAAAAACTTAAGACTTTCATTGAATGATTCCAGAGCTGAGCAATTCTGGAGATACAAGGCTGTGATATAAAACAAATATCAAATTCTCACATCAGATTTATAATAGAAGCAGCAAATGACATTTACACACGTGTGTGTGTGTGTGTGTGAGTGAGACACAGTGAGAGACAAGGAAAAATATAGACAGAAACATAGACACTCTGAATGAGATTAAGAAGAAGACATTGAGAGCAGAGAGAGATGAGAAGTTAGTGAGAAGGATGAAGGAGAGAATAAGTGGATATTAAAAGATACAAGAAAAGGGGAAGAATGAGGTAGAGTTCTTAAATATATGTTTAAAATGAAACTTAAGGAAACAAATATTGGGGTTGGTTCTTTGAGGAAGAAACCAGATTATGGCCTGATACTGATTTACTGATTTCTTCACATTGCTAGAGCTATTATTTGGGATTAAAAATCCTCAATGTGAGGAGGACAGGTCTGTGGGCCTGAACAGGGTTTATGAATTCCCTGACATTGTATGTAACATTATTTGTGTGAATGTGCCTAGCTACATATCTCCTATGAGGGCAGGATTCACTGCTTTCATCAGATCTCAAAAAATCCATGACCTCAAATGGTTTAACTCTGAGCAAGGCATTTAGCTAGCTCCATGCTGACTCCATGTGATGAAGGGGGTCCTGGCAGAGGCCCGGGATCTGTCCTTCCGTGCTTATGGGTAACTGCAGCCATGGTGTGCTATGTGACAGTCAATGTAGGAGTATGTGTGCATGTGGAAGGCCTTGGACTTGGTTTGGAGAACTGTGTATGGGAGGGGATTAGGAGCGGGAGCAGGACTTGTGTCCCGATGGTACTGATGTGTGGAAAGGGCCCTGGACTGAATTGGTTGGGATTGTTCATAGGGATCAAAATCTATATGAGGTCATCGGTACAGACCTCAGAATGACACTCGCTTTTGTTTGCCCATGAAATTTTTCAATTTAGGAAGGATAAGAAAAGTCTACTTTTGGAAGATGAAATAAGACCAACAAATTTTGAATTTGGGGACTCCTCTGCCTGCTGTTTGGGAGGCCTGGGAGGAGACAGAGAAAACTGGCTTCCAGCAGTTCAGTAATTCATTGCTCAGCCTGAACACCCACATGAGACTAAGCACGATTTAGGATAAATCCTCCATCTTTCAGGGGCCACTTGCCCATTTGTTGGATTACTTATCCTTTGACTTTTTCTTTTTCTCTGTTGCCTGATGTTTGGCCATAGCCACACTCCCTTATGTAAAGGATTGGGAAGGGACAACTAAACTGTGTCTGTCTTTCTTCTTTCTAGCAGTTCTGAGAAAATTAGGGAGAGGAGGTGAAGACTGCTTCTTGCAATGAAGTTCCTGAATTGTTCATGTATAGATAAAATCCCTATTACCTATTAGTGATATAATGAGACAAACTGAAATCTTGTCAATGTTCTGTCCTATGTTGGATTTTATAACTACAAAAATTTATCTTTCTTTATGTTAAAGCCCTTTACCCAGCAAGCCTGTTCCATGATTACAGGAAAAGATGTGATATGCAGAATTTCAGAAGCTACTCTGCTCTTTCGGGAAGTGAAATTTCTTTAAAACTAGCAGAAACAGGATAACCTCAAATGAGGAATTGGTAAGGGAAAGAAAAAATACAGGTAATGAAAGTAACAAAAAATATACATTTTACCATTCAGAGATATATTTTAATACCTTTTGGCAATTCCTATCTATATATAATAGTTACTTTCTGAATATTTTAAGTACAAGTCACAACTTTTCCAGATGAAATCTTAGGGAAGTTTTAGAAAAGCACATTGGGGATGTGGGGTGAAGAATGAACCTGGAGACTCACATGGATGACTTCTTAACTGGCTAGAGAAAAATGAAACATGGTGGAGAAAAGTTGGGCTCTGGGACACAGCAGTGAAGGAGTTTTAGGCAAGCAGGTGAGGTGTTAATAATAGGATTTAGCTCCTGGGTTCAGCTAGAGAAAAGGTAACAGTGTAAGATTAGTAATGAGAATAAAGATTTGTAGCACTTATTTTCAATTTATTTTATTAGGTTTGGATGTTGTGGGTATACTCATTCTATGGCATTCACTCTGTATCTACCACATTTGAAGCTGGCTGGCAGGTGAATATGGAGGCTTATGAAGGGGTCCCATGGTAGAGATAGTTACGAGGGGAATGAAAACCCATGAGGGTAGAGGCTTCGTTATTGATGAATAACTTTCCCTGGCTCCAACTTTCTCAGAATGATTGAACTCATAAGAGACTTCTTTCTCTAAGACCTTCAGCATATAAGCACTTGACCCCTGGACAATCTCAATACCAGGTTACCTGCTAGAAGGGACTGCTACTGTACTGTTATGCTGCCTTTACATGAAGTTTTCCCATGTTGTCAGTGTAAGAGAGGGAGAGTCCCTTGGCCCATTTATTTCCTATGGCTGGACTTATAATAAAATTGACACAGAACCAGATTAAAAATAGGAGCAAAACTAATTTAATATATGTTTATAGGAGATCATAGATGATACTCTCAGAAATGATGTACCAGCCAGCTTTTTGTACATTTTAGACAAAGAGACAATAATTTGCAGAGAGATGACAGGACAAAGTCCCTCTGGGTTGGGGTGCTTATTAGTTGTGGATCTAAACAAGTTTAGGCATGGGTGATAAATTAATAAAAAAGTAATGGGTTGTTTATGCAAGTTTTTCAACTCTAGATTTCTTAACTCTAGTGATAAGTGAGTAGACTTACATTTTAGGAAGACAAGGGAGGGTCACAGTGCCCTTTCTGTGCCTATCCTTGTCAAGTAACTTTAGTTAAAAGTCATCAACAGGCCACCTAGGATATTTTGGGGTGGCCTGCTCTGGGAGCAGCATTGGCATTGTACATCTCCCCACAGAAAAGCTCTTCTGTGAATTTAGGGAATCATTGATTAGACAGTTTTCTTTGTTACTAACTACGCATCAGTTAACAGACCTATTTAAAAACAAATGGAAGACTAGGTCCTCAGGGAATACCTCTCAACTACCAAGTATATTTATGGGACACCGTTTCCTTGGTAACTCATGGATTGGGGAGAAGGAAGGCTATGAACTTGTTCCAACTGAGAGGGAGGGAGAGAGCTGTGGGAGTTCATGGTTTCTTTTCCACATGGTGGAAATTCACAAAAGGGTTGTCACCATCCTACTTTGGTACCTAGAGACAGGACGAGCATCATTGGCAGATAAGAAAGATTCATCTGACTGCATATTTCTACATTTGAATGTGCAGGAGAATAAGTTATATAACTCGCATTTATTTGTATTTATCAGTCAGAGGTTTGTTAGAGTCTTAATTGAGGTTCCATTGTGTTAAATATATGTAGACAGTTTTAAGATTCTCTGAGACTCAGCTTAAGTGTTTAGTTAGACAATAGTATCCTGCATGAAAAGGTAATTGGGATGGGAATTATTTAGCTTACAAAAAAATGGATGTGGATTTTCTTGATATCTGAAGACAGATTTGGTTGTTTCTAATTACTTGATAGGATTGAAATGCTATGGCCCCAAAATACACACAAAACACTTAAGTATAGGGACAGAATATTGATAATAAAGGCAAAAAGGTTAGGATCCTGAAGATCCAGAGAACCACTGAAGTCTTAATATAGTGATTGGTGATGTCAGAATTGACTCCTTGAACATTTTCTTTTAAATTTCTAGTTTCCTATGTGGAAGACTTTTGCCTCATTCCTTACTTGATAGAGTTAACATCTCAGTTCTGGTTTACAGTGATCCTGCAGATTTTTGATTATGTCAGAATTTTCTCAATTAGGTCTGATTCCTGTGGGAAGAAAACCCAAGAATGAATCTTTTGTCCAGGGAATTGACTGAAACTAGCTTGGGGGCCAATTCTTGCTTGTCATCATATTCTTGTCTTCAAGATAATGCATCTGTTTTGTTTTCCTTTTAGCCCCTGGCTAATGAGTAAAACCAACAAAAATCCTATTTAACAGTAGCTTATAGATATTAGCACATATTGAACTGAAATGCTCTTTACTTACAATTACTAGGTATTGGGTGTTTATGTGGCAAGATGAAGATAAAGGTTATTCTGAAGAAATTGAGGTCAACCACACAAAAATAGAAGTGTCCAGAAAGGGATTTCCCAGTATCTTTTTTAGGTAAAAAAAAAAAAAAAAAAAAAAAAAAATTCTATTTTTAGGAAGAAACAGACAATATTAAAATAAATAATTTGAGAGCTAGACAAAGAAGAAAACTCGAACATGGAAGGCCTCATGGGGTGTAGATGTTTGAGGTTCTTTTGTATTCAACTTCACCTTATGGATCACTGTTAATTTATACCATACCTGCCTTCCCTGATGGATAGCTGCAGCCTTATTAAAACCTAAGTGATATTTCCTATAAAATGACTCAAGCATATGTTGCCATCTGTACTGATGCTTTCTGGATTGTATAGCACCCAAGAATTAAGTTTATACACTCCTGAGCTTCCGTCCATCCTCTCTCTTGCCTGTCTGCCTCCCCTCCCTCTAAATTAATTTCCTTCTTTGGCCAAACAGCTATAATTAAAGGCAGAAAGAAGAAATAGAACTCTAATGCTTCATGAGAATAGTGCCTGATTGAAGACAACATTCCATACATGAGTTATTTTCACAATGGAAGGCTATCAATGAGATGAGTCAGAAGAAGCCTGAAGTGATTTATTTTGAAGTCCAGAAGCAGAGACCCTTGTAAGAGATACACAAACGTTGCTTAACTCACCTCCTGCTTAACTAAGCACATCAGAAACTGGTCTCCCAGTGCCATTCAATTCCCTTATCCGAAGATGGTTTTGATGCAGGCGTTCTGGCAGCCCAGGGACCTGAGGTTTGAAACCCACTGTGGGTTCTTGGCTTCACGCAGCGAAGAATTCAAACATGAGCTAGAATATAGAGTTTAATGTGGAAGTGAGCTTGTTGGTGAAGCAGTGAGGCAGAGAGTGAGCTACTCCGCACGCAGGCAGAGCAGACAGACCCCTTTCAGCAGAACTAGCTTCCTTTATTGAGGTTCATTTAATGGGGGGGGAGGGTATTCAATAAGGGGGAGGAATATTCAGGATCTTTCCAGGAAAGGGGTGGAGATTTCTCAAAAGACCATGTTGGCCATGTTGTACCCTTGTATAGGCTTTCTGTTTCCAATCATGGAGACATGGGGTGTGTCATTTAGTATGTTATAGTGAGCATATAATGAAGCCAGAGGTTACAACAAGGTGAAATTAGTCACCATGTTGAATTGAGCTGCTTTCTACTAGTTTTAAGCCATAAATTCAGTGGGGGATGGTGGTGGTTTTACTTCCTCACTGACTGTTCCAGTAGCTTTTATCAATTGTAGCTGTTTCACAACATACCCTATTTCAGTTTTAAATTAGGATTGAATGAGACTTCTATTAGAGGTTGAAGAGCTGGAGGGAACAATACTGGAATCTGATATGAAAGGTGGAGGGAATACTAAGTATTTCTTTTAAAAAATAAGGATCTGACAGGATAATGAAATCTGTCATCTTGAATTGAAAAAAAAAATAGTTCTGTATAAAACTATTATAGAGACATGGACATTTACTAAAGAAAATTCTCCACCCTTATTATTTATTTGCATTTTAAAAAGATTTTATTTATTCTTTTTAGAGAAAAGGGCAGGGAGGGAGGAAGAAAGAGAAACATTAATGTATGGTTGACTTTCACCTGTATCCAGATAAAGACCTGGCTGGAGACCTGGCTTGCAATCTGGTTATGTGCTCTGGCTGGGACTTGAGCCAGTGACCTTTGGGTTCGCAGGCTGGTGCCTTATCCACTGTGTCACCAGTCAAGGGTTTTTGGCATCTTTTTGCTGGAAAAGAACAATTTCACCAGGGGTGTTTTCAGTGTAGGAGTGTTGAATTCCTGCCAGTGTGTGGCAACCCATCAGTGGGAAGCCACCCATTTCACTCAGAAGCTCTCAATAGAACAGTAACAGATATTTGGGTGGTTGGATTAAAAGGTAAGAACCAGGAAGAGAGGATTGTGTTTTCATAATTCTATGAAAGTTGGGGATTATTCATTTAACTTTTTCTTTAGGAGAGCTAAGCGAGGGGTGGAAGCTGCTTTGGGCCACATAGGAAATTCAAAAAAGAGTTTCCACCTCTTTAGTGGAGAGAGGGGCTGAGAGAAACATTGCATAAGAACAAGGTGGAAGTAGGTAGAACTAAACAAGCAAGAGAATATCCACTTTCAAAGGGATAGAAGCACTTGATCAGGAATGAAATGAATTTAGGGAAGCAGAGAGAGATAATCAAAGTTTAAAGATTTGTTAAGTGCTATAGTTTAGAGATTATCTTGAGTTTAGAGACTAAGCACTATAGTAAACTCTATGTCTTTGTTAAACTCTCATAGCTGATTCTGCTTATTGGATAATATGGTTAAAAAGCAAAAAGAAAAGGAAAGGATACTACCTATTCAGCTGGTATTAAAATTGCTTTAATGAAAGGAACTGTCTTTGGCTAGAATTGTATCTAAGTGTTTGCACAAGTCATGCAGGTCCCACAGCCTCAGAGGAAAGGGCAGACAGATAGTCTATTGGGGAAGAATTTTGCTTTTCATAAAGGGAAGAGAGCTGAAGGGGAAGAGAAGAGAGGAAGGTAGAAGAGAAAGAAGTCACATGATCATGTTTTCTGGATGATTTTATCAGAAAAGATTGAGAGACACCTTGGTTAACAGTTTGACCATCGAGTTCTTTGGTATAAATAAATTTATTAGATTCAAACGTCTTCCTGATTCCTCATAGTCTAAGCCAAAATAGTGAGTTTATATATAAAAGCGTCTTCCAGACATGTCCCTTAACTGCTTCTCTTTTCAAGCTGACTGCTTTAATGACCTCCTACACAGAGTTAGGAGCTGCAATAGATTCCTGAGTTTCAACAAAATCTCCACCAAAGGTTTTGTGTGGGTTGGGTTTGGGGGTAAGTGATGTGATCAGTATTTGTTTTGATGCCATGCACAATAAACAAACAAACAAAAACAATCATCATTAAGTTACTAAATCCAGGCAAAATTTTTTTTGAAGTTGTAAGAAGTATGCTCACCCAGTCTATAAAGCAAATGGACAAAGAGGCCAGGAGTATCGCAAAAGTGAGGCATTTATTTGCGTTCTTGCAAGAGTGGGTGCCTGGTGGTAACTGATGGGCAGGCACATGGAAGCAGGAGAGATGGATGAATTTATCCTAACTCAAGTAATCCCTTCCCTGTTTCCTCATTGGTTGAGTACTTTGGAGTCACAATCTGGTGTGATCATGTCTAGGGAGATGATTGGCCAGTTTAAACCCTAGCGCTGGCAACTTCTGGCGCAAATGTGGCCATCCCTTTTTTCCTTTATTCTTGGAGATATCGTGACAGTCTGTGGAAGTTGCTAGCCCTCCATGCTGTCATGTCCTCACTTGTGTACCCTAGCCCCTTCTTTGTTATCCTGTTTACTCAGAGATTTCCTGCTTCATTTGCTGTCTGGTCTAGCCATTAATAATTATCCACTATGGCTTAGCCTGGTTTGAGAGTCACTTGCTACCTTGCTTCTCACAAAGTGGCATTAAAATATATCTTTGTTTTAAAAAGATATGGGAAACATCATTCTTTCAGGCCTAGTCTATTGCTGGCAATTCAACACACTTCCTAAATGAGGTGTAGCCTAATTGTTTTTGAATTGTTTGAAATGATCAAATAAGAACCAAGTTGCTAAGTGAAGTAAGCCAATCAGGAAAAGAAAAGTACCATATAATTTCATTCATATGTGGAATCTAATGAGCAAAATGAACTAACAAGCAAAATAGAGACAGACTCAGAGAGAGTAAGTAGGTTGACAGCTTTTGGGTGGGGGTGCAGTTTAGGGGTTGGGGGATACTATGGAGAGATTGAGCAAAACAAAAAGAAAAAGCTCATGGACTCAAATACTAGTATGTGATTGCCGGGATTGGGGTAGGGGGCAGTGCAGGGGAGTAAAGGGGGATAAATGGTGACGGATGGAGCAGACTTGATTTGGGGTGGTGAACACACAATACAGTGTATAGATGACATGTTGTGGAATTGTGCACTTGAAACCTGTATACTTTTTTTAACCAGTGTTATCCCAATACATTCAATAAAAAGGGAAAAAGGAACCAAGTTGAATATGGGTTAATACATCAGTGGACTGATAGCCATGGTCAGAGAAAATGTGATATTCTCCGAAGTCTACATACAAGCCTCTCTCTGAGTATATAAAATGTATTATTTGTCATAATTCCCTTCCCCTATTTGAAAAATTTGTGTGGTGGCATAATGGCTATAAATCACTAGAAGAGACTCTGGATTCTTATCCTGGATTTAGCAGCAACTTTTCTGTGACAGTGGTGAACCAGCCTTCCTTTCTGGGTCTTAGTTGCAGATCTATAAAGTAAGAAGACTGGCTTTGACTCTCTCTAAGGACCTTCATTCTGTAAACATCTATAAATGTTTGACTCTACAACTGAATCGGATGACTGCTTTGAAGTCTTATAAAAATACCATAAGGCTATAGTTATACCCTCAGAAGAGCTGATGCCATTATTCAGATACTTTATATCATTTAGTTTATTTAATTTAATCCCTAGATAATTAAAGCAAATGAGCTAGAAACAATATATATGAATTTCAGCAGTAAGACAATAAGGATTATATCTAATCAACCCTGAAAATAATCACTTCCTAGAATTTATCCAAAAAGATTATACAAAAACAGGTAGTTAATAATTATAGTACAAAAATCTGAGCTAAGTTTGAAAAATAAAGTGCTTTTGGAGAGGAGAATGAGTTTGTCTTAGGATAACTTAGCCAACTCTTCTAAGAACACATAAATAGTCAATATCACTAGTCATAGAAATTTAAGTTAAAACAAACTCTTTTTTGCCTATCAGATTTTAAAAGCCTAAATAGGATAAAACACACTAATGCTGATGAAGGTGTAGTGAAGAGGAAAATACAAATGAGGGCAACCAGATGCAGAACTTTTGAAAGCATAGAAAAATTATGATTCAAATCTTGCCACCCTTATTTGCCTCAATAGTATTCAGAGTGTAGCTTTAATATAAGTCAACAAAAGAGGTGGAACCCTTCACACATATATGTATAATATATGTGTGTGTTATATCATATATAACACACATACACAATGTATGTTTGAATTGTGTAGGTCTTCTTAATACACAAATATTTTTCAAGAAATACTGTGAATGTATTTTCTGTTCCTTATGGTTTACTTAGAGCACTTTCTTTTCTCTTGCTTTATTTTAAGAATGCAGTATATATACATGTAATAAAAATTTATTAATTGTTTATGCTTGTGAAGCTTTTGGTCAGCAGTAGGCTATTTGTAGTTAAGTTTTTTTGGGGTCAAATTATATGTGAATTTTCAATTGCTCGGGTGGTCAGTGTTCCTAACCTCCAGATTGTTCAACACACACATACAGCAGAGAGATGCTATACAGTTTCCCAAAGAGCAAGAAGACATTTCTCTACCAGTGGAATTTCTTTACATGTTTAGGTAGCAATCTCAACTGTACTCAAAGTTAGCATCATGAAAGATATAGAAAGAACAGATGATCAATTGGTGTGAAGACTATGAGACATTTATTTATTTATTTAAATGTTTACTTTTTTATAAAGATTTTATTTATTATTATTCTTAGATGGGAAGGGAGAGAGACAGAGAGGGAAAGAGGCATCAGTGTATGGTTGCCTTTCACCTGCCTCCAGCCACGGACCTGGCTGGAGACCTGGCTTGCAACCTCATTATGTGCCCCAGCAGGGGAATCAAACCAGCAACCTTTGGGTTCGCAGGCCGGTGCCTTATGCATTATGCCACAAGCCAGGGCCGAAATTTTTTTTTTTAAAGGTATCTCTGGGTACTCACATAAGAATAGGCAAATAGATCAATAGAATAGAATAGAGAGCCCAGAAATAAACCCAGGACTCTATGGTCAATTAATATTCAACAAAGGGGGAAGGAACATAAAATAGAATGAAAATAGCCTCTTCAACAAGTAGTATTGGGAAAACTGGACAGGCACATGCAGAAAAATAAAACTAGACTACCAACTTACACCACCAGAATAAATTCAAGATGGATAAAGGACTTAAACATAAGCTGTGACACCATAAAAGTTCTAGAGGAAAACATAGAAAGTAAAATTTCAGGTATCCTACACAGAAGTATGTTCACTGATACTTCTCCAAGGGTAAAGGAAATAAAGGAACAAATAAAAAAAATGGGACTACATCAAGCTAAAAATGCAATTCTGATACTTGGTCACTGAGTGAAATTCTAAGGGAAATTTTGAAGTTGAGACTCCATTGGGAGATGGCAGTCAGTTTAGGAGTCACTTGAGACTTGGGCTGTGAGGGCTGGGGGAGCAGAAGAGGAATGGTGGGGACTGGACCCTGATGGAGGACTAAGGCACAGAGCTTCAAGAATCACCAGTGATGATCACATGAATTCCATCTCACTAAAGAGGTGGTTGTATTATCTCTCTATCAAAATAGGTGGCATCAAACCGAGGACTAGTTTTCTGTATTTCATGGCTAGATGTGTAAGAGGTATAAGGTCTCCCTGGGAAAAATGGTTCTTTAAGGGATAGAATCCTTCTTGAATATACATCTGAAAGCAATAATGTTTAAGTTATGGTGGGGAGATCTTTCTCCCAACCTAGATTAAGTAAAAGTTGGGAAATCCTGGACAAGATTTCTATTTCCAGCAGAATAATGGGCTACATAGTCTGATGGATTCGTTGGCTAAAATACAATGAGATCCTTGATAAATTGCACAGCATACAATATTATTAATGCATTATTCGACTTACTATAAAAGTGAGGGACATATCCAAGGGCAAAAAGAAACTAAGGAAAATAAAACCCAGTGAGATGAAAACATCTTAGAAGTAAGTTGTAAAGAAAGAAGGCAAAGCAGAGAATGGTAAAGTATGGTTACAGGCAGAAAAAGGCCTATAAAGTCACTGATATTTAGAGATTTGGGCCTCTGGCAAAGTGAGGAAGCTATACCTGAGAACTTGCGTTAAGCTCTAGCAAAAGGATTTTACACATTTTTTCCCCCTGAAAATCTGATGAAGCTTACAGATTTCTTTATGTAATAGTGATTGCTAATGCATAAAATAAAAATATACCAATATAAAATAAACCATTACATAGAAAGCATTATTAAACTATTTTTTAAATTTATGACTATTATTTATATTTAAACTTTAAAAATATTTATGACTATTATTTATATGTGCTTTATTGATTTACTAAATAATGTTTAGTGATAGCTTAATAACTAAAATTTTAAAGGTGTGAATATAAATGCTATTTTGATATTTCTGCAACTATCAATGCATAAATATAGTCACAAATACTTCATTTCTTTTGCTATTGTAAAAAAAGTTGATATTAATGATGTAATTACTCATCTTAAGAAAAGCGTAAAGGAACAGCAGTATATATTCAAGAGAATATAGAAGCAATACTGTAATTATAGTAGGAATATAATAAAAAATAAATCAAATATGAAAAAGTGGAAATGACAGAAACAAACTTCTTTTCTGAAAAGATCAATAAGATAGATATCTGATGAGATCAGTCAAAATTTAAAAAGGCAAAAATATCAATATTAGACATAGAAGAGGGTTATAATTACACATACAGAAGAGATTTAAAGATAAAAAGAAAGTACTATGGACGAGTTTATATATCAGTGGATTTGGAAACTTTAGTATATAACTTCTTAGAAATACATAATTTATCCACACTGACTCCAGAAGAAATAGAAAGCATGAAAATTGCTGTACCATTCAATAAATTGAGTAATCTAAATTCTTCCCACACAGAAAAAAAACAGTTACAGAATGTGTCACAAAAGAATTGTATCAAACTTCCAAGGAACAGTTCTAATATTATACATCTTTAAAATAATAGACAGATAAAAGACTCTTCTGTCAACACATCTTGGTAAGCTAGTATAGCTTATTTCTAAAACCACCCAAGAGAACCATGAGAAAATAATAGACCATTTTACTCAGGAACATAGATATGTAAATCCTTGGCAAAATATTGGCAGACTAAATCTAGTTGTGGCAAAATTTAATAAATAGTGGGGGTTGTTTCTTCAGAAATTCAAGAGTAATTTGTTTTCTTAAGCAATCTATAAGTTAAATTCACAACATTAACAGAGAAACAAACACGATTTTCTCATAAGTTGGAAAAATAGGTAAAATTCAATACCTATTTATTATAAATATTTTTTGAAGAAGGATGAGGAATTTTCTTAACCTGAAAAATGCTATCTACTAAAATATTTTTAAAACATTGTTAGTGAAAAATAAAGCATTCTCTATAAAATTACAAAGAGGACGTTAATGACCAACAAAACTACCTCTATTAAAAAGTCTCTTCTATATTTTATTGTATTAAGTATAGGCAAAGTAGTTAAAAAGAAAAATAATAAAAGATTAAGAAGGAAGAAACAAAATTTTATTATTTGTAGAAAATAATTGTTCAAGTAGAAAAATGTAAAATGTCTTTCTACATATTATTAGAATTAATAAGAGATTTTAACAATGTGGCTGGCTATAAGATATGAAAAAATTGAATTTTTATATACCAACAACCAATAGATATGTAATTCAAAATAATAACCTTTATGATATCACTAAAGTATAAGAATACACAAAAATAAATTTAACAAAAATACATGAGTTGTATAGAGAAAATTATAAAACTTTTAAAAGACACTAAGGAGGAATTGAATAAATGAAGAGATGCAATATACTAACAAATTGTAAAATTTAGTATTATAAAATGCCTGTTCTCTACAAATTAAGCTAGTGATTCAATGCAATTTTTAATAAATAAAATATCAGCAGAGAATCACGACAAGCTGATTTTAAAAATCTGAGAGGTAGAAAAATGGCCAAAACTTTCCTAAAGAAAAATTTGGTGTGAGAACTTACTTTATAAGATATCAGGACTGATTTCACATTTACAATATTTAATGCAGTGATATTGAATCTTGGTAGACAAATTGACTCATAAATAAAGTTCAAGATCCTCAAACAGAACCCACATTTGTGACATCTTGATATGCAACAGGAATGGCATTATAGATCAGTGGGAAAAATAGGTGCTAACAATTTATCATCTTGAGAAAAAATTAAATTAGATTCTTATCTCACACCCTCCACCTGAAACAATTTTGTCTTATTTCTGAAGAGCAAAACTATAAACCTGTTAGGATAAAATATAGAAGACTCTTTAAACCTTATAATGGGAAATATTTCTTAAACAAAATGTTTAAAAAATAAAATGTACCAGAAAAGATTAATGAAACTGACTGCATTGAATTAAGTACTTCTTTTTCATGTAAATTTCCCAAAAAGAAAGTAAAAAGACAAGACATTAATTGGAAGATATTTTAATACTATATAACTGACCAAAGATTAATAACTGTGTCATGGGTACAAATAGGGAAGAGAAAGTCAGCTAGCTTCCAGGATCATTATTGTAAGTGCTGTGGAAGGCACCCTTGCTATTGGACATCGTACATCACATTACATCAGATACTTAAACATTGCATTCATATCCCGTAGGAAGTATATATTTTTTCTGCAAAAAATTGCAAGAATTTATTTGGATTTTGAAATTATTGGTCCATTGTTAATTCACCTGCTTTATGATGGTAATGCATCTTCATCACTGCTTCAGACAACTCTAGTCAGCTCTATAAAGCTGATTTGGTCTTCCTTACTAGACCGAAAAGGCGAGCAAAAGGCAGGAAGGCCATTCGTCTGACTCTCACACAGGTTTCTGTTGCTCCTCGTTTTGCAATCCCACAAATTCTGGGATTCCAGTTCAACTGTGTGGTTTTGGCTGCTGATGTGGGCACTATTTTTGACTTGGCCTGCCAGTAGGCAGGGCCCACCAACTGCTCACACACGAGCTAAACACAGCAGCTGCCTCTCAAGAGAGGCGCCAACTGTGATATTTCACTGCTTTAAGTAATCAGATACTCGTGAGTCATGAAGGGTGCTTGGGACACCAGCCTGAGGGGTGTTTGTGGGTGCTCAGAAGAGAGCAGAGCATGATAGGTGAGAGTTCAGAGCAGGAATGTTTCCCTTGATTATGCATGGACTTGAGATGGGAGGAGGGAAGAGTTCCAAGTCACATTGTTACTTTTCTTCATACTAGCCAAAATTCTTAGACTGGTTAAAATTCGCCAGTTATGTAAGTAGAGACCAGCTTGTCATTTGCCGGGGATTCTATAGCATGATCCCCACTGAAGGTGAGTTGTTTTATTTTTTTTATTTTTTAATTTAATTTTAGAAGATTTTATTCATTATTTTTAGAGAAAGGCGCAGGGAGGGAGGAAGAAAGGGAGAGAAGCATCCATGTATGGTTGCCTTTCACCTGCCTCCAACACTGGACCTGGCTGGAGACCTGGCTTGCAACCTGGTTATGTTCCCTGGCTGGGAATCGAATCAGAGATTTTTGGGTTTGCAGGGCGCCTTATCCACTGTGCCACCAGTCAGGGCTGAAGGAGAGGTTTGACCGGGATGAACTCCCATATATTTTCCAACTATAAACTCCCTTGCTCTAAGAACATTTAATTGTCCAAATAAGGTGGTGAGAGGCAGGGCGATTTTTCATATAGCAAAGAGAAGTTCTTTCAGATTAAAAAGAGCTCTTGCCTTTGAAAAGGGAGAGAAACACATTTCATACTGTACTGGGAGCTATAAAATACCAACTCCAATCTGTGCTCTCAGAGCTCACCAGGCTGACCTTGCAAGTAATGCCTTGTATCTATGCAGCATTGAAAAAATCTGGCCATCTCAGTGGGAAGAGTAATCAACTGATTATTATGGAGGAAGGCCTTCTACTGTCAGAGGACCACGCCAACACTCTGATGCATGACACGCCCTGTCACTGTGCCATTTTCATTAGCAAGATGAAAAAAGCTTGAATGGTACCATTGAAGCCAGGTTGAACTTTGGTAAATGATTAGTCCTATTTTAGTTTTACAGCTTTTATAACCAAGAGGATATTTGAAGTGTATTTTGAGCTAACATAAACTTAGGTGGTGGAGCCTGTGCAATTCAAGGTAAATAGAAACTGTATGTTGCCCTTTTAAAAAAAATTGCTTTTCCTCATCACTCTTGTTGTTCTTCAACACCTCTTGCTCCTCTGGAGAGCAGGAGGTGGGAAGGCCCAGTGGGAACATACAACTCCCCACACCCACCTGGTAGCTCGAGGACAATTTCAGGGATGTAAAGTGGGGGCCTGTGGGCAGATTTTGATTGGCCTATATAGAACTTAAAAAATTAAAAAAAAAAAAATTGCTGCTAACATAGCAGTCTGATTTTCTCACACAGTATTTTTGCTAGTTTTTCTTGGGAAAAAACATCAAACAGTATGGCAATAGTGGGCCCAAATTCTGTAGTGCAGCCATTCACTGCTAAGTTGGAGCCCCCATGCCAGTCTTCAGCAGCCACTTCCCTGTCCCTGGTCAGCATCAGTCATTGACATTATGTATCCGGTCCTGTAAGATATTTGAATTTACTGATTTAGATATCTAGTCTTTATCTCTAGAGCCTTCACCTACCCAAACTATGCTCTCCAGAATCAAAACATTTTACTAGTGATTTCTCTTTACTCCAGAACTTCTTGTACAGTGGCTTTGTGTGGAGTCCTCCAGAGTTAATTATCTATGCCATATGGTTTTCTGGGGATACTTTTTAAAGGGGAGTTATTCAAGGTCTTGATGATTATCTAGAGGAAGAAAGACAATCCCCACTCCATTTCCTTCCTGAATTTCTTCTCTTGACTCATAGTTGGCTAACTTTCTCCCTGTTGGTGGCTTCTCAATGAGAACAGTGTAGGACTCATTACTCTTTTTGTTGTGGACACTATTTTCATCTATTAAATAGTTTTTACTTCTATTTCAATTCAGCTTTGTGCTGTCTATAAGTTTTAGATTTGAAAAAACTTTATTTGGGATGACAGAATGATGCTAGTGGATGGTCAAGTTGGGAATTATTATCAGTATTATAATGATATGTCATAGGCTGTCAAATAGGATTTGACATTAATGTCAGATTAATGGAGATAAAACATCAAATAACTATGATGACTTTAACTCAGAAATTCCACTTCCAGAAATTTATAGTAAGAACATATTTAAAGATTTGTTTGTTTATAGATTTTGCTAAAGGATTACTGAGAGAGCCTTTTTTTGTAATGGCAAACATTGGACATAAGTGCTTGAAAATATAGTATTATCTAAGTCAGTTACATTAATGTAATTTACCAATTAAAATGATGTTTTAACCAAAATACTTGGAAACATTATAGATAATGATTAATTCAACCAGGATTCTGGTTGAATATAAAAATAGTTAATTTAAGACCCTGGCTGGTGGCTCAGTGCATAGGTGCCAGCCTGTGACCCCAAAGGTAGCTGGTTTGATTCCCAGCTAGGTCACATAACCAGGCTGGAAGCCAGATCCCCAGCCAGCTCCATAGCTGGAGGCAGGTGAAAGGCAACCATACACTGATGTCTCTCTCCCTCTCTTCTTTCTCCTCTCTCTGGAAATAATAAATTTAAAAAAAGATCTTAAAAAAAAGTAGTCTATTTACACAATAGAATAACATGAAGCCCTAAAAATGAATGAGAACTCTATCAATTTACATGGAGCGGTCTCTGGGATGCATTGTTAAGTAAAAACAAATAAGATTTATAAAAGTATATTTAATATGCAACCATATGTGTATACATTTATGTACATGTATAATATATGTACATGTATGTAATAAAATAAAATGGAAAAGGGAACAAATATAAAAAGCAACTTTTCTCTGACAGAATCTTGTTAAATAATTTTGACTTCCAAAACTGATAAGTTATTTGCATTTTCAAAATTAAATTGAATCAAATCTATAAATACACTAAAGCAACCACTAGTAATTAAAAACAGAAATGAATGATTTTAACTATATCAATTTAAAGCTATTAACCACAGAAAGAATGAATTCTTTCAAGTAGCTTTAGAAATAGTCTTTTGACTACATGTGTTGTGTTTAATGTCGTGTATTTTAAGGACAGAGTTGCAAACACATTTTCACATTTATCCAGTTCTCTGATTGTTATTAATAAAGTTGGTATTATTTTAAAACTTTTACATCCTTTGTAGAGTCATGTAAATATGTAGTTATTTTAATGTGCCAGGAATCACACTTTTTAGTGTTACAGGGAAGAGAAACACACTGTCTGAGGCGGTTGTGATCATAACAGCCTCATTTCTTCTTGGTGCCTGAATCTCACTCATGCAGCTTCTCTCTCTCCTGTATACGCGTTTGACCTGCCAGATTGACCTCGGTTCCCAAATTGCTGTTTTTGTTTTCTTCTCGTTTGTTTTCTGTGCACAGGCTGCAGCTTTCTGTGTTCTGTAAATGCTTGGTGCCCAGCCCCTCCCCAAGCACAACATTTCTCCAACCTCTGGTCCCTCCCTTTGGCTTGTTTCCCATTATCACGGCTTTCTGGGTCTGAAGCAAACTGTAGAACTATTTTCAAATCAGTGCATCAAGGAACAGATGAGGGGTACATGGGATTTTTAAAATAATTACTCCCAACATTGTGATTACAATGTTGAAATCATTGCTTAAGCTTGTTCTGGTTCTATCAATTGCCTTCGTTTAAACAAACTCAGTAAAACATCATAGAATCATAAAATAGACAAATTACAGAAAAATTATTTTCAAGAGGGGCCGAAAGTTTCTGAAATCAGTTGATTCAATATGGTCAGATTGGAACTTGACCAAATGCCATTTAATATGGTAGGTGGTGAGGGGAAAACACCTTAGATGGAGTTAAATTTCCAAGTGAGGATGGATTAATGGGAATAAGAATATCAAAAGCTGTTCAGTCAACAAGTACATTGCCAAACACTTACTGTATTTGAAAATCAGTGTTATTTGTTGCTTTGAGGATAATGCCAAGAAAAATACAAGTTATATTTCTTGTTTTGGAAGGCTTAAATTTACCTGGAAAATACAAAGAGATGTGCATGTAGATTAAGGGTGTACTACATATGCTCAGCCACACACACACCCACCCACCCACCCACACACACACCCACCCACACTCACACACACCCACCCACACTCACACACACACAAACATGTACTTTTTGG
This sequence comes from Noctilio leporinus, assembly GCA_004026585.1. Classification (NCBI taxonomy): domain Eukaryota; kingdom Metazoa; phylum Chordata; class Mammalia; order Chiroptera; family Noctilionidae; genus Noctilio; species Noctilio leporinus. The sequence continues at coordinate 190,548 of PVIW01001268.1, read as the reverse complement.
GAAGGATACAGAAGAAATAACTAAAAGTAGTCTGAATTCAAAAGAGGTATTGAAACTGGGTTGAACTGAGTCAATTCAATATTCTTTTATAGTATTTGAAATGGTAATATGTGTTCTTACAATAATAAAAAAACTTTTAAAACTTTCATTGGCATCTATCTTCTATAGCCCCGGCCTAACAAGGAGCTAAACCTGTGTGTAAGAGGTACTTAATAAACATTACATATCTTGCTCTGCATGTGAAATAACTTTTCAATGTTAAATAGAATAATATATATTCAATTCAAATGGAAACAGCACAAAGAACACAGTGAAAAAATGAGTAGGAGAAGCTGATTAAATGGAAAGAGTTGCTTTGGTTGACTGATCATGGTGGGTTTTGTTGTTTTTGTGAAGAGGATATTACACATCAACAAATTTGTAAACCTCTTTTGCAAATGTCCCCCTGGAGACTTTGGTGTGTCTCTCAGCAAGAAGTGGACCCTGCAGAGAATGCCTGAGAAGAAAGCTAAGCAACTCTTCACTTTAATCTAGTGGTTTGCATTCGGATGAATATGCAAATAGGTTCTGTGAAGAGAACCTCGTTACAATATCACTTTGAAACTCAAGTAAAATTATTTTAAACAGGAAGAATACAGGCCAGCTCATGAGTTTAATTTATCTCTTTTTTGGATTGTGTGGTTTTGGCATCATTTTTTGAAGCGCTGTTGATTAGTGCATTCTAAGGATGTGCATGAGGGATAAAAGTATTTGCCTTGTTATGCTTATTTTCTATATGTGCATCTCTATCTTTTATATATTTTTACATAAATTTAAATCTCAATATATCATACTTAACAGAAAAACATATTTGTGTATGTATAGGTGTATATGTTTGTATATTTGTATTATCTATCATCTAGATCTATCTATCATCTATCTATCCTTCTCTCTATTTAACTACCTATCTCCTGGTTTTTCATAAAGAAGAATGGCATTATTCAATCTTTGGATCTAACATGGGGATTTCACTTATCTATATATTTATTAATTTTTTATACCCATTCTTCTAAGTACTAGGTGCCGAGGAGTTTATGAAAAATAAGAAGAAAGGAAAACATAAAAAATTAGAACAGCATGAGACTGGCCCCTTCCTGGCTGTTTCTGAGGTAATCCCAGCTGTGGGCCACTAAAATTAGAGCCCCTCAGGGCTAGGAAAGACAATGACTAGATCATTGAGCTGTGATTCCTACCTAAACCCAGGGTTCTTCTAAATTCTTCCCAGAGTTCACTGGTGTAATTATATGGTGAGTTCTAAGCCTTCCCAGTAAAATCAATGAATTTTAAAGAGAGAAAGAAATAGGAACATTGAGATAGGAAGAAATAGGAACATTGCCCCTAATAAAAACAAAACAAAACAAAACAAAACAAAAAAAACAACAACAGCAGCAACAAAAAAACCTAACTGGAGCCTTATCTGCAGGTCCTCTGATTTCAGAGCCTCTTTGAAACTTAATTGTCTAAGACACAAAATATTGATTATGATTGTAAACAAGTGTATTTCAGGATGGGTGGTCTGACAGGGAGACCAGAGACAGCAAGTACCACATGTCACAGAATTATGTTCCCCAAATCATTCTGGTTACTCCCAGGGGAGTGTGGGCCATGTCTCAGCCTCATTTGGATCTTGTTAGAAATGCAGGTGCCCCTGCAAGCCCATTACCTCAAAATCTGCATTTTAATAAAATCCTCCATGTGTTTCTCGTGCCCATAAAACACTTGAGAAGCATTGGTTAAGAAACAGGCTTTACTTGGGAAAAAGGCTTTTTTGGAGAAACTGACCAGCCAGCTGTCCTGTATCACAGAGAGGCGAATGGGCCCAGGCCAGCTTGTGTTTCAGGGAGCATTTTTGCCCCCTCAGCTGGCTTCTGATGGTGCAATCAGAGAACCAGTTTAGGTTCAGGGAATAAAAGGGCTTGGAAACCAGCTGCAGAGAGCTTTTCATTTTAAAAATGTATTATTTTTAAGATTTAAAATTTTATTTATTTTTTTAGAGAGGGGAAGGCGGGGAGAAAGGGAGAGAAATATAAACGTTGGAGAGAAACACCCATGGGTTGCTTCTCATGCACCTCCAATGGGGCTGAAATCTGCAGCCCAGAACAGGGCCCTGACCGGGAATTGAACCGGCAGCTCTGTGGTTTTCAGTACAATGCCCAACCCACTGAGCCTCACCAGGCAGGGTGAGAGTTTTCTGAGGACCAGCTGCTGGTACCCGGTGACTTCCTGAGAAATTGATTTCATACTAATTATCAGAGAATGTAAGGCCCTGATGGTGAGGTGGTGGGTTGATTTGGGTGCAGTCACCTTTCACTGAGAGCAGGAAATCCCCTTTTCTCAGTCATCATTACCTTCCAGATCTTCCTCTGTACATCCTCCTTGTCTCTCTCCATACACCAAATGATGTGGTGCATGTAAGTGTCCACATATTACATGTACTACTACAGCACCTGCCACATGATGAACCTCAACAGCACATCACTGATATTTTTATATATTTTGAGATACAGTCACATTTGAGCAATCATTATTGACTTATAGCTTGTCTAGATTCAACATAACACCTTGCTATGGACTGAATTATGTCCTCCTCCACCCCCCACAATTGTATGTTGGAGATAGGGTTTGTGGGAAGCTGATAAAGGTTAAGTCAAGTTATGGGGTGGAGCCCTAACTTGATAGGGCTGTTGGCCCTGGTAAGAAGAGGAAGAGGTACTGGAGTTCCTTCTTCCTGCGCCCGGGCATCAAGGAAAGGCATGTGCACACACATTGAAAAAGTGGTCGTCTGCCAGTCAGGAAGAGACCTCCCACCAAAAACCAACCACATGGCATCCAGTCTAGGACTGCAGCCTCCACAACTGTTGGAAAATAAATGCACCAACCTATGGTATTTTGTTACAGCAGCCTGAGCAGAATGATACACACCTAAATTTTCTCCACTTCACAGTTATTCACAGTTAGTCATCTCTCTCATCCCTTGTGTGTAAGTTGTTTTGTTTTAACCCTATTTCAGGACTTGATGTCCTTCCTTTAATATATTGTCTAGTAAGATCAAGACAATTCCAATCAAAGTAGTTAGCGCTTCTCTTTTATGATAAATTATGTTGCACAGCACTTTTCCCATTGTGTTTGCTGTCCAGCAGCCCAATTTTGTTTCCAGTCCACTGCCTCACCCCTTCCTTGCTTCTGTTTGGGATCTGTGTGCATTAGTTGATTGGGAGGTTCCTGTTGTCCAAAGGAAGAAAAGGAGATTTATGAGAGTGATCGAAAGAGTAGGAAACAGAAAAATGATTTTCAGTCTTCACTGCACATTCACTGATGTCTAATTTGCACCCAAAGAAATTCTTACTGAATTTGACATGGGTGCTATCTGAGCACTGGGACTTTATAAAGCTTCACAGGATATTGTAATTAGTAGCCCAAATTGAGAATTACTGATCTATTACATGATTATGTATCTATAGCACATGGAGAATAAATCACATCCCTAAGGATATGAGTTGGGATGAGTTTTTGTGCCTAAATTCTACACCCTACCACTATTTCTTTCTAGTTTTGAGTTAAGAAACTCTGACATAAGGACAAAAAGGATATATGTCACTATTTATTTATTTATTTAATAAATGGTCACATGCCCAATATCTCACCCAATTCAATGAACTGCTTCTCTGTTAGAAGATGCTTGACTACTATTTAAGTAGGTTAGGTATGGAAGCCTAAGTAGGGGCTCTTTGTTGTAGTAATAACTGCTACATATCTAAAAAGGTTTGGCCTGAAGGACAGATGCCAATCTACGAAAGTAACCAGAGTCATGGTCAAGGTCTACACAGCAGGCTGCCAATCCAAGCTGGAGCGGATGCTCAGGATCAGAGAGGGAACCATCCCTGTCTGGCTTAGGGGCATGAAGACAGACCATGAGAGGGCAGGTGGGCCTGGTTGCTCTTAATGGCACATGAAGGAATATGCAAGTCTCAGCCTGCTATCTAAAGTAGTACGCATCACCTGAGGAACTCTTCCTGTCTTGGAGAAAAGCTGAAAAAGATTGGACTGAGAGAAGACAGTATTCCTTTGTAGTGAAGTAACAGGTGTGCCACCCTAACGAGTTTTCAGAAAATGATTCATTAAATGAATTATTACTATTATTATTTAGTACAGAAAGAGGGAGGTAGCTTACAGAAAAAAAGAAAGGTTTTGTGGGAGGAGATGAGAGCTGCTTTGAGATAGGTGGCAACTGGGAATACTCTTAAAAGTTTCCACGGGAGAGGAAATGATTCCATGCCAACCGTATGTCCCAATCCAGGGACTGACTGGATGCTGCTCAGAACCCAGCCCACATTTCTGAAGGTGAGCACTTATTGGTCCAGCTTGGCTCAGATACCTCCTGCGAACCAATCAGTTATAGGCACGTCACAGCACTCTGATGCTGACATCAACATCGGGGGACAAAGGAGGACGCATTGTTTGTGGACAGACACCTAAAATGTATGTACCATAATGACCTTTTGATCAGTTTTCTTTATCACTCCCAGAACGTGCAAAGATTTTAGTGGAAAGGAGATTATCTTCATAGAGAAACTTTTTCATCATAAGATTTCAACCTCATGACCTAGTTGGTGTTATCAATGCCTGTGGTACTCAACAGTGGAGATAAAGGAGAACCGTGGGTAGGAAATAAAATGCCTGTGGGGAGAACCTTTCAAAGAGACAGTAGGTTAAGCTTCCTTTTGAAGGGAGGCACAAGAAGCAGGATTCTGTCCAAGGTCTGCTTTGCTGCCATCAGGGAGACCTCAGAGCTCATTTCCCTACTGTGAATTGCTCTGTTGATCATAATGACAATGAAAAAAAAAAAAAAAAAAAAATCAATGCTGCATGACAAGCATTCTGCGTAAGCAAACTACCTTTAGGTAACCATTTAGTTATTTAAAAAACTTATTATTATTTTAAAGATTTTATTGATCATTTTCAGAGAGAGGAGGAGGGAGAGAGGGAGAGAAACATCAATATATGGTTAAAATTATTTTTTTTAAAGATTCTTCTTTAGTGTGCTTAAGTTTATCGCAAAATTGAAAGGAAAGTAGAGATTCCCCCTTTGTTCTGAGTTCTCTCACATGCAGAGCTTCCTTCATGATGAAGATTCCCACCAGTGTGGCTTATTTGTTACAGCTGATGAAACTGCACTGACACATCTAAACCACCGGCCAGTCTGTCCATAGTTTATGTTGTTTCATTCTTGGTGTTTTGTATTCTGTGGGTTTGAACAAATGTATATGAATGTGTATCTGTTCTTACCATACATTCAGAGTTCTGGCTTGGTGATGATGAGCTCCTTTAGCATCATCCAAGCCATTATTACATGAAATGTTAAAGGGACTTATCTAAGAAAAAGAAGATCAAAACTTTGAACATTAAAATAACAAACTCACAACTTTCAACAACAGAACCTAAAATATAAAAGCAAAAACAAACTAAGCAAACAACCAGAATAGGAACACAAGCATAGGTAATGGAATCATTTGGAGGGTTGTCAGCTGGGGGAGGGGAGAGGAAGAAATGGGGAAAAGGTGCAGGGATTAAGAAGCATAATTAATGGGTATAGAATAAACACGAGGATGTTGAGAATAGCATAGGAAAGGGTGAAGCCAAAGAATTTACATGTTCAACCCATGGGCAGGAACTAAAGGGGGTGGGACTGCTGGAGGGAAAGAGGGTACTGGGTGGAGGGGAGCAAAGGGAAATAATGGGGACAACTGTAACAGCATAATCAATAAAAATATACTTAAAAATATATTCAGAGTTCTTTTTAAAAGGCAGGTGATACATTCATGCCTTAAATTTCCTTCTAAGAGAAGGAGCATAGCCTCTAATAGGTTCTAGGACCCAAAACCCTGGGCAAGAAGGAAGTTCTTAGAAAACAGAAGAGGGTTATGGAATCAAACTAAACCAAAAGAGCAATTCCTGCACGCAGTTCTCTAACAGGAACACCATTGAAGTTCAGTCTTAGGGCTGCATTAGCAAAATCCAAAAATGTATTTTGAAATCTTCAACAAGAAATCATTTTCAGGCTTCTAATAGGGTTGCTAGGAGTTGGAGTTGACTCAACAGCACCAATCATGCAGACAAGACGTTAAATTAATTTTTTACAATCATCTCTCAGTTCTTTATTTTTTCTTTAACTCATCATTAGATTAGTTGGCAGTGTTCTGTCTGGCCACTGTGGTGACAGCTGGACTTATGGACCATCAAGGAAGGACGTTCAGATGTTGGGGGAAGGAGAATATGTTATTGAAGGAGCACACAGTTTTACAAGTCCTGTGGCTTCGTGGTTCTATTGTGAGTGCGATTGTGTGTGCTGAGTAGACTAGTTGGTTAATGCTGTGAGGATTAAGGGTTAAAGTAATTCTGTTTGCAATTATGCAATTCTTTTCCAGTCCACAGCTTATGTAGAGCAGCTGAAACAGCGTGGATTGAGCAGTGCAAATCCACTCCTATGAGTAAATTCATTGTTTTGTTTATGGAGTTGCTTTAGATCTACAACCAAAGGTATCTGATAAAGAGAAATAGAAATGTTTTCTCTCTTCTGCTCAGTTTTGTCTCTTGAAGTTCACAAAGTTTAGGATACTAATTATAAAATCTGTTATAAAAAGTTATGCAGTTAAATTTACAATGATTCTGAACCTGAATGGTTATAACTCAGCCCTGTGAGGTTTTGTGCAGACCTGCCTGGTCCGGGACTACCTTTATAGGAAGCTTGGGAAATGCTAACCAGGCTACAGGTTTAGAGGTCTTCCCTTGAGTCCTCTGACTTTGTGTCATCATGTATAAATTGGGACTATTTTAATAGCTCTATCGGCAATTAGTTGATCACTAGATTTACTATTCATGTAAGAGACCAGTCAGTTAGGGGAACAAGAAACAAAGCTGTGCAGATTTCCCCTGGAGAACTACAGGGATGGCCTTATCATCTGGACCATTCATTTATTCTTTCAACAAATACTAACCGAGCCTTTACTTAGTACCAGGCACTGAATCTGTAGTTGCTAACACACAAAAAATAAATCTTTCCCTGGACAGAGTATATTGTCTCGTAGAGTACACACACATTAAACAAATACATAAATTAAAAAATACATGCTTAAATTGTTATAAGTCCTATGAAGAATAGTTTAGGGTGGAGTGACAGAGTAGAGATCATTTTGCTCCTACCACCTATTTCAAACCCCGCTTTCTACCCTCACTGTCACTGCCTAGCTCCTAGGATTCCTGTGTCTCCATCTTTTTTCTTCCTAACCTTGTATGGGGGCTTTTCTCACTATATATTGTAGATAGAGGGCGATCCGAAGGGACTGTTCACTCCAGTTATAGTGGAAATTCCGTTGATTAGTTTCCTATAGGAAAAACTGTTCTATTATGTAACTATTAACTGCACTTTTAATTTCAAGACTATTTACTCTCAAAGATGAGTGATAGAGGAAGTGAGTAGGTGGAGTATGTAGACTGGGATGATGTATAAACGCATCTGGGGAGACAGGAGGAATGCTTTGCAAGGATAATCAGCTACTCTGTACAGTGAGGTATGTGTTTCTTGGAGTGAGTATTGGTGAGAGGGAGACAAGTTTATACCTTTGGTGAGGCTGTCAAAATGACAAAATCTATTCCAATCCCCACCACTTCTTCACTTCACACAGAATCACCGATAGCTTTAGAGTTGATTTGAGATAATGCTATTATCTTAATAAAGGTAATTCTGGTGATATATTATTAGTATGTAGAATAATAAAAAGTAGAAAGTAAAATGATGCATAACCCCATCATCCATAAAGTCATTCATGTATTTTTAAAAATATATTTTTAAAAAGATTTTATTTATAATTTTCCAGAGAGAGCGGAAGGGAAAGAGGCAGACAGGGAGAGAAACATCAATGTATGGTTGCCTTTCACCTGCCTCCAGCTACAGACCTGGCTGGAGACCTGGCTTGCAACCTAGTTATGTGGCCCTGGCTGGGAATCGAACCAGTGACCTTTGGGTTCCCAGGCCAGTGCCTTATCCATTGTGCCACCAGCCAGGGCTCATTATGTATGTTTAGGTAATTTTTCCATAGAGGAGTTAATTAACTTGTGGAGAAACTGTTTGGGAAGCAATTCTTCTTCAACTGGGCTAATGTTTAAAAAACAAAACTTTTCCATACTTTTAATTTCATTTTACCTTATATCTTTCTATTACAAGTGAGTTTCTTAGGGTGGCATGCTTGATTTTGTTAACTAATTTAATTTTTGTTTTTATTTAGGTCCAGGAACCTGAAAGATCTCTTATTAACTATTCGATTGATTTGAGATGTCTTAAGAAAGTTATTTAAGTTTTATCGAAGAATTTTTACTTGTAGTGCAGTTGTGAGTTCAGAGGAGATGCTGCATAAATGTGAGAGGGGATTGGTAAAGTGGAGAAATGTGGAAGAATGTTTTTAAATTCAAACACATATAAATTATTCAGAGATGTATTTTCTTATTAATAGGGGTTTAGGCATTCAAGGGGCTAAACATTTTAAAATTTTACTAATAATAGAAATTGTTACTTTATATTTAATAAAGTGCATGTAAATAGATGTAGTAATTCACTTAATTATGACAACAGGCCCTGGCTGGTGGCACAGTGGATAAGGCACCAGCCTGTGAACCCAAAGGTTGCTGGCTCGATTCCCAGCCAGGGCACATAACCAGGTCTGTAGCTAGAGGCAAGTGAAAGGCAATCATACATTGATGTTTCTCTCCCTCTCTGCCTCTCTTCCTTCCCCTCTCTCTGGAAATAATAAATAAAACCTTTTAAAAAATAAAATTAAAATTATGACAACAACCCAGCCTGGAAAGTTGATACTCACATAATTGATGGAAACACTGGGACTTTCAGAGACTGATTCCCAGATTTACAAAGGTACATGATGGCCAACCTAGGACTTACTTAGACTTGAGACTCTTGAACTCCAAATCTTTGCTCTAAACAGAGCAAAACATGTGAAAACATGTGAAAAACATGGATTATTTGAAATGGTGTTCCTGTCACACATATAAAATGATCCCAAAGGCTTGTAGATCTGATTCTCCTTCCTAGTAAAAAACGAAACAAAACAAAAACAAAAACAAAACAAAAAACCTTGCAGTCGGAGTGTTCATCCACTAGAGGGCACAATTTCGAATTCACTGTTCTGCCACAGAGCAGGCCAGGCGATCCTGTCAAGCGTCTTCCAATGTGCTACACTGTCTTTCACCAGCTTTATATAGCACCTGGTTGAAACTCGAAAGTCCTGTGCATAGAATGCAATAAAAACACTAATTCCAAAAGGAACAAAATAGAAGTTTTACTTTTTCCTTCTTGGCAATACTTACCCTATGATATATGTTGTAAATTGTGGTACCTGTTAGTACATGACGTTTTACTACCAAGAAAAGCCTTTTCTTGTCTCTGATGCTTGTTGGGCTGGCAAGAAGAATGAAAATATCAGATTTATTTTATAAAACACGTTATTTTTGTTGGCCAAACAGACTCCAGGTAAAATTAACGTGCCTTGCACGGGTTGATGGTTGCCATTTGCTCCAGTTGACTCAAGTAAAGCATGAAACAGCACTTTATAGAAATTCCCTGAGGCACAGGAGTTCAAACCTGGAAAAAAAAACCTTTAGGGCCCAGATTCCTCATTTTAAAGGTTAATAAAATTAAGTCGCAGAGGGGCAGACCTGGACCAGAGGCTGACCTAGAGCCACAGTCCTGTCCTGTCCTCCAACCTGTGCACAATGTTTTACTGGCACCAGCCACAGAACCCTGCGATGGCCCGGATCTGCCATGGTCATGCAGTCTGGCCAGAGACCCTTGCTAACGTATGCCTCAATTCCACCTAGTTCCATCAGGAAACACTACTGTGGCACCAGTTGGTCCAGAGCTACAGAAAATGAGAGGGCTTTTGCATTGAGCCTGTTGAATCTCATTGCAGATGACTCCTAAGAACATCCCAGAGATGCCTCTTCATCCTGAGATCTCCAGAAGTGGAGGCTCGCAGTTAAGAGGTTATCTAACCCCACCGATGAAGTGATATTGACTAATCCCACCTTGCTTTAGTTAGAGGAGCTAGGCACATAGAATTGGAAGTGGTGAAAATAATTTCCAATTGCTGCTCCTATTTTCATCTGGAAGAGGGCTATGTGATTCACCCAAGGTTCTGAAATTAGGCGTCAGAGTAGGCATTACACATCGCAGTAGAAGGCTCGTTAGACTTGCAGTCATGGATGCTGCAAGTAATGGCTTTCTGATAAAAGTGGCTCCTCAAGCCTGAGTGTCACCTGGACACTTTCCTTTTTCAAATGTCTCTCTGTGTCCTCCCGAAGTGTTGTGCGAATACCTCCTCAATAAATTCCCCTCAAACTCTTTCCTCTCTGGTTCTGTCTTGTGCCTTTTTCATCCAGATGTGCCTAGCACCCTCCAATTTATTCTTGATAGTGCAGCCAGCTAGTGCTACCCCAAAAGCAAACATGATCACACTTCTCCTTTGATTAATTCTCTCATCTACTGGTAGCTTCAGAGAGGAGGTTTCTATACCTAGAGCCATATCTTTCTTCTCTCCCCACTCCACTCATTTGCTTTCCCACCTGGGAAGCTTTCTCTCTGGCTTGTTCTCCCTGCCTTGCTGAAGTTACATTTCTGTAATGAAAGAGACTGGAAGCTGAGGAAGAGTTTTCAGGAATGAACTTATCCTTAGCTTCATACAGCAGAGAAACAGGATTTTAAGTTGTGAGCAACAGAGGCCTGTGCAACAGAGTGAATCAGAAAGATTCTAAAACATTTTACATCCAAGAAAAAAAATAGTATCCACACATACACATATCTGTATCCAGGATGCGGTCACTGAGACCTGGATGCAAATTGCCCTGTCTGGCTGGTCCCCTGGGGGACACATGAGTGCTGGGCAGCCACTTTCCCCTCACCTCTGTCTGCCACACAGTGCTGCCTCTGAACATTTATATTCCACCTCCTTTTCTTATTTGTGGCAATTTTCTACTTGGCAGCTACTAACTAACTAAGGGAGCATGATAGAGGGTCTTATTTAAATGATAAATGCAAGGCTGTTAGTACAGGCAAGCTCCCTATAAATTGGAGAGCTTCCCTAGCTAAAATGTTGAAGTAGGAGATATTCAAAAACAAAGATTTTTAACCCACAGGAAACTGGGGCTTCATTTTGTCTCAGGTTCCGCACAAATGGAGGAGGTTCATTCCATTGCACTTCTGAACCCAGAGAGTAGCCCCCCTCCCCCGTTAGATAAAAGGTGGTGAGGGGATTTGCCTGATTTTCCCTCGGAGCAAGAATTCGCAGCAGGTTTGGGAGGTTCCATACTAACACTCTTCAACTTGTATTTACTATGTGGCTCCCGGAGGCCAGCACCTTGCCCAGCTGTGTTGGCTGGAGGTACACAGATGCTGGGTAATAGGGTCTTGTCCTCTGTCCCTGGACACTGAAGGGAGGATATTTTAGGGGGAGACTGACATGTAAACAGATATGTACAGTGTATTACATGCCCCGGTGAAATGCTACACATGTGAAATGCTGTAGGACTAGAGTGAAGGAAAGCGGTGCTTTGGGTGGGCACTGGGGCGGAATTCTGGGAGGAGAGAAACCTAGCTCAGGTCGACTCATGTGAGGGAGCAGCAGGGTTGAGAGGATGGGTGTCTGAAGTCTGGTACCTGCAAAAGTGTGGAACCACTGGGGTGCAGGCTTCTGATGGGCCAGGGTGTCCTGAGGGAGGATTCATGGCCGGGAACTCCTGACCAAGTTGACCAATTAGATGTACAAAAATCCCACTTCATCATTACCTTCATCATATCCCCTTTGAAAAGTACTTATTAGCCTCTTTTAATTAAATTATCATTTTATCTTAATTATAATAGGTATGAAGTGGCAGAAGGTACCATTCTGTCTGGTCAGGTAATCTGTTGTGGCTGTAGCCAGCCACAGTGTGCCCATCCAGACCCATGTCCAGCGGACAGCAAGGGGAAGAAACCTACTATGCTGGTATCTTCCTTGTGGAACATCTGGCCCAACTGAAGAGAAAAATAAGGAAGGAAAGAAAGATCAACGAAACATAAATGTCCCTTGAATCTGCCTTTATCATCAGCTGTGACAAAGCGCCAGCACTAACATGCTTCTCAAGTGGTGAAGACCCTGACCCCAGAGGCGTGAGGTCAGGGCAGCTGCAGGTGCTCCTGATGGCAGCAGATCGTGAGAGCTGGTCGGTGCTGATGCTCCCTCGAGTGTGCTTAGTTCTGTGCCAGCAGAGGGAAGACACACACATCTGGGGAGTCCTTGATGACATGCCATGGCCTGACCCTCACATTGTGATTTGCAACTTGGGAAGAAGCATATGTAGGCAGCTGTCAAGTAGAAGTCTGCTTCAGTTTTTTGTTTTTTTTTTTTTGTTTACAGAAGGTAGCTTACTATACACTGAAGAGTTCTTGTGGGCACAATAGCACTATAATGAGATTTACTCCTTGATTTAATCATTCTGATCAAAGAGGAAATAACTTTTGTTATATGACCTGATGCTGTCTAATGGCTGGATGCTATTTGAAACTGTTTTTGGAAGCCTCCAGGAGCATGCATTGCACTCTGTGAAACACTGGCCTATTCAGGTTTGCATCTTACACCAGCCCAGCCTTGGAATCCTACAGATCCTGAATCTCTATGCTGATTCTTGCCTTAGAGCTGCCCCAAAATGCAGGGCTTACGGCAATTTTATAATGAGGTCCTTTCCAAATATTCTATCAGGTTAATCTTTTCATGGGATATAAATTGTTTTATGCTGGTTCCTGTTCAGATGTGTGTGTGTGTGTGTGTGTGTGTGTGTGTGTGTGTGTATCTATCTGCCATTAAGTCACAGTTTTGTGATTTGGTAGGTGAATTGACCTGCAAGATTTCCTTTGTCTTTCTAGATGTTGTCGGGAACCACTCATTCTTCTTTCCACCTCCTTCTGCTCATCATTTTCATCAACCAATGACACTAAGGCTAGAGTCATATGAGTTTTAAAAATTTTTAGCTGGTTTTAGATTTCTTCAGGTATAATCTTAGTAGTGGAATTGCTGGAGCAAAAGGCAGTTCTATTTTTAGTTTTTTAAGGAAACTTCATATTTCTTTATTTAAACTATGACACTATAGATATTTGCTTCTAGGCAGATTTAAAATACTGAAAAAGCAATGTATTTAAAGCATTTAAAAAACTATAGTTTTACATAAATGCAGAGTGGTTTTACCAATGCTTTTCTAGCAAAAAATTAAAAAAAGAAAAAATATAAATATGACTATCTAATAGAATTTTTAAATGTCTACCCATGGCTTTCCCTTATTTCACTATTTTCATCCTAATTTTTTTGCACTACTGATAATCTTGAAACTAAAGCTATGTGTTTGGCATTTAAAGAATTAACATGTAAATTATTAAAATGACAATACATTCAATAAATTTACTGAGAGTTCTAAATCATTATAAATGTTTATATTCCACAGAGTATCTTAATGTTATCCATTGTTGGGCACCAACAATTGGGCACACCCTGTAAGTGACTACAGTTACACATTTTTCAGGATGGACACATGGAAGGAGTGATTACCATTTATAATTTACCTATTGGTTCAGTTTTTGGGTGTGCATATTGTATTTTGACTGCAGTTATTTGAGTTTATGTACACTGCACAAAATGCTAGGGAAGGGTTAAACATATGGAAAAATAATTTTTAAAAATCGACAAACCCTTCAGCAGGTGGACCCTTGCCAATAGTTTCTATCACAAAAGCATAATGTGCACTTTATATTTTTCAATGAGGCCTTGCAAAAAGGGAAATGCATGTTTCTCCATTTATTTTTTGGCACATATGTGAGTCTCCATTAGTTAGGGGAAATAGTTTCTCTGTCTCTCTGCCTTGAGAGATCTCAAGATAGAATGGTTTATAAGCTGGTGACATTGTTGTCCTGTAAGACACTTGCCAACAAATTGATCCCTTGTTTATAAAACTTGGAAAAATAACATATGTTCATGACAGATACATTCAGGCTTGGTCTCTAAAACATGTCTAAGTCATTAATTTGTTTTTGTCTTTAAAGAGTCAACTATGTGTGGCATAGTGTAAAACACCAAGCTGCCTAAAATGTAGTGTTCTTGTTAGGGAACTGTTCTCTCATTAATTTTTATTTTAGCCATCATGATAGATAATGGCCAAATAAATGAAGCAGATCACTGCCCAGTTTACCTGAATCTGTTTTCACAGTGACAGGAATAGTTAAGCTATGTCATGGTTTTAGCTATTTCAGTCACTTTTAAGAGCAAAGCAAATCCTCCATATTTGAATCCAATTGACGTTGCAAAGATCCGTGATTATTTTCAGTTAAGACAACAAATTGACTATGACTCAGAGCTGTTGATCTCAGCTTATCATTTGAGCACAATTCATCTGTCCTTCCATGGTTGTCATGAAATCAGAGAGGAGACAAGTGTGATTAAGATGAAGTGCAGAAGATTTGGGAGAAGATCCAGTCCAAGTTCAATTCCTTTGCATCATGTTGATGCCACTTGGCCCTCTACTGGACACACAGGGTAATGGTTTTTTTGGGAAGATGTCTGACCATTTTGAGCGATGACATACATCTAAGTGGATACCAAGGAAGTCAACAGGGAATAAAAAAGTCTCTGCAAGTCTCACTCAGGACCCCAGGCCAGGGCTTCAGGCACATTAGAGCTCTGCAGCCATGCTCGTCCCTGGGGAACCATTTTGGTGTCTGAACAAGGACATTTCATCTGAATGCATTGCCACCTGATCTTGAATAATTGAGTTACCATTTCCCTTTTGAATATGTAATGAAAAATTGATAATCTATAGGTGTTTTTCTTGTCCACCTCTTCAATTTCTGATTGTGTTCTCCTGAACTAGGTATTGATTTGACAAAGATGATGTTATCTCAAATGAGGGTGCCTGGTAGTATTTTTAATACACCAATTTAAAGTAATATAGCTACACATATACAGACCATGTCTCTCTAAGGGGCAGAGCACAGAAACAGTTACATAATGGAGTGAAAACTAATATCTCTAGTAGAAAAAAACAGTAGGGCTGAGACTCCTACCTAGTTTAACTGGGGGGTTAAATTGCCCCCTTAGGCTGTGTTCTAACTTCTCCAACATTCTTTTCCACATTCATATCCAGGGTCGGAATGCCCAAACTGATCTGATTTCTAACCTGGGGGTGGGGGTGGGGTGGTAGAGGTGGGCAAGGGAGGGAGAAGTGAAGGAAGAGATGTGAGACAAGTTCCCTGATAGAATTTTCCACACAGTTGTGGGGTGAGTGTCTATCCAGTTCAATGCATGGATTTTTTTTTTTTTTTTTTTTTTTTTAAATAAGGTAAGGAAGCTAAATGTTTCCATTCAGCTCAGCATGTTCACTGTCCCCAGAAACTAGATTCTCCCAAACATTTGTCTGGGAAGGGCTTGCCTCAATAGAAGGCAGGAGAGGGGAGCTTACTTTCGAACAGTTGGAGCGCTGCTTCTCTCTTTCAACTACAGGAAGATTAGCCATTCTCTAACCCACCTCCTGCCACCCCCCACTTCCCCACCCCTCAACAAGCATGTGCATGCTTACTCATATGCTGGCTCCTCCAAGGGCAGGTTTCTCTGCTCCCTGAAGGTGGGTTGGATTCCTGCAGTTTGAGGTTGGAGCTCTGACAGACCCTTGTGAACCTCCTGGAAACATCCGCCACTGGCCACCTGTCTCATTGACAAGGCTGATCTTAGTAACATACTTACAGATTATGTTTTGGCCTGAGATCGAGGGACTGTGCAGGGGACTTTTATTGCTAGACTCATAATGTCCACCTCAGGGCAGTTGAGTGCTAGTGTACTCTTGAGTCCTGGGCAGGCACAGCCATTCAGCCCATGACTCAATGTCTCTTCATCCCTAAGGGCTCCAGCTGTGGCAGAAGCCAGCCTGCCCAATCAAACACATACATGTGGTCTAAATACTACCGAGTCTCTGAAACAGCATTCCCTTGTAAGTAGGATATAAGTCTTCGTGACTCTCAACAACCTCTTACCACTCTTAGGCACAAATATCTACTGGAGCATTGAGCCATAATGGTGTAGTTCTATGTTTTTTTTTTTTTTTTGAGTCCTATTATACAACTCTCTGCACCTCCTTTTTCTAGACACAGGGAATGAGTTTCATTGCCTTACACATTCTCACCAATAAGTAGCAATAGCTCAACAGAATGCTGTGTAATGCAGAATTCCTAGCACCCTAGCTGTATCTCCACTCTGAGTTCATCTGTTGTGTTGGAGTAGTTGGCAATGTATGTTCTTGAGCAATATTTCCCAAACTTGAACATGATTATGGATCACCTAGGCAACTTGTCAAAATGCAAACTTTGATTTGGTGGGCCAGGAACTGAGGTTGAAGATTTTGCATTTCCAGCCCATTCACTGATGATGGTCCATGGACCACACTGTGGGTAGCAGGGGGCTGGGGAGTAATAAGGCCCAATATGTGGTCTGGCCTCTCTAGCTCCTGACATTTCCCTGACATTTTGGCATTTTCATAACTGTCATTCATAATTGCATTTGTCCCTGCATCCTGAAGCACATCCCTTATGACTGGAACCATATTGTCATCACCATCATTAGTTATTTTACTATCAGAACAAAAGATTCAGACCAGATATTTACCCCATTTTACTGTCTACTTCTTCTCCCCCTATCTTTTTTACCCAGTCCAGATGTTTTCCATTGTGTTTCTGTAAGCATTAAATATCATCCAAGAATTAATGCAGTGATTGGCATGTGGTAGAGACTCAAGAAGTATTTCCCTAGATGTGAAATGACTGGATCAAAAATATGAATACAAGCAATGTATTCGATTGTACTTCAGAAAGTTAAGAATTTTGTCCTTCTACAGTGTGCCCAATTTACCTCTCCCCATTACCCAGAAATACTATTCATCTTAATTTTTATGACCCTATTTAGACATATCTCATTGACTGTTACATTTATTGACTAAGTTTTACATATTTTCATACATGCTTTGACCATTTGAAAATTCCAGCGTTTGACCACAACCTCCCTGTTTTCCTTTATGTAAAAGATAAAAGCTTGAGCTTTTTTTTGTTTCTTACCTTAGGGATTTAATTTGCTTTGTCCTTGGTAAGCAGGTCCAGCTTTTGAATTTTAAACACATAGGGTGTTAAAGGAAAACTGTCATGTCTGTGACTTTGTGACTTCCACCCCATCCAAGGATATTAAGAAGCCCAATTTCTTTATATGTAAATGCTAAATGAATCTTACTTCTCACTGTTGGATTCTCTTCCCCATTGGTGCATTTAGATTTATACTTTAATCAAACTGAGTCAACATTTAATTTTCACTTGCTTTAACTATTGTGTTCAATGAAGCAGAGAATTCATCCATCTTAACAAACACAGAGAAACAAAAATAGAGCAAAAAAGAACTTTGACATGATCTGTATGCTTCCTCTCTCTCTCTGTTTCTCTCTGTCTCTCTGTCTCTCTCTCTCTCTCTGAACAATACCAGCTTGACACAAGTTGAAGTCTGTTCTGAGGGCTGCTTGGACACATGAGATCAGTTCAAAAGACCACCCTCTTTTTTCTCCTCCAGCTATTGCTATGATTGTTGATGTTATTCTGTTGTCCATAAATTCTTTATTAGGCTATCAGCTACCTCTCTCTTTTAATTTTTATATTACATACAAATTACAGTTTAGCATTAAATTTACCAAACTGACATTAAGGACTTGGTTTGGATGGTGATTTTACTTTATCTTTTCAGTTTTTTCTTTTGTTTGCCAACATGCTCCCCTCTTTGCCTTTCTTCCTCAAAGAACTGCCTCTCCTCTTAATCTCATGGGTGAATCCTGGGAATGTCTTCTCTAAAACTACCCCCATTGTTACTAATGTGAACAAGAAGTAAGGCATTTGACTCTGAAATGTATCTGAAAGCATCCCCTTCTAGTTTTTCCCTCAGCATAGTCAAGTGTTAAACCACCTATCCTAACACCAAGGTTTCTGTTACTGACCTAGCCTAATTTAGGTACAATTTCTCCAATGAGAACACTACATTTTAGGCAGCTTGGTGTTTTACACTATGCTGCACATGGTTGACTCTTTAAAGGCAAAAAACAAAAGCAACTGCATTGTTGCATATGTGCTATCTTCTCTTTTCAGTGTACCTCCATCTCTCTCTCCATTGCCTTTATGTATATTTTCCACCACTAAGGATGGATCAAAACCCACCTTCCCAATCATTTAATCCGTGACATCTAGTTTTACTTCTCACCTAATGGTATGATTCCTATTATGATGCCTTTGTGATTTGATCCTGTATTCTTTGCACAATTACTTCCAATGCATAGTATATCAAGAGATAGCCCATACCATTACGAACTAGCTAATATAGATAGACCTTCTTATTTTAAGATGTTTCTGCCTCTTTGTAACTTACATTTATCCTAATTTGTAAAACAGTACATTACATTTATCCTAATTTGTAAAACAGTACACTTTCTATTTCTCTTCAGTGTTTCAAATATTTGGAAACTACTATGACTCTCCTCACTTGGGTCTTCTAATCCACAACATGTTGTGGAGCATCTCCCATGAGCTCATCTCCCTTTTATAGGTATCCTCCTTGTAATCTGACATTCACAATTGAACCTGATATCTCAGATGTGGTCTCATTACCACAGAGCTCAATAAGGCTATAATTTGCAATGTACTGGATGTTAACATCTCTGCATGTAGTCTAAAATTGCATGGAATTTTTAGTAATTATTGGACAATCTGGCTTACTCACTTTGCAATAAATTATAAATATACATCTGTATGTATTCAATACCCTGAAAGATTCCTGAGGTTCCTTTTCTGTCAACAGCCTCTGTACCTCTGTCCCCAGGTGACCACTGATCTGCTTTATGTCATTATCTATTAGTTTACATTTTCTATAGTTTTATATAAATGGAATTATACACATGTATATAATCTATTACGAAGGATTTTTCTCCTTTGGAAACAGGCGTTCTTTTTTTTTTTTAATTAAAGGAAGCCAGATTATTTCAAAACTATGTTTGCACAATTGAATTTTAAAATCTAACTTCAAGTGATTTGTCATTTTAAATTTCAGTTGGCTGGTTTCAGTTCAATGTTCCTCTATATCAAAATGATTTTGAGTACTGAATCTGTCATCCAAAGGATAAGGATAGCTCATAGCTATCCTTTCTAGCTATGAGCTTTCACTGTAGGTTTGCTAAATAAATTTCAATATATGCAGAACACAGAATCATAAAATACTAGAACTGAAAGAACCTAACTCATAGATAAAATAGTTGACCAGAACAACCAAGGAGAAAAGCCTGCAGCCATGCTCTGGACCTGTCCCATCAGCCTGACTCAGAGCTAAGGGCTAGCTTTCTCCTTTCCTTTAACCTCATGTAAAAGACAGGTGTTGTGTCTACCACTAACTCTGGCGTGTTTTCAAAGACAAATATAGCTTGTTCTCTTCAAATTCCCTCACCATCTCCTTCATTCTTCTCAAGCACCTTCTCTTTCGTGTATATGTATTTCAAACCTTAAAAAAAATTTTTGAGGTAAAATTCACATTTAATAAAATTCAATAAAACCTTTTAACTTTTTTGAGATGTAATTCACACTTAATCCAATTTTATTGTTGACACTATTGCATATATCCCCCATTTCCTTCTCCAGCATTTGCCTACCTCCACCCAGACCCCACCCTCTCCTCCCTCTGGCCCCCTCACTGTTGTCTGTGTCTGTGGGTTATGCATATACATTCTTTCGCTGATCTTCCCACGTTCTTTCATATAGTTTCCCCCAGTACCTGTCTCCCCTCTGATAGTTGTCAGCCTGTTCCATGAGACTGTGCTTCTGGTGTTATTTTGTTTGTCAGTTTACTTTGTTCACTAGATTCCATATATGAATGACATCATATATTTGTCTTTCTCTGACTGGCTTATTTCGCTTAGCATAGTAATCTGCAGGTCCATCCATGCTTTCACAGAAAGTGATGTTTCCCTGTTTTCTTTTATAGCTATATAGTATTCCATTGTGTAAATGTACCAGATCTTTTATATCCACTCATCTCCTGATGGACACTTGGGCTGTTTTCAGATAACTATTATAAATAACACATCTATGAACGTAGGGGTGCATATATTCTTTCTGATTGGTGTTTTGGGATTCTTAGACTATATTCCCAGAAGTGGGATCACTGGATCAAAAGGCTGTTTCATTAAGTATAACTTCCATGAGTTTTGACAAATGGAAGTAGTTATTATCCCAATTAGTATGCAGAGTATTCTAATCACTAAGTTTCCTAAAATTTCTTTTCATTTAGTGCCGCTTTACCTCTGTCCCAGGCAACCACTGATCTACTTTATGTATCTGAAGATTAGTTTTCACTTTTTAGAGTTTCTTATGCATGGAATCATGTAATATGTATTCTTTGTATTTGGCTTCCAGAATTTTTTGAGATATATCCATAATGTGGTCTGTACCAGCAGTTTATTCTCTTTTATTAACTAGTAGCATTCCATTGAATGAATTTGTTTATTCATTCATCTGTTCCTGGCCATTTGAGTTGTTGCCAGCTTTACGCTATTATGAATAAAGTTGCTATACATATTGGGGTACAAGTCTTTCTATGGAAATATGTCTTCATTTCTCTTGGGTACATACCTAGGAGTGGAATTACTGAGTCATATGTTTAAGTTCATAAGACACAGTCAGAGTATTTTCAAAGTCAGTGCACCATTTTACATTCTTACCAGCAGTGTACAAGAGATCAATTTGTTCTACAACTGTGCTGATATTTAGTTTTCCTTTGAGCCCTTCTGTGGAGGCATGGTGCTAACTCATTGCAGTTTATATTAGCATTCCCCTGGTGACTAATGATGGTGAGCATCTTTTGATTTTTTTCCCCATCTATATATCTGCTTTTGTGGAATGTCTGTTTAAATCTATTCTCAGGCACAATGCACCTCTCTGTCTCTGTCTGTCTGTCTCTCCTTTTCTCTTTCATTGAGTTGCTATTCCATATTTCTCTCAATCCCTATGTTGTTGCTTAGAGTGGGACATATCTGCTCAATAATGTCTCCTCTGGGCATGGAAACAGTTCTAGCTGCTTCCCCAACAGCGACACTAAGTCAGGGGTGCTCCTGGGAGAATGTGTTTACTGTTGGGAGAGAGAAAGAGCCCATGGAAGTGTGGGGAAAATGCTTGTCCTCTATCTTCGTGGCATCATCTCTCACATAAAACAAAATAAACCAATTGTTAAGAGGCAGTTAAAGTTTCTGCTCCATAAATATTGGTGCTTTGAATCAAAGGAGGTCAAGAAAGCTGAATTAAGAAAAAAATTTCCCCTGTGGTTTCCTGGGCTGATTTCATTGAAGTTGTTAATCAAATTCAATTCAATGTAAAAGATTTTCAGCATCTCTTCCTGAATTCTTCTTTTAGTTCCTAAAAGCTGTAACTCATCTTCGTAGTAAGCCACATCCAGCACTTTCTTTGATCAGGTTAGGAAGCTTCAATTTCTTAGAGATTTGTTTTGCTAAATATCTCAACTTCTTGGAACAATTTGAAAAGTATTTTGCGAGGGAGATTTGCAATATTTAAAGCACAGAGGAAAGGTAGGGAGATTGACTGGTGAGGAAAACAGTTAACCAGTTTCATCATAGCTTTGCATTCCATATCCATAGGCTTGACAGACTGCAGTGTAGAAATCTATCCACCATGCAGTACAGCACAATGATTGCACCCCAGGGTGGCAGAAACTCTCTGCTGTTAGCATGTTCCCTTCAGTGGCTTTCCTCTCCAACCTGGAGCCTACTGCTCCCCCGTGTCCCTTGCCTTCACGCTTCCACCTTAGATAACTAGGGTTCCCACAGTACTGTGATACCCACCCAAGGCTGCCCTCTCAGAGATTCTGATCTGAAATCACCACATTTCCAGACTTAGGCACAAAGAGACAAATACCAGTCTCCCTTCCGCTAGGAAACAAACTCATTAAAATACACGAAGTCAGTTTTTCTTAATGTATTTTTGTTTTTTTATTTTAAATATACAAGTAAATAATACTCTTCGTGATTCCTTACATTGTGTTTCATGTCTATGACATTAAACTGTCTGAGTGTCTGTACTAGTTTGGTTTGGCAATTCATATCTTTGTATTTTTGTGTATTTCACTAATTTCTGCTTTCTCTCTCTCCCCACACTTTCTTTCTTTCTTTCTTTTTCTTTCTTTCTTTCTTTCTTTCCTTCTTTCTTTCTTTCCTTCCTTCCTTCCTTCTTTCTTTCTTTCTTTCTTTCTTTCTTTCTTTCTTTCTTTCTTTCTTTCTTTCTTTCTTTCTTTCTTTCTTTCTTTCTTTCTTCTTTCTTTTTTAAATACCTATCTTAGTCCATTCAGACTGTTATAGCAAAAACCACAGACTATTTCTCCTAGTTCTGGAATCTGGAGGTCCAAGGTCAGGGTACCAGCAGCGTAGCAGGGTAGGTTTCTAACTGACAAAGGCCTGCTCCCTGATACACAGCAAGTGTCTTCTCACTGTGTCTCTCATGATGTGGATGGACATTTCTTCCAAGTGTCTTCTAAAAAGGGACTAATGCCATCCAATGGGGGTGTGACCTCCTGACCCATCCATTTCTCGAAGGTCTCACCTACTAATACCATCATCTTTCAGAGTTAGGATTTTAACAAGTAAATTGGGGTGGTGGGTGGGGGACACCAATGTTCAAACTAGAACAACCCCTTTGGGGTTTATACTGTTATTTTAACTTTTCAAATGGGATGCATAGGTTGCTATTTTTCAGTCTTTTTGAATGTTTAAACATGTTAAGACTAATTTTTTTCTTTAAGAATAACTTTTAACTACACTAATAGATTTAAAATATGCAATGTTTTTATTATTATTCACTTTTAAGTAGCCATAGATTCCATTATGGTTTCTTCCTTAATGTTTTCTTTTTTAATTTAAACAATCTGGAGTTTATTTTCTGTTATATTTTTCTGTTGCATTTAAATTAAATGCCTTGCATTTAGAAAACATGGTCTATTTTTTTTTCCAATTCTTTTGTTGTGTGTATGTGTGATTTGTTTCATGGCTCAGTAGATGGGCAATTCCTGTAAGTATCCTTTGTGCTGACAAAGAATGCCATCTACAACACTGAATTTGTGGTTCTATGCCAACCCACTGACCAAAATTGTTAATTGTGTGGTTCAGATTTTCTCAAACTTAGATGGTCTCTTTATTTTTTATTTGGCTCATTTACTGACTACTGAGATTCAGCCACCATGTGGTGGATTTATCCATTTCTTTCTATATTTGTTTCAATTTTGGCTTTATTGATTCTGAGGTTGTATTATTTGGTTCCAACAGACTTCAAATTGATACATATTTTTGATGAATTGCATTCTTTACCTCTGTTAATGCCCTTTGCCTTAGGTTTTATTTGTCTGAAAATTACAGTGCTTGAGTTTAGTTAATATTTGCCCAGTACATAACTTCTCATCCTTTCAGTTCTTATAAGTGTGTCTTTTGTAAGCAATACAGTGTCAGAAATGTAAAAATTTTGAAAGTGTTTCCTTTTAATGAATAATCTTACTTCATTTAAATTACTTGTATTACTAATTTTATCTGTATCATCTTATTTGTGCCTTTTATGTGTAGTACGTTTTCTGTTTCATTTTTCCTTTTTCTTGTTTAATTTAAGGTGAAGGTCTGTTGGTGGTAAAATTATTTGGGATCATTTTTTTAAACCTGAAAATATTTTTATTTTGCTCTCATTTTGAAGTAGAACTTTTTCTGTGCATATAACTTTCAGCTGACAGTTATTTTCTGTCAACTCTTTGAATATATTATTTCACTTTGCTTCTAGTTTCCACTGTTGCTATTGGGTAAGCAGCTGTCAGGATAAATGCACTTTTTTTGCAGGTCCTTCTTTTCCTTCAATGTCCTTTTAGAACCTTGCTTATGGTGTCTGGAATTTTACTATCATATATCTAACAGAGGCTTCTTTTAATTAAACTCATAGATTTGTGTACTAACTCTGATGATTTATATCTTTCATTGTTTTAAATAGTAGCCATTAACTCTTCAACTATTGCTTTTTCTCAGATTTATAGCATCTCCTTCTGCAACTCTCATTGCCTATGTAATTTTTCCATCTATTCTCTTTTTATTCTTTGTTTGTTTCTTTCTTATTTTCCATTTTTTTGGCTCTTCTTTGCATTTCATCTAATTTAACGGATTTATGTCCTAATTCATTAGTTCTATTTTCAGAACTAATTACCTATTTTTTAAACTTACACATTGATTTAAAATTTTAATTGTTCTATTTCTTTTTATTTCTGTAAGTTCTATTTTGTTCTTTATCAAAAGAGCTTTGTCAAAACAAAAGAACAACAACAACAACAAAATCATGTAAGAAGGTGCATGCACCCTATAGGTTTTTCACTGAAGTACTATTGTAATGGTGAAGGAATAGAAACAGATCCACAGAGGCCTGAGTTTCTAGTGTCACATGCTCATATGATGAATACTGTGCAGCTTACAGATAGGTGTTGAATATCTCTATAAAATAAGGCTATGAAGTGGTACTAGTGAAAAATTTAAAAAAAAAAACGTGATGGAGTTGAGTGAGTATAATATATTGAAGATTACATATCACTATATTAAAAAAACATTAAAATTTAGTGTCTTAAAACAACCATTAGGTATTCTCTTGTGTTCCTGTGGGTGGACTGGTGCTTTTCCTCTTTTATCCAGGAAGTGTCATGGTAATTGACAGCTATGACCTTGGTTACTGTGAGCCTCAGGACAGATAAAATCTACAACACTTTAATCTAAAAACTTTTTACAAAGCATTTTTTTTTAACTAAAAAGCAAGGATAGTTTAAAATATTATTGCAGCATGCTAAAAAGATTCAGAAGTCAATACAATGAAGCTGCCACTGGTCAAAGTTAAGACAATTTGATAATAAGCAAAATAAATGTAGTAGATTAAAATACATCAAATATGTTTGTGTATGAGTTAATGATAATACTAATTTAAAAAATAATGGTGTCAATTGGACAACTCTGGAGAATTATAGGCACCTAACACATTGTTCTGAAGACTAGTGAATAAAGGATCAATGTGAAACTTTTATCCTGTTTTTAATTTTTGGATTATGCTTCAGGGTAATCAAATATTGATAAGACAAAGTTCTCTTTATGGAAGCAGTTTAGCAGATGAATGAAGAAAGTACATAGGATTGACCATTACTATTTCTGCAACCCCTACGGAAACAGTGTACCTAGGCAGTAGTTATGAATTGTTAACATCAAAAAAGAAAGACAGTTTTCTGTCTCTTGTTAGAAGTGTGCAAGCCACTCATAAACCAATATTGCAACAAAGAAAGAAAGAAAGAAAGAAAGAAAGAAAGAAAGAAAGAAAAAAAATAGAAAAGAAAAGAAAAAGAAAGAAAGAAAGAAAGAAAACATGGCCCTGGCTGGTAGCACAGTGGATAAGACGCCGGCCTGCGAACCCAAAGGTTGCAGGTTCGATTCCCCAACCAGGGCACATAAGAAGGTTGTGAACCAGGTCTCCAGTCAGGTCTGTGGCTGGAAGCAGTTGAAAAGCAACCATACATTGATGTCTCCCTTCCCCTCTTTCTAAAAATAATGAAATAAAATCTTTAAAAAAAAGAAAGAAAGAAAGAAAGAAAACAATAGAACCTAGAATCAAGCCTCTAGCTCTAATTACTGGTAGAGGGGTATATTACAACACAGAGAGGCAATCAACAAAATTCAGTTTTAACAAATGGAATACAGTGCTCTGAACTTTGCTTCAACAAAGAGATTACAAGGAAAGGAGGAAGAAAGATGAAGAAGCAATCTCTTGATTAAGATGGCCTTAAGGCATGTAAAACAATTATAATGTTCATTTAAATATTGATGAAGGCAAATTATAAATTAACATTATGAGAAAATTAAAAAAAAATAGGAACCATTTTCAAGGGTGATCATAGTATTGCGGTTATTTATTTTTAAAAGATATCTTTTAGAGATAAATGCAGACATGTTTACAGATTAAATTAAATGATGTGGGAGATTGACTTCAAAGTCCAGTAGGGGTAGTGGAGGAGGGTCTGGGAAGGAGCAGTGGATAAACAAAAGTCTCTGAATTAACCACTGCTGACTATTGTTGATGGGGAAGTGGATATTTATTGTATTAATATTTTTATATTATTCTCTCACTTCTTTTTATATATTTGAATATTTTGATTTTTAAATACATTTTTATTGAGATGAACCAACCAAGATATAACAAGTTTCTTTGCAGATCTTTCTTTTTTTTTTTTTAACATGATACCTGGTTTCTGCTATGATGTTCTTTTTTTTTTTCCAGTTTTTTTAAAAACAAATTTTATGTTGACACTATTACAAATGTCCCCCATTCCCTTCCCCCACTTTGCCCACCTCCATCCAGCACCGCCCACCTTTTCCCTGGCTTTCACGACACTGTGTCTGTGCCCATGACCTTATGTGTGTTTGTTCTTTAGGTAATTTCCTCATCATCTTTTATCCAGTCCCCCCACCATTCCTTCCCTCTGACATTTGTCAGTCTGTTCCCTGTGTACCCATGCCTCTGGTTTTATTGTGTTCATTGGTTTATTTTGTTAAATATTTTGACTTTTAAAAAAATGTGATGCTGAGGAGAAAATAGTTTTCTATGATGAGATTGAGCTTTGAATAGAAATAGAAATAAAAACCACTCTGGACCAGAAAAGGAAAAAAAATGTTTTATGGTTTCATCTCACTACAATCAGCTCAGAGTTTTGATGGTCTGTTTCATTTCTTTAAACAGATTAAATCTTTTGTTAAAAAGTATATCCCATATTTGACAATTATAATAAATTTGGTATTTAGGGTTCAGTTCTGCTCTGCTATTTCTGTAATTCAGGCTCTTCAATTATTTACTTACTAGGTTCTCAAAAAGTTACTTAAATTGGGAAATGTTAAAATAACACCATTTGAAAAAATTAATTTATTTAATTTATTTTTAAGATTTTATTTATTATTTTTAGAGAGAGGAGTAGGGAGAGAGGCAGAGAGGAAGAGAGACATCAATATATGGTTGCCTTTCACCTGCCTCCAGCTATGGACCTGGCTGGGGACCTGGCTTGCAATCTGATTATGTGCCCTGGCTGGGAATCGAACCAGCAACCTTTGGGTTCGCAGGACGGTGCTTTATCCACTGTGCCACCAGCCAGAGCTAAAATAACAGCATTTTATAGCAAAATGTTGAAAGGAAAATAAGATGGCTTTCAGGTCAGAAAAAAATGTGAGGCTACAAGTTCACCACTTACCATTTGAACTGGACAGATTACTTAATGTTTTACATCCAGGTTTTCTCATCCTTAAAACATAGATGACAATCCCTACTTCACAGTATTCCTGTAAGAATTAATGAATAATTCATAGAAAATAGCACAATTCCTGACATGCTTAAACATTCTAAAGATAGCTTTAATTCCTAAATTGGGGAGTAGTCCAGGTGCATATAAAGCTACCAAAGGATTTTTCCTTTATTTATACCAATCCACTTCTAAAGCTGGGCTTTGGATTGTACAACTGCCACCAAACACTCCTAAAAACCATATCTAACATTTTGGACCAATAACATTGAGTAGCAGAAATGATATGCACCTGCTCTGCCTATTAACCTTTCTTTAGCAGATCAGTGAACTTCTCCATGAAGAGTGGATAGCTAAGGATTGCCACACTGCCGATGAACTTGTGTCAAGTCACAGTGTGATCCTTGGCACAGCTGGTTTAACTCTGGGCATGGGTAGTCTTTTGTTGGTTTCTGACCGATGACCTTAGTTATGGTCTAAACATCAGAAATTAAATTGTGCCTTTTTTTGTTTGTTTGTTTGTTTGAAATTAGAACTTTCTTTTTGTCCCAAATGACTGTCAGGCAAAATAATTCAGTTATTCAGTCTTTCAATACACGAGAGTTGGCGCCTGCAGAAACAATTCTGCAGGCAAAGTTCACCATGACAGCACAGGAAGAATTTCCCACTTGGGAAAGTGCTTGTATGATAAATCCTCAAGACTGTTTTTTAGAATCTGGAGGGCAGGTCTCTTATTGTTTGTTGAAATCAAAGTGTCTTTCAGTTCATACAAGCTCAATTGTACGAAAGGATTCATGGAAGAAGATTGAGCACATCCAATTTTTTTTTTCTGGCCCGAGGCTTGTAAGTTATCTCCCTCTTCTGAGTTAATATGGAAACTGGAACTTTTTTCAGCAAAACTATAACACGTGTTATCTGTGTTACCAGCATGAAATTCAATCTGGCCACCAAGTATTTTGCTCCTCCCTCCTTTAGGAGGCTGACTCTCTTTGGGCCCAAGTTCTTTTCCCTGTGACCCTTTATTTGTGCGTGCTGAGACAAACCACAAAATCAAAAAGCGCAGGTGGATTTTTCTTATTGCTCATTTACTTCACGGCCATTCAATATGCATCTGCTAGCCACGCTGTAGGACCAAATCTAGAGCTCATTAGAGAATATGCCAAAAAATTGCAGTGGGTCTCCAGTAGTTTTTAGTACAAATATGTGAAAAACATAAGAAGTCAAAAGTAAAATGAGCACATCCATGCACATGTCAGTCCAGGTGTGTATGCAGAATCATCTTTCCCGCCACTACCCCTGGTAAGTCAATTAAAATGATGACTTATTTTTTTTAATCTTCCACATAATTACAGTCACCCTGAAGGCCTGGTCTTTATATTAATGTTTGTTGAATTTGCCTCGCTAGGAGACAGATCAGGAAGATCCCACTGGAAGGTTCTAAGTTACTAGTGGCTACGCAGTGACCCTTGGATATGTCCTCAGGAAGACACATTATCATCATCTGGGATTTTTCTAAAATTTGAGGTTAAAAAAAGCAGGCCATAAACTTTATGTGTATTCATAAGGGTGATTCTTTCTCTATTCCTTATCCCAGCAAGAAGGACTAAGGCAGAATTGTCAAAGCTTTCTCCTCTGCCATACACATCATTTTGAATTGCTGCCTTTTCATAACATTTTCTCCCTTTCAAAGCTACCCTCAGTTTGAAACTAGAAAAGCACCTGTAATGTGTAGCAGGTGGGGAGAAAAACAGTAATTTTTCCTGGGTTCTTCATCTATTCAAGAATATGTGTGAAGATGGACATTTGGGAACCCTGTTTAAGGAATCAAAAATAGGTAAAGGTTGGGCAACTACTTTTTCTGGGGGACCCTGGGATTTCTTACTGTACCAATGCTGATAAGACTTGCCCTTGGAAACTATTAATTTTTCTCCTGGATACTTCTACTCTCTCCTCGTTATATGGGACTTTGAAGACATTTAAGCCAGACCATGTTTTTACATGATGATATAGTTAGATTCTACATTATGGGCTTATTCCTGCCTCCTCAGAGATAACAACTGTTCAATAGTGGAAACTCACTGTGATGGCTGGCCTGTGGAGGTCAGCAGGGAGGAGGCCAGAAGCCAGGACATGGGACACACCAGCTAGCTGTCCAAAGTTTTCTGGCTAACAAGCTATTTGGACTGGAAAGCACATCAGCCAGGGGAGAATGGGACCACATCTAACCAAGGAACAGTTTGATGGAATAATTGTGTTGATCTGTTCTGGCATTGTATCAAAGCAATGTTGCCCAGGTGCAGTACAGGAGAGTTCCCTCTCCAAACATGTTTTGTTCAGTGTTTAAACTCATTGAAATGTCTTTGATGTTTATACTTGGAGACATAATTTTGTATGTTTAAGAAAATTCAACCCCTGGGAACTGAAAAAAGTTTGAGCATTGAAATCTAGGAAAACACGAACCTATGAAGTTATATCACATGTATTTAATGAATCGTGAAGGAGAAGAATTGCAAAAACCCAGACACACAAGCCTCCCTTGCAAAATTGTCCATCTTTGTTGGTACTGGAAGGTGCATTCATAGTTCAGCTGCCTTGGAAAACTGCAGTTGGCTACCATATCAGGAGATCAAACTTTAGGTATTACAGCACCAGACCATTATAGGGAGAGGGGGAAGCCAAGTCACAACATAACTTTAAAGGTATGTCTAGTTCATATTAAAAAATTCTTTCACCTCAGTATGTGTTTAGCCTACAAAACAGGTCTCATAGTAATCATTCTATAAGTTTAATGCACTTAATTTTTGCTGAACATTGGAAACAGGCTGAGACTATGAAATGCGATACATTTGATGCCTAACTCTCAAGATGCAAACTGGAAAGCCCAAGGAAATAACACAGAGCTGTGTAAGAGACCATATACTCATGGCAGACCTTATGGAGAGACCTTTCATTCTTCAGTGGATGCAGATAAGTGTCCTAGTTGTGACCTCCATAAACTGTGCCTCTCAAATTCCTGGCTTGGTCGTTAATAAAGCACCGGTCACCTTGACTTACTCTTTCATTATGTTAAAGATAATGGAGCTTGACAGCACAGTTGTTTACAACAATGAACGTTTGGATTTAATGGAAATGTCCAAAAATATGTTATTAATAGAGAATCATGGAACATCTATCTGGAAGAATATTATGTAGCTATTAAAATGATTTTGTAGCTCTGCATTTATTGATGTATAAAAAGGTTAAGCTATCCAATGAAAAAAGGTTACAGAATTTTGGGGAAACTACTACATGAGTAAGGGTTTTTTTTATGCCACATTTTGGATATAAGGAATGGCACATCTTAAACTTTTGCTATGATCCATATTTCAGGGGCAGGTAACCTGACCACAGGGTTTGCATGGACATAGAATCTCTGCTGAGCCTGATTTAGACTTCTTTGGAGGTCACTGAAGCCAGTTCTCTTGGACTGGCCAGGAGGATCACCATCCTAAGGGGCCTCCAAGGTGACCCTTTCTCCCTAGTTAAGGAAATTTCTCTTTTTTTAGGGGATGGCGAGAGAGGCCCCCCTGTCTCTGTTCTCTCTGGCAACATCTGTGGAACTCAGTTGCTAGTTTCCCTGGGAAGGTAAAAATGAATCCATTCTCTCTTTTTCTGATCTCTGTATAGTGGTGAAAATGAAGAAACACCATCAATAAGGTTCCCTGCCATACTATATATATGCTTTGATTATTACATATGCATTAACTGATGCAAAACTAGAATGTCTGACTCAATACACCAAAATATTGACAAGAATTATTCTGAAATATCAAATTATGCTTTTATCCTTTTTCTGTTTTAAAAAAATGACTAGTCTCATCTGGTTTTTCTCATTTGTTTGCAATAAATATAGATTACTTCTGTAATAACAAAAATGATGAATTTTGGTAATAAAGGCTTATCTTTCTTATTTTTAGGAATCATTTTACAGACTTGCACTGCATTATAAGGGACCAAAAATGTGCCCAAAGTCGCATAAACTTGTAAATGGCAGAGTGAGAATGTGGAGCCATGTGTTCTCAACATTAATTTATGCTTGTTTCTTTTACCAGCCTGATTCTAGGGAAAAATACTAATTTGAATAATTTGTTCTTGGCAGATTTAAATTTGTGGGCTGCATCTGCAAAGCATAGATTTTTCCCTCTTGTGGATTCTTTGCAAAAGGCGTTTGCTGCTTTAGGGGAGGAGGAAATAGAGGGTGTAGAAAACATACAGAAGTATTGTTTTTAAGTACTAGATGAACATGGTACTTCTGTATTGTTGTAACACATGATCACCGATTCAGCAGCTGAAAATCACACAGATTTATTAGTGCAGAGTCAGGAACCCAGAGGCTCAGAAAGCTCTGCTTTGGGCTCCAGGAGGCTGACATCAAGGTTCTGGTCATCCTAGCCTTTCACCAGGAGGCTGTGAGAGAAAATATGTTTAGACTCTCAGGTTGTTGGCAGAATTTAGTCCTATGTGCTATAGTCCTATGTGGCTGTAGGACTGAGGTCTTGGTTGCCTTGCTGGCTATTCGAGGTGGGGAGGGTGTCAGTTATTCTCAGCTTTGAGAGGCTGACTGGCTCCCTTCCAGCATCTGCCTCATCTTTCTGTCTTGTCTCTTCTCAGACTCCAGCTGGGAAACTTTCTCTGCTTTAAAGGGGTCAGTGATTAGACTGGTCCCCCCACCCCAAGTATAATAAAGGATATGTTTCCTTTATTGAGGTTCATAACCTCAATTATATCTGCAGAAACCCTTCACAGCTTACCAAGTTGGTGTTTGATTAAGTAACCAGGTGATATCTTTAGAATTCTGCCCACCGTAACTATTATTGTCTTCAAAACTTGGGAAGAAAAGTATCCACACTTTTTAAAAAATGTTAATATAGTATTGCTAACCTTCAATGCTTATGCCTAAACATTTGACACATTTCAGATATTCAGAGAGAATGCTCCTTCAATCCAAATTGTGAATAGTTTTGTCCATAGATATTTCAAAGTGGATTTTTAAAATATTTTATTTATTATTTTTAGAGAGAGGGGAAGGGAGAGAGGCAGAGAGGGAGAGAAACATCAATGTATGGTTGCCTTTCACTTGCCTCCAACTACGGACTTGGCTGGAGACCGGGCTTGCAATCTGGTTATGTGCCCTGGCTGGGAATCGAAATAGCAACCTTTGGGTTCACAGGCTGGCGCCTATCCACTGTGCCACCAGCCAGGGTTCAAAGTGGATTTTTGAAAGTCTCACATGAGTGTTTTTTTTCATCCCTGCTGGTAAAATGGAACACAAATAAGCTATTTCACTGAGAATTTAGCATGGAGAGGACTCAGGAATAAAGTCCAAGGTCACAGGACCTTGTTGATACCTACATGCCCTGGTTATTATGCAGGCTTCCATATCCATACTCTGGTTTCCATTCCAAAGTACAGCCAAGCTGTTCTGTCTCAGCTCTGTGCATTCATCTAGACTATGTTTATCTCCTTTACCTTGGCTGGGATACATAATTTTACTATGAATTTGGTTTTAAAGGACATAAACTAGGTTCAAAGAGGTGAACTCTCAGGACTAGGCATTGTTAAGTCTCCTTGTTAGCCCTATTTGTGGGGGTAAGGAGAAAAAATATTCCAAGTTGTTATGTCTTTTATTAATTAAATTGAACAAGTAATTTAATTTGACTTTACAAACTTTATCCTGACCTCTCATAGACTGCATCCAAAAGAGTATTACTTTCTTTCAGAGATAGGTATATTTCCATAAATTAGCTAAAAGGGGACCTAATGTTGCCATTAGAACTTATAAATGTATTGTTGCTATCTTCCTTAGGGAAAAACAAAAAATAAAAAATAATAAAAACAAAGAAAATACCTAAATAGGGAGGCAGCACCTCCCTATCCAGAAAGTGGATAACTAGGTAAGTAGATAGATAATAGATTAAGGAGGTAATGGAGATCCTGAGAGGTTAGATAATACATTTTGATAGGGAAGGATGAATGAAATCTAAAATGGAGATAAAGTAAGTAGATATTATTAAGTTAGATATATATCTATATTTTGGGGAAAATTAGTAAATAAAGCTTCAAATTCTGGTATTGCAAAGACTAACTTGTCCTTCTAAGGGAATCAATGAAAGTAGTAGGTATGGCCCTGGTTCTCAAGGAAGGTACACAGAATTTACTTGGTCCTTTATCCACTGGCAAGGGGCATACCTGTGGGGAGCAGAACATACTAGTATAAAAGGCCGTCATGCTAATATCACATCTGCTAACTGCCATCTCTAACACATGACATAGTTGTCCTGGCTGAGGAGGTATAGAGTCAGGGTTCTAGAGAAACAGACCCAATGAGATATGTGCAAATATATATGTAGAAAAGGCTTATTTTAAAGATTTAGTTAAGGTGATTACAGAGCTGCCAATTCCAAAATCTGCAGGGCGGGCCAGTAGGCTGGAGACCCATCCGCTGGGAAGGCTGTCCATTGGCAGAATTCCTTCTTGCTCAGGAGAGCTGAGGTTCCTGTTCTACTCAGGCCTTTAACTGCTTGGATGAGGCCCACCCATCATGCTGGGCAATCTGCTTCACTTCAAAGTCACTGATTTGAATGTTGGCCTCATCCGAAAAGATCCTCATGGAAACATTCAGAATAACAGTTGACATATATCTAGGCATTGTGGCCTAACCAGGTTTGATATATAAAATTAACTATCACAGGAGATTCTAAGTTTAATCTTTTGCATGTTGTGTTCTGAATTCTTAGCCATTCAAAGAACTTAATTTATGTAGCTATAAAAATAATGTTAATGCCACACCACACATGTTTCTAGGTTTAGGTTGCTCGGTCTGATAGCAGCGAGTATATGCAAGTAATTTCTAATTCATTATAAATATTAATGTCTATTTCCCCAACTACTTACCATATGCCGGGCACCGCACTGATGTTTTACATAACAAACCTATGAAACAGATAATATCAACACCACTTTGCAGATGAATAGTTTGAAAGTAATTGATGGACCTGCATTAGACAATTAGGTAGCAGGGATGAAGATTTAAGTCCAGTTTTCTCTTATGAAATCTCACACTTCCACACAATGTTGTTCTGTCTTTCATAGACCATGAAAGCTATCTGCAAACTAATCTCCTTCACCTCTTTAGGCAATCCACAAGTTGGCTCTTAACATCATAGCTACAGAGGTATAGAAACATCATATATTTCAATTATGCCTTAAGTTTAATTAATATGGTCAATGGAAATTGAAATGTTTAAAGAAAATGTTCCAAGAGTCTGATTATTATGCTACAGTCCTTAATTGTTAGCTAAAAATAGGCTATATTTTAGCAATCTCAGATGGTTTTTATCTAATTAATGTGAATCACATCACTGCCAACATTTCTTGAATAATTGTGTATATTCCACATAAATGATTGTAGCAAAGGGGCCGTCAGAACAGCAAAATGATTCTCTCTTGTGTTGGCAAAAGCACATCTAATTTAAACCTCAGGGTAGGCTGGCCAGGCGACTGTTCTGATGAAATTCCATTAAAGTCAATGCTCTGTATTTGTCTCTCTATGTGCATTGGCAAGGACCATGTGACAGTTCCCAAGGAACCAAATCTGAGTATTCCTATAATTTATTTGTTCATTTCATTCATTTATGAAAGGAAACAAGAGCACCAAGCCATTTGGGAAAGGATTTACATAATTTAATTAAATGCGATCACTGCCTTCCTATCTCAAGGTGCTGATGCAGTTGATAACATCCAAATGTTTTTAAGCCTCTGTCTCCTCTCTACCTTGAAGTCCCCAGGCACACAGTGGGGGATGGAGATGTGGCTTTAGTTAGATATGAGAAGCGAGCCTGCATTCTTTCTACTCAGATGAGCCTATTTTTGCATTAGCCATCAATTTCAACTGGCAAACATAACAGACATGGTTGGTTACCAAATTCAAATACGCTTTCCTCCTTCCTTGGTGGTTGAGTGCTTTTCTATTGTGGCTCTGGTATAGAACCTGATTCATACTAACTCCATTATCTTTCTTCACGGATAGGTTTAGGGAGGTGAACGTGAGGAGGTCCTGTCCATGACATGTTAGAATTTGGATGAGGAATTTGGGGCAAAGGCTCTATTATTCTGAAAAAAGAATGCATAGGAAGAGATGGGCCCCTCTTTTGTCACTGAATTTTATTATGCTTTGATGGATTGATGCTTGGAGAAGTGACAATCACTTAGTGACTGTGAGGGAAGCTACCTTCAGTAATTTAACACATTGGTGTTAGATAAAGAACGTCCCGAGTTCTTGATATAGAAATGAACCACCTGAATAAATCAACCCTGGAGCTGTCCCCTCTATCTCATTATTTGATATAAAAATGTTTCTTAATAACTTCACCTGTTAAGTCAACATTTTTCTGTGATTTTTGCCTGAACGTTATGTTTATTTGAATTCCTCTTGGTGGCTCTGTGCCTTATTCATTTGGTTTTTCTACCAGTGACCTTACCCTTGAATATTGGTGAGTCATTCACAGAGTCTTTGATTTCCAAAGCAGCAAGTGTTGTGGAGGATGTGTTACATGAAAGGCAGGCTCGTGCTACACTCTCGCATTGCTGCCCATGAGTGCTTGGGGTGTGTGTGCAGAACACCAGCCAAGTGTAGTTACAGATGAACCACCACCACAATTTCCCCTCTGACACACACGCACACGCACATGCATGCATATGCACGTGTGTGTATGCATACACACACATGCATATTATAAGGAGGGAAAATACCCTCAAAGAAGCTAAATTCTTTGCTCAGTTGGCTAAGTTGGAACATATGGCTAAAGACATTCCCAATTCTCTATGTGTAGAGAGAGGGGGAATTGGTGGTAGTGATTAATTGAACCACAAAAGGTGCAAGGTGTCCAGAACTTTTATTGTGGATAAAGACCAAGGTAAAGGACCTGGCCTTAGGTTTATGAACCAAAAGGAACTGTTAATCACAAAATTAAGAATCAGGCAACTTCTCTCCCTTGGCCCAGCATAGATAAGCAAAAGAGGACTCATGATTCTGGTGGGAAGACTCACTCCTAAGATCAGAGAGAGGACTAGACTGAGCATACTGCTATGGACGAATTGTGTTCCCCTGCAGTGTCATGGCATTTGAGAATGGCACCCTTAAAAAATAATTAGGTTTAGGTAAGTTCATAACAGGGAGGGTTCCATCCTATAAGAAGAGACATAAGATAGCTTAATCTCCCCTGGTCCCCTGCTGTGTAAGGACATAGTGAGAGGATGACCATCTGCAAGTCAGGAAGAGTGCTTTCTCCAGGAAACAAATGGGCCAACACCATGATCTTGAACTTCCCAGCCTCCAGAACTGTGAGAAATAAACATCTGTTGTTTAAGTCACCCAGCCTATAGTATTTTGTTATAGCAGCCTGAGAAGACTAATACACATACTCAGTTATGCTTCTAGACTTACCAACCACATAAGGACCTCCCTAATGAGTTAACAGGTGAATAATGCTCAATTGTTATATTAATTTGGCCTCGTTTTATAGTAGGAAATGTTAGGGGTGGAAAAGATGCATCTACCATGAAAACTGTTTTTTTTTCCCCCTCTCAATATGAAATCTGTTGGATCAAGCACGTGGTTAGTGGGTGGATGAGGGGAGCCATGGTTTCTCTTCCACAGTCTGATAATTCTGCAGCAGGTTTTTCTTTTGGTTGCTTCTTTTCTTTCTACTCTGGAGAAAGTGGTTTCACTGGTAGACAAGCAAGGGTGCCAATATTTGTCAGAGGTGCTTCAGCAGAGAAGAAGGGAGGTTGACAGATGGCCCTGCCCTGTGTTGCTGGTGAATTAGTGTCCTCTAGATCCATGGGGCTTCAGATTTATCAAGTGAAACACTGTACCAGATTTATCAGGTGTCTAGTAGTTTGGTGATCCATGCTATTCATGGCAGAGTTGGGGCTACATGGTCTCCCACTCCCAGGAGTCAAAGATGTAGACTTCAACATCCACATAACAAACTCAGTCCTCAGTAATAGTATTTTAAACTCTCTGAAACTTCCAACCAAAAGAGCAAAATTTACTAAGCATGGACTATATTTTGTTCTTTTACTCTCATGTGTCTCTTAGTCTTTAACTGAAGAATGAATGTGAACTTCTTTTTGTTTGTCAGAGGATTTATATGTGAAAGCACTTTATACCTTGGGCTTAAAATTTATCTGGATTCTTTAATGAAGTGTTTAATGTTTTCCATATAGTATATTCCAAGTTAAGTGAGAAAGAAACAGTAACCCACATTTATTTTTCATCATACTTTTTGGAAGTACAAACAGGGTTTTATCAACAGTATTTACCTCTGGGAAGGGATTTACTTGAGAGCAGGATCAAAGGAAAATTTACATTTTTTACTTTATATACTTCTATCTAAGTTTTCTTTGAATTATGTCATAAATGATATGCTCTTCAGAAATAGAGGTATATAGACATTTCAGAACAAGCAAGTTTTTTAGTACCTGGGGATTTAAATGACTCCTTATTTGTTGTATTTTATTTTATTTTATTATTTAAAGATTTTATTCATTTTTTTTAATAGAGAGGGGAAGGGAGGGAGGAAGGAAGGGAGAGAAACACCAATGTATGGTTGCCTTTTACCTGCCTCTAGCTGGGGACCTGGCTGGAACCCTGGCTTGCAACCTAGGTATGTGCCCTGACTGGGAATCAAACCAGCAACCATTGGATCCCCAGGCGGGTGCTCAATCCACTAAGCCACACCAACCAGGGCCTCATTTGTTCTATTTTAGGAAGTTATTAGTTGTTAAGGAAGGCTATCCTCTGAAGAAAATTTGATAAAAACCAAACAAATGAAGGTTTTACTTCTGGTTCCACGTTTCTATTTGTAAAAGATTATGCAAGCTATTGGATTTCTTTGCATTTTCTCATATGTAACGTAAGGGTAATAATAAAACATTGCATAACTTTGTACTAATTAGAAACAATACAGTTGACTCTTGAACAATGAGGGGATTTAAAAGGGGGTTGAATACACTTACAACTTTTGATTCTTCCAGAACTTAGCTACTAATAGCCTACTGTGACTGGAAACCTTAATGATAACATAAACAGTAGAATAACACAAATGTGGGATCATATATATATATATATATATAATATATGAGGTCTGTCCAGGAAAAGTCCAAATGTTGTTAATATAATAAGAACAGTTTGTGCAACATTGATGTAACCTGGCAGCCAAGGGGAGTGGACTGGAATGTGCATGTGTGAACAATGACGACTTCACTGTACTAGTCAGTCGGGGGCAATAGATAGCCATTAAGTGAGCATGTGTACTGTGTGGCTGTCTCATTCAAAATGACTGTGTGAATAGAACAATCTGAATCTGCATCAAATTTTGCATTAAGCTTGAACATTCCTTTCCAGAAACTATTCAGATGATTCAGAGGCTGCAGCTATGGGCAACTGGTGATTGGCAGCTTCACCACAACAATGTACCTGCTCATGCATCATGTCTTATGCAGAATTTTTTTGAGGAACATCAAATCACCCAAGTGACTCAGCCCCCCTATAGCCCAGAGTTGGCACCCTGAGAATTCTGGCTTTTCCCAAAACTAAAATCACCTTCAAAAGGGAAGAGATTTCAGATTGTTGATGAAATTCAGGAAAATAACAGTGGGGCAGCTGATAGCAATTGGGAGAACTGTGTGAGGTCCCAAGGTGCCTACTTTGAAGGGGACTGAGGCACTATTGCTCTATGTACAATGATTCTTGTATCATATCTTTTTCAATAAGTGTCTCTATTTTTCATATTACATGGCTGGATAACTTCTGGACAGATCTCGTGTTCATTCTTAACCATAAAGTAAGCTAGAGAAAAGAAAATCATCATAAGGAAGAAAAAAATAAATTTACAGTATTTTTTGAGAAAATCTGCATATAAGTGGACCCCTGTGTGGCTTATAAACATGTATATATTCACCTGTATAATTGTCATGTCTTTTACAAGGTAGAATGCATGAAGTTCTGGCTCTGTTAGTGGATTGTGACCTGTCACAGGCAGAGGCTAACAGATAGCCCAGTTTGATGGTGGCTGTCCCAGTTTACTCAGTTACCCTTAGTAATTACTATTAACATCTCTTATCATTCCCCAATCATTTGAATTGGATGATAAAGGAGTTTGGACTTTGTGCTAAAGTTTGTGGAGATATACTTAGGGAGGGGAGGATGCCCCAAAGATGGTCTGGTTTCTGAGATTTTCACCAAGCCCAGGAAATGTCTACTTGAGTAGTTACCTCTGCATGTTTGCAGTGTAGGCGTTGGTGGAAGCCGAGAAGACTCACATGGTCTGCAGAGGCACTGAGGGATGAGCCTGGTGATGGAAGGAGACAGGTACAAAATGAGGCCACTCGGGCTCAGCTTCATACAGCCACCTGCCTCTCTTCTAAGGCTGGCTTGTCGGCTCTCTGAATTTCAGTCCTGACAAGTAAAAAACTGTTTCAATATTCCAACAAATTCAGATTAGATTGAATTCACCAGCTCATACAGCGTTATTATTAGGGACTGAGTCATTCACTCTGAAACCATTATCTGATACATTTCAGGAATAAACGTTTAGTGGCTGTGCCACTTTTCCTGACTTTATTGGCTGGAGGGAATACAAACATCAGAAGGTCATGATGATGTATGAATTATGGGACAGGATCATCCCTGGGCTCATGAGCAGACCTCATATGGACACCCCGAGGTAGAGTTAGATACAGTGTCAGGTGCAGACAATAGCAAGTTACTCTTTCAAGGGAAGACTCTGTGTCCAAGGTGGGCCTATCTATTTATAGAGGAGTAAAAACCAGATCAGATTCCATTTTCTGTTCCAATTGTTCTTAATCAGGGCATGTATCAGCATCACCCAGGGAGCTCTTAAAAATATACACGCTGAAGCACCACACCAGACCTGCAAAATTAGAATGGGTGGGAGGAGTGGAAATGAATCTTGAAAACCTTCCAGGTGAGTCTAATGTGTATCCTGGGTTAAAAACTATTGCTCTAGGCCTTCAACTTTTACATGAATCAGAATGTGTCGGTAAACTAATTTCTGGGCCATACTCCTACGGCTTTTGATTCATATGCCAAGAGTAGGGCTTGGAAATAGAGGTTTCTAACAGGTTCTAGGGGATGCTGATGTCACTGTCCTGCCCACGCTTTGTGGACCACTTCTCTGAGCCATGCTCGCCTTCCTCTCTGTCCTTTCTGCTGTATTTCAAGGGGTCTTAATCATTCCTTGTGTCCAGAGAAACATAACTTTTTCTTCCTCATGAAGGTAACTTATTTTAATTATCTGCTGCTGCATAACAAAACTACCCCAAGTCTCAGTGTCCTAATGCAACAGTTTTTACCTCATAGTCTCTATTGGTTAAGAATCAGGAGGGTGCAGTTCAGCTGAGTCCTGTGGTTTTCAGTCTCTCGTAGGCTGTCATCAGAAAGTGCCAGCTGGGGCAAAAGTCATTTTCCACACTAAGTTAGGGTGGGTTCCCTGTCCAAGCTCATTAACATGGCTGTTAGTTGGCCAGAGAACAGTTCCCTGACATGTGAACCTCTCTGTAGGATTCCTCACAAGATAGCAGTTTGCTTCCTCCAGAGCAAGAGGGGTGTGCGTGCTGGTAGAGAGAGAGGGAGAGAGAAAGAGAGAATGAGAGATTGAGAGATTACAATCTCCGTTACCTAATCTTAGAATCGACATTCCATCACTTTTACCATATTCTATTAATTAGCAGGCAGTGACTAGGTCCAGCCCACACTCAAGGGTGGGGATTACACAAGGTTAAGTACTAGGATGTGAGGCTCATTGGATGCAATCTCAGAATCTGCCAATTTCACCATTGGAGTGAAATTAGATCATTGAAAATGTTTAGTCTCCCATTTCAGCTTGGTAAGGGGAAGGATGAATCACCAAATACATATCAAATGGAAATTGTTTTTCATATGTCCACATAAAAATACTCATCTTCCTCATCATCTTCATGTATTAAATATTTTTATTTTACTGAAAAACTTGGAGAAGTAATGTAACCCTCTTCATCCCCTTCCAAAAATACCCAATCCCAAACTTGTCTATTTAACCCCAAAGACTAACAAGTTATATGTTAATGGAATTATTTTAAAATAATCAAGTAGTTTTTGTTTTTGTTTTTTTTTTTCTGGATGATTTTAAATGTTAGAAAGGATGTGGATGCTGGGCTGTAAGCTTCCTAAGGTTAGAAAGGTAGGACAGTATCTTATCACACCTGGGCAATTCAACATCGAACGGCTTTCTATTAATCTAGGAAACAGAATTGTCTCTGAAAAACAGAAGAGCTGATTAAAATTTCTGTCTCCATGATTACTTACAACATCTGCTTTTTGTGCCCTGGGGTCCTCCTTTATCCTTAATCTGTCTAGAGTTTCAAAGATTTCTTTCTGCACCTGGTATCAGATGAATCTGTGACTCTCATCAGAGAAAATGTTAAGAGTTAATTTATTCCACAGAAGACCAAAGACACCTATGCTCCTGAAAGGTAAGTAACTGAAAAAGGAGCACAGACGTTTCTGTTCTTTTGTTCTTTCTTGGTATAAGGCAGATAGTGCAGGGAGTTTAGAATGCAGGAGCACTTAATTCAAATTAGTCCAAGAATGCTTCATTATAAAGAACCGACATGCAGACAAATAAGACCATTTAACAAAAGTTGAACTGCTAAGTTGTGTACTTTGTTATGCTTTAGGCACCCAAAAGAGTTGTTGAGAAAAAAAGTTGGAAGGACATTACCTTCTAATTTCACAACTCTAAGAATGGTCTGGGTTGGAGAACCTGGTGGGAATCTTGAACTCCATGGATACTCTGTCTGGTAACATTCATATGTTCACATGTGTGCAAAATTGAATAGATCTTAGATTTGCTAGAAGAGGTATACATTTGAGGTGGACTTTTGAAACTTCCCTGTGCTATCTCAATAGCCCTTACCTGAGGACAGCGTGGTGGAGTAAAGGATGTGTTTTCTATTAGAGTAATTCTCAAGTTTTGTTACAAATGAGAATAAGCCCAGAAGCTTGTTAAATATGTGCATCCCTGAATCCCACCCCCAGTATTGATTTCGTTGACCCTAGAAGAGAGGCTCAAGAATTTGACTTAAAAGAAGGGCAGGGGTGTTCCTAAGCCAGGTGGCCCAGGAGTGAGCTTGGGGAAGGGCTTGAAGCAGCTGCCATTAAACCCAGGACCAGGGTCTCTCTGTCACCGGGATGAGCCAGGAGCTGTGTGCCACTGTGCCCTTCTCTCTCTCAGCCTTTCTGCACATTTTCTATACTCCATATGAAATACATCTCAAAAAAAAAAAAAAAAAAATGTCCAATGTGCTGAAACATTAAAAAAGTGAACAGATAAAAACTAGCAAGTGTTGAAAGCTGCTCCCTAAATGGTTTACTCATACAAGACCCTGGAGTTCATCAGAATTACCTAATAAGGCGCAGGAAGACTTGCCGCCATGTAGAAGAAACGAAGTCTCCGAGGA
This sequence comes from Noctilio leporinus, assembly GCA_004026585.1. Classification (NCBI taxonomy): domain Eukaryota; kingdom Metazoa; phylum Chordata; class Mammalia; order Chiroptera; family Noctilionidae; genus Noctilio; species Noctilio leporinus. The sequence goes on along the minus strand of PVIW01001268.1, from coordinate 147,451 downwards.
CAGACCCTCTCAGGTGGTGAAGGCTGTGTGAGCAAAAGCATGCTCAGATTTCAGCCTCAGGTTTAATCAAGTCTCCTCACCTCCAAGGCGTGCATCAGGGGCCACAAGTGAGGCTAGAGAAAATGACTCCACTTGCAAACGAAGAATGGGAAAAAGTGTTTCCCCGAGCCATCCTTGGTCCAGTCAGTGTTGATTACTTTCATGTATTTATAATTATAGTGTTAATATTTTCCCCTTTTACAGGGTTTCAGGTTTAAAAGATTCAGATTAAAGCTGACTGTCACATGCACATACACACATACATGAATATGCACACACAATGGTACACGCACACACCACAGATGTACAAGGTAAAATCAGACTGGATTTACTGTTTACATTTGGCCAGGTGCCTATAATAGTGTGTACATGTGTGTGTATTTTTTTTTTTTTTTTTTTTACAAGAAAATTGGCCTTTTAGGGAAGGAGGTAAGAGCTGGTAGACTGCTCTCAGAAGTATTGCTTACTGTACAAGTCAGGAGAGCAAAAGTCAGAATGTGATCTCACAGCTAAAGCACACAGCTTTGAATAGCACTCATTTTATTTTTTCAAATTTTTTCAGTCTCATGTATATTTTCATTAGGAAAAAAGCCACGTGAAAAATATCTAAAATATCAGGAGTATTCATCAAAAATGACCATAACTGTGTTTGACAGGACATGTGTCAACAGTTAGCAAACCACCTGAAATTAGTGGTGGAGAGGCTTTTATATACAATTAAGACCCTGAGCACATGGGTGATGTTGATTACTCTTGTCCCATCCTGGCCCTCAGTTTTTCATGCCATGTTGTTAGGTAGACTATAGATTCTTTCAGGAAAAACCGTAGCAAATTGATTTTGTAGGCATAATGCTCTGTATGGTGGTTGGGAATGGAGTGGACCCAACAACACAAGTTGGCTACAATCCTAGGAAAGCCAGGTTCATGCAAGGATCAATAACATTCTTCAGAGTTTCTACCCATCTCCTCATTACACACACACACACACACACACAGGCCACCCATGGAAAGAGATCAGCCATCCAGATTGTATCCTTAGGAACATAACTAACTACTATTAATGAATTTACCATGATTTTATTACTTCATTTCTGTCAGTCTTGCTTTTCTGACCTCTTAAGATCTAAGCTATCCTTACAGCTCCTTCTGGTTTGAAATTCCTGCCACCATCCAAACTTTCTAGAGAGTATTGAGTCCCAAGAATTAAGTGGTTTCCAGGATCTGGACTGACTGGATTTGACCCTCCTTAGTAAAAATGCTGACATCCTTTTAGGAAACACCACATCTATACAGGTTTTGTCTTCCTTTCTCTGTGTTACTATGTCCCAGAGTTCTTTCTGATCAAAGATTCCTACTTTATCATGTAGTCCCTGAAGCAGAGAGATTGGAAAAGCAGGTAACAGGTAGATTGAGATGTACAGGACTTAGGAAATGGTGATGGAGGAGGGTGGAGAACTGAGAGAACAGAAACATTGGGACTAGGAAGTATCTGAACTATGTCGAATGAGCTGGGGTGCCTGCTAGGAATGCATACTCTTTTGGAGTCTGACTGAGCCCTAGTGAACAGGGTGGGGAGTAGCCATGGGAACAACCTGCCTATTGAGCAGTTTTGCCAAATGTATCTTAAGCATGTTGATATTTGAGAATTATTAGGCTAGAAGTTCAGGAGCCAGAGAATTAACCTAAGGGAGCAAACAGAGTACTAAAAAGTAAAGCCAGCAAAATAGAGAAGGGATGTCCTCCAGGTTCACTTGTTTGGAACAGTTTTTATCACGCTCCAAGGCCCAAGATTTCTTTTGCTGGGCTCCACTATCTAGTCAGTCCTCGCAGCTGCTGTTGAAAACTAGTGACCTACCACAGTGGTAATGCAATAGCGGCTGCAATGTGTTTTCCTTAACACATTGAGCTCAATGATTGTTTCTAAGTCCCTCTCCCTGTGAGTGAAAACCCTGGTAAGGTTTTAAAAAAAATCAGCACAGCTGCCTGTTGACTTCAGTAGAATAAGAACAGTTCCTAATTGAACTCATATCTTTGATTGAAAACTCCATTTAATCAAATTATTCACCACCTACAGGCAGCTGTTGATTACAGGGAAAGTACACCTTGAATCTGTGTGACTTACAACCCCCTCCAAGGCCTCATCAGCCTCCCCAGAAGGAATACAACACATGCCTTCTTTAGGAGAGCTGAAAATCTTTCAGCATTTGATTCCTTCCTTGTGGCTTTTTCTTAAATCATGGCTGGCTGGCTGAGTTCCAGGTGTTGACTATCATTCTGGCTTCCGTCATTTCCAGGCTGACTTCAGGGCCTGCAATACTGGCCCGGTGATTTAAGGGAGAGCATGCAAGCCACAGCCTCTAGGTTGCTAGGAAGCTAGTTGCCGCAAGCAGGTGAGATGGGCCAGAGGCCCATGACAGGGCTTCTGACATTCTGGTTGGTAGTGAATCCTTTAGGGTCTGTTACTCTTTAGGGTTCTCCTGTCTCAGATTCTGTTCCCACCAAGTCCTTGAGCAAAGATAGGAAGACCACCTATGAGTTCTCTCTTGTTCCTTCTCTTTCTTGTGTCTCCTCTAGAGGTGACCTTCCTAGGATTTTTCCTTCGGGGTTGCCTCTTAACAGCACAGAGTCAGGAAGAGAAGAAGATGGTGGTACTGTTCAGCGAGAGTGGTTTAGGAAAGGGCAGTTGGTGAACCTGGCCCATTTAGGTCTTGGCCAAGTTGGCTGTCGATAGAACTATTTAGACTCAGTCAACAGTACAGCCATCTTTGAGCTCCATGAATGTGCAGTACCATGCAGGTAGGACTCCTCATTGGGTGTTTGTCAAGATGCCTTAGTTTGACTAAGAAGCTAAGAGTGGGAAGCATAAAGTCCTCTTGTTTAAAATGTGTGGCTTATACTAGTTGCTTCTAAAATTCATTTTGAGAGGTCGATCAAACAACTTAACTTACCTTACTTTTATCACCTAGCAAATGAACTTTTATTTATTTATTTATTTATTTATTTATTTATCTAGAGAGAGAAGGGCAGGGAGGGAGGAAGAAAGGGAGAGAAATATCAATGTATGGTTGCCTTTCACCTGCCTCCAGCTGGGGACCTGGCTGGAGCCCTGGCTTGCAACCTGGTTATGTGCCCTGGCTGGGAATCGAAGCAGTGACCTTTGGGTTCATAGACAGATGTCAATCCACTGAGCCACACCAGCCAGGGCTTCAACTTCTTTATTTTTGTGCAAAAATTTAAGCAAAATTCATGGCTGAAATTCATCAACACTCTGATCCTTGGCATGTTTTTAGGTGAGAGGGTTTATGCTATTGAAACATGGGACAGAATAATGAAGTGATACCCTAAGGTTTAAGGACCCTCTTTTGCTATACAGGAAGCACATAGACTTGAGAACAGAGATTAGATTTGCCAGGCATGATAAGCCATATTTGTGTGAAAACACAAGTCATACCATCTTGACCTACATTAAAGATATTTTAACCAGAGAAGATCTAAATTTTGTCCTGCCTCCATCAGCAGCATTTTAGGTGTTCTGAGTAATGTCCAGCTCCTATACTTTCCATTAAATAACATGCATGTTGCTTCATTTTTATGTTTTCTATCCTTGAAAAAGTCAATTATCTTATGGTAATGTAAGCTGTAATACATAGGTAGTCATTGTTATAAGCTTACCAATTTAATAATGAGGATAAATTGCCCATAAAATAGAGTGGGATACAATGTGCTAACAATGATTTTTTTTTTAATTTTAGAAATAAATTTTATACTTCACTAGGTTATATGTGAAAAAAATGAAATTTAGAGAGTTTGAATAATTTGAGGCCGTAGAACTAATAACTAGTAGTATTAGATTAAAATCTAAATTTGTCTTAAATTATAATGAACTCTCTTATAACAGTTGATTCGGTGGACAGGACCATATAACAGAGGGTTGAAAGCTAAGTCTAGCTGTTACCTGAAATGCAGAATGGGTGAGAGGCCTCTGTCAGCAATGGCACTAGACTCTGGTTGTGGATTTGGGTCCAGTTAGCCAGGAGATGTACTTCTTGGCAAACATATTTCTTTTTGGTGTTCACAGGATGTCTGAGAACCTGCATTTTTAATAGCTTCCCAGATGTTAGTGTGGATGGTCTGGGGACCACACCTGCAGACCACTACTTTAGAGAGCTGCAACTAGTTCTAAGGCCTGGTACTAATAAAACAATAGGTCGCACTTGGTGAAGAAAGTGTTTGCTAAAATTTTCTAATCACCATTATTGCTGTGTGGGAATTTCTGCATCATGTATCACTCTACTCATCTTTTTAATGAGACACTGGACTCCTTCTCCTTTCACTCCAGCTTATAATTTTCTTAGACACTGATACAAGAATTGGATATGGAAGTAAATTCCCATTTTCTGTTCTTGTTTTCACACCAAGTTTTGGGACTTGGTGCTTCCTCTTTTTCTATTCTGCTACCTCCTGGATTAAACAGTACTTAGGCCCTTTGGTACCTTCTCTGTTGAAGTGAGCCAGCATGCCCCCATCCGTCTCTCTTATCCTGTAGCCTCTTGATGTCCTCAATAAAATAACTTCTCATCTCCTGGAAACTTGGAGACTCTACATCATCCAAGGTGTCTGTCTTATGAGTTAAAGGGAAAAAAAGGTTGTTTTTTTTGCATCTTCTAAATGCAATTTTTGGCATCCTACTCTTTGCATTTCTAACACAGCAGCACCCTAAAAACTGTTCCTGACAAGTCCACCTCAGTGGTGCGCTCTATTTACAGCAGATACTGTAAATCCTAGGCTGACAGTTAACAGTTGCTGACGAACACTAAACAGTGTATATATCATCCCTGTCTAACACATACCAGGTGAGGGACACTCCATTGCTAATTATATAGATATCATTTCCCCACAGAGGAGATGCTACCCAATTAGCCCTTGTTCTAGCAGCAAGATTATAAATCACAGGGCATAGGATGTGACTGAGTTAAACCAATCACAGTATTCATTTTCTTATTTGCCAGTGATTTGTCTACTGGAGGACATGCAGCTACTTCTTGTTAGCAACATGAGGAAATCTGGGGTCTTTGGGGAATAATTTTCCTCCCTTAGAAAGAGGATACAAAACCAGCTCTTTTCCTTTCACTTTCTTCGTTTCTACTTTGTATACTGCTCTCTGAAAATACGTGGCTTAGAGCCTCTGCAGCATCATGTGCACAGGAGGACGAAGAGAGAGAAATTTCAGAGATGCTCAGTCAGAGCTCTGACATTCCAGTGCCACTGAATTATCTCTGGAACTGACTGCCATTGGACTTTTTATTTGAGAGAATATCCATTACTTGTCACTCTTAGATTTTTGTTCTTATTTTTTATTGTTGTTTTGTTGCATTTAGTAATTGAATTGGGCTCAGTTCTACCTGGTCGCTAAAGAAAGGTAATCAGGTCTTTGTTAAACGGCAAAAGCCCTGATTTTCCAGGTTTGTCTGGGAGTGTGGCCCCTGCTTCCCTACAGGAGTAAAGCATGGCCTCTGCTGTGACAGAAGCTAATGAATGACCCTTGGCCTGAGCTCTCCAAGGGCAGGGCAGCAGCCTGGCTTTCTTAAGCTCTAATTAAGCTCACCTGGTTCACAGCCTCCAGAAAAATTGCCTAATTTATTTATTAAAAAATCAAGTGCTATGATAATTACCATAATATTATGACAGTGCTAATACAATGTAGCCCAGCTGAAATACAAAGCACTCTCTAGAGAGAAGTGTGGAGAGGCTTTTGGTTGAGTGAGTTCCACAATTTTTGTCCTACCTGACAGATGGGGCAATGAGTTGGGGACAGGGAGGTTCCACATGCTTCTGTCCCAGATCCTCAACCTACAGCAATAGTGCTGAGTCACCTGTCCTTCTTGGGAGATGTAGTGTGTGGGCTGGGGGAAAGCAGTGTGATTTTCCCCACGTTGTGACAATGAACAGCGTGGTACCAGTATGCTGTTCCAGGTCCTCTCATTGCTGACCCTCAGGCTCCTAGGCCAACGCCCTTTGTGCAAGGACCAAGGTTCCTGTACCCATCTCTGATCAATAGAAGAACTTGATAATCTTGTTCAACTACAGATTTAGGCTCCACCCCTGAGCTACTAAGTCAGAGGAGTTGTTTGTTAGACTTGAACTCCCTTTTCCTGTGATTCTAAAGTCTAGATGAATCCTAGGGATCTCATGTCACCCCTTTTTGTGGGACCCTTAGATTGCATGATGGTGGAACAGGTCAGGAATGCTGTTGCCCAGTCCCATGTACGTTTTTTCCTCCCAAGGCCCTGCAGAGGCAGAGGGAGAGATGGTGGACAGAGTTAGAATGGCACATTCAGGGAACAGTAAACAGGTAACTGGGGTCAGTTTACATGAAGTAGTGAGAGACAATCAGGTAGGAAATACACCATTTTATTGGCCCCAGAGAGCTTTCCAGGTGAGGCTGAGGTTTTAACAGAGGCAAGTGAATGCTGGTGAATGAGGAGTGCTCAGTAATTTGTAATGATTACTCAGTAGCAACACACATTATCTCTTCAAAGAGGCATTGATTGGTGAGAAAACCCAGTGCAGATGCAGTCCACCTAGATCAGAATGCAACTAGAATGGCTGGAAGCAGAGAATGCATGGAAGAATTGACAGACAATGACTCATTGTAGGAAGCAGGGAAGAGAGGCATCAGAAAGGACAAAATTTCTTTCTTTCTTTCCTTTTAAAGATTTTATTTATTTTAGAGAGAGGGGAAGGGAGAGAGGCAGAGTAGTAGAGAGATACCAATGCATGTCTGACACTCACCTGCCTCCAGCTACGGACCTGGCTGGAGACCCGGCCTGCAACCTGGCCATGTGCCCTGGCTGGGAATTGAACCAGTAACCCTTGGGTTCACAGGCTGGCACCCTACCCACTGTGTCACCAGCCAGGGCAGGACAAAAGTTCTAAACCTTGTGCTTTAAGGGCAACAGAAGACTATGAAGTGAATTGGAAGAGATATTTAGGAGGGGGGAAAGTTAACAATGGGGGGAGATACTAGCAATGGCAGGTAAATTAGTCATGTTTGACTAAGACGAGGTGGAAGGAGGTTACACATGGAGGGCAAGTTCCATTCTGTGTTCCCAGGCCAAGCATGTTGCCTGGTATACAACAGATGCTTTGTTTTTAAATGGCTAGTAAGCCTAAGGAAAAGAAGAGGAAAATAGTGTTAGTAAGTTTATTTAATAGGTTGAATTTTGACATAAATAACAATGGTTTTATTTTTTCCCAATTACTATATTTAAACATCCTCTGGATTTTATTTCCATGTTCCTTGATGATACCTTCTTACAGGTTCTATGGCTTCCTGATCACTCTCATAATTAGAACAGCCTCATTTGGATCATTAAAACTCTTGTAGGTACTAAAATATAATCCTATATAACTTAAAAGGAATCTGATAGATCACACTTTCCACTTTCACCTCTTCTGACCCTCAGCGATACATAGGAAAGGGGTATAATCTGTTTTTATATTTTCTGATATTTCACTTTTCCTCTCACCTGCCTGGTTCCCAAGTATGTGAGATCATCAGTGTTGGGGTAGGAGGATGGGTGGATAATAGAAGAAGGAACTAGTGTCTTACCTGACCAATATTTTACATTGTTCTCCATATAGCAGGCATTCAGAAGGTAGCTGTCTTCTGAATACAAATTTAGTGGTTCTGTGGCCAGCCCTTTTCAAAGCTTTTTTTTCTAAATAGTTTATTAAGTGGAAAAGGCATCTCTGACTGACTACAGTGTCTACCCCATTCAGGTTCTCTCCAAGCAAAGCAAAGCTGGACCAAAAGCAAGCTAAGGCCCAGCCCGTGTTTCCTTATTTGTCACCATCACAACCAATATCTTTTGTTTTTTTTTAAATTTTATTGTTGTTGTATTACATCCATCCCCTTTTTGCTCCCCTCTGTCCCCCTCCCCACCCACCCATTACAACCAATATCTTAATCTTCATGAGGCTGATCATGTGCTGAGTCTGACCTTATGCATTTATTGTTCACACAGCAGAAGTGCCTATCAAGTGCCCTCTCTCCTTGCCTTGCCATTAAGCCACTCCATAGTATCCTCTTCTCAGAATAGTCCAGGCTAGAAATAGACATTAGTCTTGGTGATCTTCTTTGCCCACACATTTTGATGTCATATGTACAACTCTCACCAGGTGTGGGATTAAGCCTTTGAGTTGCTGAAGGTGACAGTTCCCTTCTATTCAGTCCTCCTGTTATCTTGAAGGAAGGTCTCTTGGAGCCACCGTCACTTTGGAAGAAGATAGTCAGAAATGGAGCAAAAATGCTCTCCCTACTAGGCCAATGGTTCCTTGATTCTACAACTTTCCATTGCATATCTAGTCTTCTCTCTCTATAGGCTGAAGGTAGAAGGGGGATGAAGTTAATGCACATTGTAATACATTCCATAAGGATATATCTACTAATTTTTCTTTAGAATGTGGTCATATCAATTGCCCATTGTTCAGAGTTAAATATCTGAGATAACAGAAAAAGCCCCTCAATACCTCAGAATAGGTTTGCTCAAACATCATTTACTGGTTATACAAAGTGCTGGATATTGTTCTAGATACTGAAGATCATGGACAGGGTCTTCACGATTAAGCTTATATTCTTCTTGGAGAGTGGGGGGAAGATCTAGGAAACAGATGGTAAACAGGAAGATAAATTCAAATCTATGAGAACTATGCAGGGTTATGTCAGAGGATTTAGTCAGGTGACTCAATGATTAATCTGGGGCAAGATAAGCAACAGGAGAGGACAAAGCTATTGTCTGATATTCTCTTGATATTTGAGGCCTTGGGAATAGTTAGGTTTACACTGTAGGACTGTGGTCAGCCAACGACGGGGAGCCAAAATCGACCTGCCATTTTGTGTGTGCGCGTGCGTGCATGTGTGTGTCTGTGTATGTGTGAATAAAGTTTTACTGGGAAACAGCCAGACCCATTTGTTAACGGGATAGCCCACTGCTGTTTTTATATGACAACCACAGAGTGGAGGAGAGCCTGAAAGCCTAAAATATTTACTCTCTGATCTTTTACAGAAAAAATTTGCTGACTCCCTGGCATAAGAATAAAATGCGTTGTGGTGTGAGGATACATTAAGCATCTGAATAACCTACCAAAATGTAAGTGATTTTATTCTTCAGTGAATTACCGAGGCATATTTATTTCTGCTGTACAATCCATCACAGAATCATTGAGTTCCTACACACCACTTTTTCATACTGATTAGGATCACTTATTAAACCTGTGTACTGAATAAGCCTCTGGGAGCCACGGGGACTTGCATAGTCTGCCTCTTGGATGTGATGTGCTTCTCAGGAGGGTGGGAAGTTTACTGCATTAGTTGGTCCTGACTGTCCTGAATAGTAAGGCTGTGTTCTCACTTACAGAACTAGCTCAGCACCTGCCGGGGATGCCTTCAGAGACGCAAGGGCCCTTCCTCACATGTTTACTTCCTGCTGTTTGTCTGGCTTCTCTGAAATATTTTTAAATGTTTTGCCTTCCCAATTTGTGTCCTTTACAAAATGTTTGTCAAATATTGGTCCCCTTCCACAGTGGGGCCTGAGCGCAGCTGACGGCCCTTTTGTTCCGACACTTTGAGGCGGGAGGCTCTCACGGCTGCCAGAGCCCTGCTGGTGTACCAGCCTCATCTGTTGCCCTCCTCCTGCACTGGGAACAGGGCTCATTGGGTGGTCGCAGCTGGTCTCCCACATTCTCTTCCTGATTTTATAAGTTGGTACTGCCACGGAGCTTCTGACCTGTGGTAACGCAACAGCTCAGCTGGAGAAGGACAGAATGATGCTTTGTGCAGAAGCAAACAACAAAGTAGAGGAATTTGTCCATGTTCAAGTAGGGAGTTCTCAGGGATCCACAGACCAAGCATATGGTGCTACTATTTCTTCTGCCAGATATGCAAATGTGATTGGCCCTTTATTTGGGATGACAGTTGTCTCCTGTTCCCTAATTCCCGCCATTCCACCTCTTGTTAACGGCGTTCCCATTTGTATTCACCAATTCCTCCAACACCTTCTGGATCTTTTCTCCTGATGTGACCCCACATTCTGTTGTTTATACCATTTCCTGTACTTTTCAAACTTTCCACTGTGGGTTCTACATGCATTCAGAGAGCCATAGGTGTTCATTTGCCATCACTGCAAATTTGGGCCCTAGGGGTCCTGTCCTTGTGGCTACTATTCATCATGACTAGGCTCACTCGATGTAGGATTCATTTCTTTGGTCTTACTTGCTCTCTGTTATTGTTCTTTGTTTTGTTTTGTTTATTTTTTTTTTTGTCTTCTTTTACTATTTTTGGCGTTTGTTTGTGTTCTCTGAAAGCACATGTGTTTCGTGAGTTTTACTATGTTTTTCCCATTCTTTTTCTTCTTGCTTCCAATTGACTTCATGATCGCTCCTTTTGTGACTTACGTTCCTTCAAGTAGTTTGGAACATTCCCTGCCTTCAAGACCTCTCTATATTTCAAGTTCTGTCCCAACCACATAGAGTATATGAGAAAGTTTACCAATACTTCATTGCAACAGATTTTAATTTTCTTACATGTTACTGTCATTCCTGGGTTTTAAGTAAACAGAAGAATAGGAGATCTTTTCTCAATGAGTTTTGTTAACATAATAATATATGGAACATATATTATAATATATGGAAACTCATGCTTACAGAAAACCAAATCAACATGGAATGACTGTGGTAGTTGACTATATTCTGAAAGTCGAACCAAATATAAGAAAATGCTTATCATGTATTTTCCAAATTACATGAGCTTTCAGTTTAGAAATAAAGGCCATGAGAAGAGTACTCAATTGAGCTTCAGGTTTATTTTTTAACATCTCACATTTTATTTTGTTAGGTTTTTTTCCTTCCCCTTAATCCTGTTTCTACACTGCTTGCCACAGTAATCTTTGTAAAAAGGCGAATCTGAATCTGTCATTGCCTCGAAGTAGTCCTTTGGCTCACTGCCTAGATGCTGAGGCTCACACTCTGTGGTGGTCAGTACAAACTCTCCATAATCTTACTATTATTATTTGACCTTTCTGTTTTTGGAATGCCATCTCCATTTCTCCCTTGCCCCTCCTGCCTGTTTTCTGCTGTAGGAAGGAGTACCTGCTCATTTACCAGGATTCAGCACAAGCATTGAGTCCTCTGTTGTGTCCTTTGCAATCCCCTTCTTTAACAGAAGAATTTACCATTGTTTCCTTTCTGCTATAGCAATGTGAATATAAGACCTATGACCAGCCTCTTCATGCTTCTATTTATAGAGAATTATCTATTATTTAATGGCATATTTGGAACCAAGTCCTGGACCGCAGATATGAGCATAGAAACATTTCAGACCTCAGCTAAGTAGTTGAAGTGTATAAAATCAGATTCAGCCAGACCCTATGATGAACATGCCTGTGGCGTGTGGGACGTAGACAGAGATGCTATAAGCCAAACCTGTTGGTTTATTGTTTTTAATCTAGCAAAATATCTTAAGCTAGAACTTAAGTGATCACAACAATGACATAAAGTACCGTGATACTTAAACCACATGTTTGCTTCATTCTTTTTTTTTTTTTCAATGTATGGTTGCCTTTCACCTGCCACAGACCTGGCTGGAGACCTGGCTTGCAGCCTGGTTATGTGCCCTGGCTGGGAATCGAACTAGTGACCTTTGGGTTTGCAGGCTGGTGCCTTATCCACTGAGCCACACCAGCCAGGATGTTTGCTTCATTCTTATTCTTGATTCTTATCTTCTATTCATGACTAGACCAATGATACTACCAGGACCATGGGCTTCACTCAGTGGGTGCCGATGGCTGCAGTGCTGGACTTGGAACCCTATCCTAAACACGGAGCACACGGGAAGCAAATTCTCATTTCTGTGCTGACAGTATTTGATGTCTTATACCCTTAGACAAAGTAGTGGCCTGAGATAAATATTGCTTTTAAATGTTGACAAGATAATCTGATTTTCCCAATTATATTCCTTATGTAGTGGTTTATAAACTCTTTAAAATATTTGTGAAAAACAAAAGAAAAACAAATGAACACAAACTATTTCCTTTCCTTCTCCCCAGAACACTGGGAATTATATTTTGGTTATATTCCAATATCTTTCTACATATTGTATTTCTATATTTCTATGAAAATTTTTAAAAATTTAGACATGAGATATACATAGATTTCAGCTTTAATTTCTCATTTCATACTGAAGGGCTTTGAAATAAGAGGGTACCAACAAGGTGATCTCATTTGGAATGTTTCATTTCACTAATTAGGAAACTGAGACTTTACCAATGTCACAAACCTAATGGTGTGTGAAGCCAGAGTTTGGACTGAGCTCTGTGCAGAAAACTAAGTTCTGCTCTGAAAATGAAATACTTATAAAGCCCAAAATTGTTTGTATTATTTATTTTGGATTACTTTAGCTTTAGTCATGGCCTGATGTGATTTTAAAAATCACATTACATTACCATACATAAAAGGAAGTCTAATATTTTGTCTTCAGTGTACATTAGGTTTTATTAATCTTGACCACATCATGTGTTCATAAAATCAGGCCAAACGTGTAGGGTAATATAAAAGCAGAGTGCATGCTTCTTGGGAGGAAAGTTCTTGACATTTATCATTTCATTTCAACAAACTGCTCACTTTAGCATACTAGAAAGAAGGGGGAAAAAGAAATACTTGTGATACTACATATTTTAAAATTAACTTCAAAGGGCCTGCAAGGGCAAGAAATCAATTACCTCAGAATAGTATCAATACTAGTCAATATCATTAATTGCATATTTTTTGTTTGTTTTTAGAGTGCTGACTGTAGGTAGTCACACCTTATTTTTAGGTCAAGGAGTGACAAGGAATAATTCAGAATGCCAGAATAGACAGAGACAAAGCATACCCACTGGCTCCAAGTGCCTGATGTTCTTCCATAAATTAGCAACCTACATCTTCAGAGCAGAGTTTCCACTTAGACACACAGTAGTATAAACCTTTTATTTCCACTCAAAAACTTTAACAGTAATGATTACAATTTACTTGCCATGTTCTTTATCTTGATTCCTCCCTTCCCCATCATTTATGCTTAGGTGTGTATATATAGCAGCTTTTTCTTTGCAAGTTACCCATCTGCTTCTTGCTGAGTTCAAACTAGCAACAACCACTTTCAAACTAGCAACAGCCGCCCCTCGGAGAGCCAACGCGATACTCCTAGCCATGCATCATGACAACAGTGAATATGTCAGGCAGGAGGAGGGAAAGGTGGCTAATTTTAAAGAAGGGAAGCTGTGATTTAGACACAAATAGGTTGGTAATAATCTCTGAAAGTACGTGCCACTTAGACCGGGGGCGGGGAGGAAGCCAAATAAGCAGGGTGGTTATGATAATGTATAGTTCTGATTTCAGACTCTCAGAGTTGTAAAAAACTGAAAACCATTCCTTTTATGACATAACAGCAAGGAAGTTGTCCAATATGTGCGTGCACACCCCCAGGAAGGGACAGCCTGTGAAGTTTCTGAGAGTTGCCCACAGTCCCTGGCTTTGGGCTGCCTGTCAGCCTTTCCCACGGGGCCTGCTAAGGAGGAACTGCTTATTTTATGTGGCAGTCCTTCCACTTTCTGCAAGGACCTATCAGGCCGCCATCCTGCCCCCCACCCCAAGCCTTCTCTAAGATAAGCATATTTTCACTTCAAACTTTTCTGATGTGGCAGGTCTTTAAGCTTTCTAACCATCTGATTAACTCTAGGACCCTTCCAGTGGGAAAAGCTACCTTTAATTAGGGTGATGCGGTAGGTGTGTTTTGACAGAGAGCAGATGAGGACTGATACTTACCCCTGTCCTGAAATATGGCTGTGAATTCACTGAAATAATCACTTTCATCTTGGTAGCCATATTACATGGTTGACTTCCATGGAGCAGAATGCCTACTAAACCGTCTCGTATTTATGTGTTATGTCCAAAATCTATTGTGTTATTTTGGCTAGCAATTTTACAGAAGTGAACTTTCTTGGATAGATTTCTATTCATTTTTATTTTAACAGGTGTTATCAATCACTCCATCTTATTAAAGATCACTTGGGATCAAAAAAGGAACAATTGAATGTTCCCAGAGGACAGGAGGGGAGACTTAGTAGTAGACATATTGATGATCGGGTTTTTGGGAGTAGATATTGATTTTTTTTTTCTGGCTTTCAGTAATGTGCCAAAAATAGAATATTTAAGTAAGGGTCATCATAATCTATGAGGTTCTTAGGATCATCAAGTGTATTTCTCACACATTTAACTGAAAAGTTGTACCAGGAGACATTTTAAAACATATCTCACTGTGGACATTTAAAAGTGTATACAAAAGCAAAAAGAACAGTGTAGTAAATTCAATACACCCTCCTTCTTTAATTTATTTAAATTCAACCATTATCAATACTTGGCCAGTGTTGTTTATATCCCTACTTACTCTGCTTGCATTGGTTTTGAGGCAATCACAGAAATAATATTTTATTTATAAATCTTTCATTATACACTTTGAGAGATAAGGCCTTATTGTTGTAACAAACAGCAACATCATTGTCACAACTAAGAAACATTATCAATATAATGTAAACATTATCCTTAGTAGCATTAGGTGTTCAGGCAGGGTCCACATTTCAATAATTATTTTTAAAATTTATTTCTTAGCTATGCTTTTTCTCCTTCTTTTTTAATTTTGTTTGAATTAATGTATATAGTGTGGAGCAAAAGTAGCTTGGTAGTTGTAGGTGAAACACAGCATTGATTCTTGTATTGTTATTTATTATTTACTATATTATTTTCCATATGTTTGTGAAGTATGGAACTGTGAAGTTACCTTTGCTCCACCCTGTACATTCTGAAAGGTTTGCATGTCTGTAGGCTCTCAAGGCTCTTTTTATCTCTTATTTTGTGTTATCTTTATTTTATATATTGGTTTTGAATAAACCATATGTATGTGATTTGTAATTATATCCATATAGTATCACTTGATATGTTCTGTCTGCTTCTCTGTCCTTTGAATTCTCTATAATTCTTAAGATGTAGAGACTTGATTAAATTCAGATTCCTATTTAGTTACTAACTTCAGCAAGCCTGCTTCACAGGTGGTGCTGTGCTGTGTTCTTCCATTAGGAGGTATGTGATGTTTGGTTGCTTCTTGTTCTGTGATATTTGCAGCCATCGATAATCATTAGAGATTCATCCATCCACCAGAGGTTGTATGATGGTCATATCCTAATTCTGTCGTTCATTTTCCATTTATTAGCTGAAATACTTACATGAAAAGGAACACCCCTTCTTCAAATATCATGTTACCATAGTGTTCAGGTTATAGAAGAAAAGCAGGGCAAACACTTACTTTCTTTTATTCACGTTTTAAAATGGTGAGGCAATTCTTTAGCATCTTCCAAAGGTAACTGTCTGGTGAGGTATATGTGTGCTGTGTTTAGTGTCATTGTGCCCTCATGGGCTTAACATATTACATGTGTTTAATCTATTGCATTTATCATCTTTATGATGCTTAAATTGTCCCTTCTTTGACCAGTAGCCATTTAGTTTGGCTTCTCACTCATTTTTATAGAACCATGCTAGACTCTGGTAATTTGATTGCTTTCTGATATTTCAAGGTCATCTTTGAAGGAGTTGTAAATGTAGAGACCAACATCTCTAACAAGATCAGATGTTCAGAGTATCTTTCTTGACAGAAGAAGAGGAGGCACTGTCAAGGTGAAATGAATTCTAGATTTTGCTTTCTAAAACAAAACAATAAAGTTTAATAAAAACCAGAAAGAGAACTACAGTATGGAACTTGATTTTTAGTCAAACATGAAGCATGGAAATGTTATGATGGACATTTCTTGGACAATAAAACAAGTTGTACCACCAAGAAATAATAATATAGAATTAAAGCCAACAAAAATACTGCTTTTAGATTAAACATTTGTTTCTGTTTTTAGTGATCCTATATTCAAAGTCTACAATAGGGCCAAAATTATGTAATCAGAGAGATAATATATTGTACATATAAATTATAATACAATATCGCCTCACATTTGTATAACATTTCAAACTTCCTCCAGGGCTTCGGTCTTTATGACAGATATTTAAGGGGAAGAATCAACTCAAGGATTATGCTAGTAGATTGTTACTTTCTGGAAAAATCTCAATGGATATTGCTTCTCTATGGTTTAAAGAATGATGAAATTTGTGAAATAGTAGTCAGATACCCTCCAACTTCATTCAGGTAGTCTTGGTGTTGCAGTGCTGAAAAATAATGATGATAGTTATGGTAATAAATTGAAATAATAAAGTTTGTTTTGATTTTCATCAAAGTGATGTATTTTCTAGAAAAAAATCAACACTTAAAAAATCTTTCTTAGGCACCTTTTTCAAGAAAGAGACTAGAACAACGTGGAGGAGCTAGAATCATTGTCTATATTGATTTGGGGATCTGAGAGCCTCTTTCACTCTCTTGGCACCCAGTTGATGGAGCTAATTTCATTAGTTTAGTTTGCCACTTTCCATCCTTACCACACTGCCAGATGCCATAGGTGTGACTGGCAATGACTGTTACTGAACAGTTAGTCTCCTTTATTTTGAAAAATTACTGGAAATTATTCTAACTTCCAGACCATGGGCCAGGTGCCAAAATCTCCATGACTTAAGTATCACTAAGTTGGACAAGGTAAGGTCAGCTGCCTCTTTTCTATTCTGTTACTCTCCACTAAGCATGTGACATGGAAAACCCTGCTTTTTCAATCTTCTTTTCAGTATGAATTGCTGATCAAAAATCTTTCCATTATATAGATGAGATTATTGACCTTTATTGACCTTAACTGAAAGGTCTAATGTTGACATGCTATGTTTAAACCATTAGCTCTTAATGGTTTCTGCCTACAAAGCCCTTTGATACAGCTTTTCATTTTCAACTATATATAAATTGTGAAGTTTAGAATCTGCTGAAGTTTCCTAATTAATATTAGTTGCATTTATACCTACTTTTAACAACATTTTTCATATTAGATTTTCTTATATGAATTCTGGTAATTTCAGAAATTCCAAGACCCCAAAGGCTGGTCTAATGTATCTAATTTTTGACTAACAGTTAGAACTTGTTAATTGATTAAGGAAGTCAATAAGTTACCTGCTATCCTTTACCTTTTCAACAGCTGACACTTTTAAATACTGGAATATTTCAGGTCTAGAGCATCCTCAAGGTCCATCCAGAATATGGAGAGGGAAATAAGTCTCCACTCTCTGGTGAGGTTTTTAGGAACTTGCCATTTTACTGATTCATTTACTCATATTTTTTCTAAGTCTCTGCTTTACTGTCTTCTTTCCAATTTTACTTTTCAGTGAATAAATTCCTCTTTGCTCCAGGTCTCTGTATTTGCTATCATAGATCTCACTCAAAGTTTCTGATTTCATATCCTGTGTGAATAGAAATCATATGCAAATCAAGCTTTACTTAGATAAATACAAGCTTCAGCCCATCAGGATATGATAAAGTTAAATTAACAAGCTTCACTATAATCTCTCCTAATTTCTCATTAGAATATTAATGACAAATGAAAGAATGATATTTTTTTAAATTGGAAACTATGGATAACAGCCAACAATTTCATTGTAGGAAAAAATTTCTACTGTTTGTTACATGGATAAACTGATACCAAAAACCACAATTAGTTAATTAGGTAAATCTAATTATCAACTTCAGCCAACAAAATCTTCTAAACACCTGGCTTAAAAATAAAGTCTAATACCAAGAAGGAATCTCTTGGTAGAAATTTAGGAATTGTCTTCTGAGCTTATTCAAGTCTTGTTTGCTTTTTATAGCCTGTATACCATTTATACCTCATTGGAAATGCTATTTCTGTGTTTAGTTAGAAAACACAGTTCCTGGTACAAAATAGGGTGTGTGTAGGGGTAAATGAGTGGTTGGAGACCTCACACAATGACATAGACTTTCCACAGAAACTTTATGTTGATGAGGGAGCTACCAGAGAATGGGAGGGACCAGAATAAAGGACTTGTTGGAAGGCAAACTATAATGGTGAACAAGACCTACAATTACTTAAATGTTGTTAAAATACAAATTCTTTGTATAGTTAGAAAACCATGATATTTAAAGATAGATGGACATGTAGGGTTGTGTTAAGAACTTTTCAGCTAATATAAGGAGCAATCACTTGACTATTAGAAAAAATCATACTTTGAAATACTTTCCACAACAAGAATAACAAAAACATTAAAATTTGTTTTCTTTGTAGTCCCATAATATTACAGGATGCTCAAATATACACTTGAAAGTCTTTAAATTAGTAATTTAAAAATTGTATCAAAACTTCTAATTACTAAACAATAAAAGTGAACAAAATCTAGACTAGATCACAAAGGAAAAAATCGAAATAGGATAAAAATTTAAATTCTAAAATATGAGCAAGTATACCTAATCAGGTAGCTCAGTTATTTAGAGCATCGTCCCTGATACACCAAGGTTGTGGGTTTCATCCCTGGTTGGGGCATGTGAGAGAAACAACCAATGAATGCATAACTAAGCAAAACAACAAAAATTGGTGTTTCTATATATATCTCTCTGATATATTCACTTGCCAAGAATTTTGCTATAGCTTATCAATGCAATATTACCTTAAATCTATCTGAAGGTAATAATAATAATTGCTATTTTATTAGAATTTCTACTTGTTCTCTAAATTATCTATTTTACCTGGGATCAGTTTTGCTTAGCTTATAATTTATTTTGAATGTATGTAGTTTCTCTTACATGTTTGTGAGCTTTTGTTTTTAGTTCATATTTATGAATTGTTAAAGAAAAAATATAGGCCCAAATGGCAGTCATTCTTAATAGAAGATCATGATGCCAAACCTAAATTTAATACCTGATCAAACTGCAGTTTCAGCTTCTTCCAGAAACATATTAAACCAGTTTGGAATTTTCTGGTCAACACCTATGAGGTACTCTGCCCTGTGGGCCCTTCATATCCTGCCTCCTCCTAGAAAATGAGAAAGTCTGCATCATGAAAGCCCTCTCCCTCGCCCCCAGAAGAGGTCCCAGTCCCCAAATAATGTTTTCTTTTCTTTTGTTAATAGCCCCATCCTTCTCCCTATAAAAACCTGCCATTTTGTATAGCCATTCAGAGCATCCTTGTAGCTCCTACATGAGATGCTGCCTGATTAAAGGATTAAAGCAAAGGAGACTTAAATCTGATGTGTGTGTGTATGAGAGAGAGAGAAAGAGAGAGAGAAAGAGAGAACTCTTGGACAGTGAAATTCCTTGGGGATGAGGAATCATACTGCCCAGGTTTTTTACCCAGTGCCTGACACATAGGAAACATTTAATAGTTTGAATTAATAATTAATTGTTATTCTTTTTTGCTGTTTTAGTTTTCTAACATTTATTACTTAATTTTTGACTTTACAATAGCTTCTTATTTGGAAACAATATGTTTCTAAAAATGGTCACCTTTATAACTTAAGAAAGTGATGGAGTTAAAGCTATATGTCAAATATAAATATGCATATATATGTGGGTGTATTCATATATGTATTTGTATATGTTTAATGTCACATATAAAGGCAAATATACTGACTTCCTCTTAACACATAATAAAATTGGTTCATTTGTTATTTCCTTTTTCCCATTTCTCCACTTCCTCCAGGCGTGTATGTGAGCCTAGTCCATTATCAACAATTTATTGTTATCATTAAAAAGGTAAATTTCTTTCAGGATTTATAAATTATCCATCTATTTGTCCTCATTAGGTGTTTTGCTGACCTTTTTAGACATTTGTTTAGATTTAATGCTCTCTGCCAGGCCTTTTCCCCCTTAATTTAACTGATTAGTTAGTTAGTTTCTTTTCTTTTTCTTTTTTTTTTTTTAAGATTTTATTTCATTATTTTTAGAGAGAGGGGAAGGGAGAGAGGCAGAGAGGGAGAGAGACATCAATGGTTGCTTTTCACCTGACTCCAGCCACAGACCTGACTGGAGACCTGGTTTGCAACCTTGTTATGTACCCTGGCTGGGGAATCGAAGCTGCGACCTTTGGGTTCGCAGACCAACACCTTATCCACTGTGCTACCAGCCAGGTAGTTTCTTTATTCTCATTCAGTTTATGGTTCCTGGGATTTTCTATCTTCAAGTGGCACAAAATAAAAGAAACATTTCTGCTATATCCCTTGACTTTTGTTTGCTTAGGAAAATGTCTTCTAGTTCATGAAAATAATCTTCCAATAGGATATGTGCAGAATCTTTGTTTCTAGCACTTTGTAGATCAGTATCCTGTCAGGTAACATTGCTTAGGAGAAAGGTCAGAAGTCAGCTTTATTTACTCAGTTTTCATTCTGAATTGTATTCAGGCTTTGCCTGGGTAATTAGAAACCTTTACTTTTGAATTTCTGGGATATGCTTTAGTGCACGCTGCTTTCAGTCACTTTTCCTGGCTCCTCTGGTACTTTTATTCAGACAATTTTTTTTTAACAATACATATATTTGAAAAAATTTTTCTCTTGTGTATTCTGAGTTGTCAGTCTAAGGGAAAAGAGATCAGTGCCTCTCACTACATAGTTAGGTAATACATGTTTCAAACTTTCTTGCAACATACCAGTTGAAATTCACTGCTCTAGGTCCATCCATGTAGTTGCAGATGGTAAGATTTTATTTTATTTTATTTTTTTATGGCTGAGTCATATTCTGTTGTTCATATGTACCACAGCTCTATCCACTCATCTGCTGGTGGACACTTAAGTTGCTTCCATAGCTTGGCTATTGTAAATAATGCTGCAATGAAAATTAGGAGTACATATATCTTTTTGAATTAGTGTTTTGGATTTTTCCAGAAGTGAGATGGCTAG
The DNA here is from genome assembly GCA_004026585.1 of Noctilio leporinus. Taxonomy (NCBI): domain Eukaryota; kingdom Metazoa; phylum Chordata; class Mammalia; order Chiroptera; family Noctilionidae; genus Noctilio; species Noctilio leporinus. Next base: position 126,508 of record PVIW01001268.1, on the reverse strand, counting down.
GTCATATGGTAGTACTATTTTTAATATTTTGAGGAAGCTCCATACTGTTTTCCTTAGTGGCTGCACCAGTCTGCATTCCCACCACCAGTGCACCAGGATTCCCTTCTCTCTGCATCCTCACCAGCACTTATTGTTTGTTGATTTGCTAGTGAAGGCCATTTTGACAGACGTGATGTAATATCTCATTGTGGTTTTTAATTTTTTATTTCCCAGGTGAATAGCGCATAAAGCATTTTTTCTTATGTCTATTGGCCATCTATATGTTCTCTTTGTAGAAATGTCTGTTTGGGTCCTCTGCATGTTTTTTTATTAGATTATTTTGTTTTTTTGGTGTTGTGTGAGTTCCTTATATATTTTGGATATTAATCCCTTATTTGGAAGTATCATTGGCATATATCTCCTCTCATTCAGTGGGTTGTCTTTTCTAAAGTCCAGACATTTTTCCCTCTTCCAGTGATAGTACTTCTTTTTTACTTAGGTTGCTTAAACTCTTTTGGCTACCTGTAAAATGTTTTACTAACTTAGATGATTTCAAATACATAGGTTAATGCATTTTCTTCAAATATTAGGGAAGAATTTTAGAGCTGAAGTAATTATAAGTAGCTTCTGATCCAACAACACACAGGTATTGAGTCATTGATGAAGGAACTTTTCAGTAGAACTTTCAAAAGTGATGGTGGAAATGTTTTATATTTGCATTGTTTAGATGGTAGCCACTAATCACATGTGGCATTTGAGCCCTTTAAATGTGTCTCAGGTTTCAAGTTATAGAACCATGGTTTTTAAATTGTGCATATGTGTGTGTGTGTATGTTTGTAGGACTTGTTTTCAAATGTGATATTATATATCTGTGAGTATATGTATTTATGTGCAGTTGACCCTTGAAAAAAAACAGATTTGAACTTCATGGGTCCACTGATATGCAGATTCTTTTTCAGTAAATACAGTGCTGTAAAAGTATTTTTTCTTTCTTATGATTTTCTTAAGTTTCTCTAATTTATGAGTACAGTATATCATACATATACAAAACATGTATTAATCAACTGCATATGTTATTGATAAGGGTTTGGTTAGCTCAGTTTGGAGGGATTTATACACCAATTTATACACCAATTGTTGGCGCCCCCAACCCCCACATTGTTTAAGGGTCACGTGCATGTATAAACAATCAGGTCAGAGCTCCTTCACTGTGTAGCCTGTACCTTTATTCAGTTTCCCCACTGGCTGCTAAGGCACCTCTGTGGAACCCTGAAAACCTAGGTCTGTAAAGACCATCCTACAAAACACTCATTGAGTTCTACTCTTGTTTTATAGCTTCTCAATCACAGCTGGGAAACTTCAGGCTCAGACATCCGGTTGCGTAAATCTCATTTAATGACAGAGCCAGGGCTAATGGGCCTCTGACATTCACTATATTGTACCTCACAGTGAAGTCTTTGTTTTCCATGGTGAACAGCTGATATTTTTGGAAGTAACAGATTTAGACAAATTTCTCAATAGTGTTATCACTGGAGCAGGAGGACCAAAATGGAAACTATACGCCATTGTTTAACTCAGAATCTCTGTAGAGTTTTGTTTTATTTACAAATACAGGATCTCTGAAAGCCATTTCAAACTTCCTGAATCAGATTTTTAAAGTATTTTACGCTATGGTGTGTAATGGGGCTACTACGTAGTAGCCTAGGGATGGTTATTCCAAAGCATGTCCAGGATGAGATGCACTGCAGCAGGTTGCAGTCATTTTAGACACATAATAGTGCAGAAGAGTGGCAATACTTAGCCTAGTTCATTTCACACATAAACTACTGAAATTCTGTGGCACACCAAAAAATATATTTTTTGCCGATCTGACCAGAAAAGATAATAATTTTGATTCATTCACACCAGATGGCTATCACTGTGTTGGCTGTTGTCAATTTTTGTTTAACAATCCAGGGGATGAGAAGTCAGTGCCCTTGACTGAAATAGTCAGGTGTTGTAGGTTTTAAAAATTCTTGCAGCCCATCAGGGTGCCTGCCACAACACACTAGTTGAAAATCACTGGCTTAAGGGGAGGTATCTGGCAGGGCCAGGGACAGAGGCTTAGATAAATCTGCCTATAAAAGCTGATGTATCTGCTGAGTTCTAACAGAGAGAAGGAACCATCTACTTGAAGAATGACCAGAAGGCTGTTCCAAGAGAAAACTGCAAAATCGGCAGAGCCTTGAGATGCCAAGAGAGCAGGTTGCTCTCAGGCAGTGCATTATTAACAGAGCGTCTGGAGAGTGCTTTGATTAATTCTGGGATCTTTAATGTGATGTCATCTTTCATCTATTCGCTTTAACACCATTGAGCTTTGGAATGTCACCAGTCCTGGGAGACGGCAGCTCCGTATTTTGCCCATGTTCGTTTCATACAGAGCATTTTAATAAATGCTGCAGTATTCTAAGAATGTAACTACCTCATCACATGAGATTGTTCTGCACTGTTGCGTATTAAAATGAATCATCGTGTGTAGTACTTATATGGGCGATTACTCTGCAGATCCATATTTAGTTAGCCTTATTGAGCTGGGCTCATATTATTAACATTATTATGGAACTAATAATGGATGTGCGCTTCTTTCTCCACTGGCAAGGCATTCTAGTTATAATGCTCTAGCAGTAACTTGAAGTATTTTCAATTAAATATCCCACTTATAGTTTCTAGTGGAAAAAATAAAACACACCCTATTCTGGCATGAAAACTTAAGTTTATTGAAGGGAATTTCACCTGGTGACTAAAGGGATAGTTCATTGAGTCATGCTAGCTAGAACTCTGAAGAAAAGTCTGAAGGAGGAGAGAGGTTGGGGTTGGGATGAGAAACTATTGATCAATCACTCAGCTTCCAGGAGCTGTAGTGTCACAGAAAAGATCTAATATATCAACTGAATAAGAAAACTCAGGAGCCTGAGGTGCACACGAGGAACTGGGATCCACGTGGAACATGGACCCTAATTCTGCTCTGCGCTCTATCTCTAAAGTGGAATACCAAGCAGGTTTAGAAGAATACTGTGAATGGTCAGCAGGGTAGATCCTCCTCATAGAAACCTGAGTCTGATTTTGTTCAGAACACATGAAACACGAGGAGTTATGGCTTCTGATGTTTTTATTTGAACAGGCTAGGTGGAACTTAATGAACAAAACAAACAAATGAGCAAAATAGAACCAGAGACATGGAAATAAGGAACAAACTGATAGCAACCAGAGGGGAGAAAGTAGGGGGATAACAGAAGGGGAAGGGTCTAGTCGGGGAACAAGTTTAAAGGATCCATGGACATGGACAGCAGGGTGGGGATTGACTGTGGGAGTTGGCAGGGAGAGCAATGGGGGAAAAATTGGGACAACTGTATTGAGCAACAATAAAAAAAAGAACTCTGAAATAAGCCTTTCCCTCCAACATACCTGTTATATAATTAGAGCATCCTCACAGTTCACCCAAAATTTTGGTAAAATCTATAGATTTCTGAGCTGTAAAGAAGGAAGGCAGTCTTCCTGGCAAAACCTATTTCTGCTCTCATCCCAGTTGTTAACTTTCTCAAAAAGCTTTCTGCCATTTTTCATTGTTTACTTTTTTAATCTTGATGCCTTGGAGAGTCTCATAATTAATAATGTTCAGCACTAAAGATTAATAAAATATATCTTCATGTATGTAAATAAAAACAGGGGCTCCTTTGGGATTTAATTACTCAATAAATGTTTGTTGAGGAGCTACTCTGGGCCAGGCTCTGTCTTAAATGCATGCAATTAGAAATCAAAAAGAAAAATGAAGTCCCTAACTTCATGGCACTTATAACCTAGTATTACAGTCTGGATAGGTCACAAAATCAAGAAGAAGGGACCTTGACAAGGTGAGTCTCCTTCAACAAATGCCTGGGTCCCTCCCCTGCCCCCTTGCGTTTCATGCAGAGCTTGCAGAGGTTAGCACAGCTTCATCTAGGTGGCCAGTGCTGAAGAAAGTGTCAGCCACAGGAAGCCACCAAAGGAACTTGACCAGGAGACAGAGCTAAAGAGTAAACTGTCATTTGTAGGAAGCAGATTCTAACTTCAAGCTACTTTATATGCTTATCTTTTTTTTTAAAGATTTTATTTCATCATTTTTTAGAAAGAGGGGAAGGGAGAGAGGCAGAAAGAGAGAGAGAGACATCAGTGTATGGTTGCGTTTCACCTGCCTTCAGCCACAGACCTGACTGGAGACCTGGTTTGCCCTGGTTATGTGCCCTGACTGGGAAATCGAACCTGCAACCTTTGGGTTCGCAGGCCGGCGCCTTAACCACTGTGCTACCAGCCAGGGCTACATGCTTATCTTAATCTTGTTGTTCTCTAGCCTTTCTTAAAGTCTTATTTTCAATTATTTATTTTCTTATACATTTTTAATGAACTCATTGACCTTCCACCATTAAAGTAACTCAGTTGTTCTATTTTCTTGACTTTAAGGCTAGATGAAACAACATAACTCAAAATTAAAAAAAAAAAAGATTTTCTCTTTAAGCTGTGTTTCAAAAGCTTAGCTTCTGAGGGAAAATAAAATCACATGCAACAAAGGCAAGAGAATTGGGAACATAAAGTGGCAGCAATGGAAGAGAATCACCTATTGCTTCAGATTAGCTGTACCTTTATAAGCCCTGGGATGAAGAAGGACTTTAAGATAAGTTTGTGGGATCTGGGGACAAGACTCAAGTCAATTTCTGGGAACAAGGAGCTCTCAGGGAAAATGTACTAGCCCTAGAGAAGAAATGGCTGGATAATGCATCTGGGCAGAGGTAGTCTTAGGTAATCTCACAATTTCCCAAGTGCTAGCATGTTGTCAAAGCAGCAAAACAATTACTTTGTATTTAATATGGCAGAGACATGCTAGAAAGTGCTGTCAGACCCATAGGTGCCATGTAAACAGAAATGGGTACCATCTCCCAAGCAGCCTGGATGGTCAGCTTTCCAAGGAGTGGGGTTATGACCACAGGTGCCTTAGTGGATCTATGTTTGGTCAAATTGCATGGACCATCTGGCACTGCTTCCCCAACACTGTTTGTTGGAGGAGGTGATAAAGAGGCCATGACCTGTTAGCTAACCCAGGAATGGGAGACTTCTTGGGCCCTCCCTCCTCTGTTTTAGAATGTGCATCTCAGCCCCCATTCCCACAGTGGTGTTGACATAATAATATCCAAACCTATAGAGAATTTTATAAGGTTGTTAGTTTATTTGAGCCCAAAAAGCTCAATGGACTAAGTAAATGTTCCAGACCATGGTGGTTTTGTGGTTCTTTTTCTGCATTTGGAGATAAAGGAGGGAAGCAAGGAAGGCTACATAAAATCCACTAGTAGAGGATGGAAGAGTCCAGAGAAAGATAGGCATGGAAACCTCTGACTGGATTACAGGCAAGTTATGTGCTCACTTGAGGGTGGTTCCCCCTCTGAGGTATTTGGAAAAGAGGATCACTCACTGGGCAGGGCTTGCTTACGGCAAGACAAACCTTTTACTAAGAAAGTTATATGCCTACCGCCTAAATACACACCCAGATCTCTTAGGAACTTAGGGTCCATCAGGTCATCCTGTGTGGTCACCTTTGCACTAGTGGGAACCGTTTTCAAGGATGCGGCCTTGAGAGAGTAGGTGTTGTTGAGACCATCTGGTCTGAATATGTGACTAAACTCCATGAAGGCCTCTATATAAACTAAGATTCTGGCTGGTGGGTGCAGAGATTCACCAGTCTTGGCCACCTCCAATGAGCCTTATAAGTAACTTCCCTTGCTTATCAAAACTATCACCTACCCATCTGCCTCTTTCTATGGTCTCTCCTTGTCCTCTCTGCAGGGGAGTCAGTTTCAGATTCCACCTGGGAAACTCCCAAGTTTGCAAATTAATAAGGGCAAACATTTGTAAGGTCTTGTATCTGATATCATGATGGGAAGGGTCAGCCTGGATCAAAGTCCTGCTGGCACAGCAAAAACACCTGCTCCTCCCCTGGGCAGCTGTAAAGACAGCTGTGCATTGAGTGGGTGGCTTGTGGGGACATGTGATCATTCTAGTTTAAGTCACTCTTCCTATGTGAAGGATGCCCCTTTGTTTCCAAATTTAGTGGATATGGGCTCTAATTTAATTTTTTTAGTTTATTTATTTTTATTATTATTTTTAAATATATTTTATTTAGTTTGCTATTACAGTTGCCCCAATTTCCCCCCCTTTGTCCCCCTCCACCCAGTGCCCCGTTCCCTCCAGCAATGCCCCCCCTTAGTTCATGTCCATGAGTCATGCGTATAAGTTCTTTGGCTTCTCTATTTCCTTTGTTCTTCTTAACATCCCCCTGTCTATTCTGTAACCACCAATATTTACTTTTTTTTCCCCTTTCACATCCAGACAATTCACCATTTAATTACTGCCTTCTGTCAGATTCTCAAATCATATTATTACAAAGTTTTCTTTTCATTATTCCAAAATGCCTATGTTAATTGATTTGTTTAAAGAATTACTCTTTTAAGTAATACGAATTGCAATATTACCAAACACATGCAAAAAAACATTTACACCCATACATATTTTTACACATATTTAAAGTGCATACTGGATTTTGAAGAGTTAATACAAGAAAGTTAAAATATGCCAATAGTTTACATAATTATTACATGTTAAATGATAGTATTTTAGATATATTGTAGCAAAGTAAGCAGTTTTTTCTTCTTTAATACTTATTTTACTCTAATTTTAAAAGGTAATGATTAATTTTCCAATCAGCTGTCACTCCCATAAGTGTAATTCTGCAGTATTTGGAAGTTTATTGGTGCCTTCTACTGTGCTCTGTTTTCTCCGGAGTCAACCTCTAGTCTCCGCCTCCTTGTAAAAAAGAGTAATAACACACAGCTGCATGAAAAAAAAGTAAATTTAACAGCTTTCCATCTACATTCCATATTTGTGTATTTCACCACTTAATATAAACACACCTTTGACATATTTGTAAAACATCATAGAATCTGGGTCTCAAGTCACCTTGAATTGTTACTTCTTTCTTTAACTTCTCAAGTTAGTATCTCACACTAGATATTTTTTATAAGTATAGAAGATTTAAAAAAAAATATATATATATACAAGGATTTGGAGGTAGGTGGGTGATGGGAAACATTACAGTGGAAAAATTAGTACTTTTAACATGCATAGATACTGGTAAGAATTATCTCTAAGATTCCTGACGGGGAAAAGATGTCTCATAGAAAGTGGAATTAAACTTCTCCACCATTATCTCAGTTTAATCGTATTGCTAAGCACCCTTCTCTTTAATAGAGTTTTTGGTATTGTTCTCTCTTTTTGAATAATTAAGATCTGTTCATGCTTAGTGAAGGGCCAATCTTAAAAGGCACTGATCATGCTCATTTAAAGGATACAAAAAGGAACGTGGGACACTGTTATCTGAAGCTTTGTCAAGTTGTTAAGTGAAATGGAAGGTTAAATAGGAAATCTGTTGGATGGAAGCTATTGAGAATATAGGCATCTGTGGTAGCATTAATTTTACCTTCACTTTTAGATTTTATATTTAAAAATGTCTGAGTGGCTAATGAGGTGTTTGGGCTGTGAGGCCACAAGGAGAGAAAGTAGCTCCTTTATATGTGATGTGGAAGAGAGTGCAGAGCTAACGTTAGTTAGCTGGGTTCATTTGTGACATGAATCCATATGGATGCATGGATTCTGCATGGGAAGCAGGTGGATGTCCAGATGGGGAGCTGCTCTGTCTGGGGCTACCTTGATGTGTCTGTGTCATTTTAGTGGGTGAGAATATGAGCAACAGTGTATGTGTAAGAAGTGTGACTGCTGTGTAATCAGAACAGGCTTGATAGGAAAGTATGGTTATGGAGTTAGCTTACCAATTTTTATATGCATATATATTTGGCCTGTTGTAAGTATAAATTGAATAGCAGGTTCAGAGGGATGTGTATATTATAATTATTCTTATGTGTTATTCATAAATATCTTATTTATTTTTAGAGAGAAGGGAAGGGGGAGAGAAAGAGGAGAGAAAAATTGATGTGTGAGACAAAATCGATTAGTTGCCTGTTACATGCCCCAACCTGGGGACCTGGCCCACATCCCAGGAACGTGCACCAGCGGGGAATCAAAAGGATGACCTTGGAGTTGGCCGGATGATGCCCAATCCACTGAGCCACACTGGTCAGGGCAGCCAATTTATATTTTATTAAAGGATGTCTTCGTGCATTTTGGCCTCAGTTTGAAGCACAGATAGGTTACCTGAGAGCATGCTCCACAAAGGATAGTGCTTTCCTGTTGCTTCTGACACTAGTGCAGTGGCTCCCCTGCCTTTGGATGGTTATTTGCTTTTTTGTTTACCTCCATGGCACAAGCTTTGCACCATGTATCACTAACAACAAAGGATGAGACTGATGGGTAAATGCCAGTGTGAAAAGTTTCCTAGTGGGTGTGCCAGATTGACTCAAAATGTCCCCTCTTACATTGGGAAGCATTATTTAAGGGACAGGCAAATCAGTGCCTTAAAGACATTTAGTGAGCTAATTTTCAAGAAAAGTAATAAAAAGAATGATGAAGCTATTTTTTCCCCTTAGTTTATTATGATAGAGCTTACCCCCTCTGATGTCAACATTCAAAAGATAAAAAGTTTCAGTATTCTACATAGACTGCTGATCTTGGCATAAATTTCCATTCTAACTTACAGTTGCAGTGTAAATTCAGAACCCGCAAGGGAGGTACCATTTCATCTTCATGAAAGCATCTGCATGAAGGACCATTTCTAATAAGCACCTGCTTCCACACAGGGTTGTATCTGTTTCCTCTCAGTTTTCTTCTTGCTCACGACCAACACCCACCATCTATGCTGCCACTCGGGTTTCTAGCTATTTAAAGTAAAAGTTTTTTATCAGGCTTGATGCTGCTGTTGAATATCCATAGCCATGTTTTGGCAAGGGAATCAGAGCCTGGCAGCCTTTTTCAGTAATTTTCTATAATGCAAAAGGGCTTGATGCTCCTATTACAGAACTGATTCTATTATACTGTCCTCTCCTGAACTAATGGAGCACTCGACTTACTCGTGTTCAAGAAAATGATTGAATATGAAAAGCTTCCAGACCTCGCTTCTTGCCAGGACTGAAACTGTTCTGTCCTTTATACTGACCAGAAAAGTCACCCCTTAATTAAGTTTATAGTTATTTTTCACCTGCCAGTAAGTCCCGTAACAAAGCACACGAAAGTGCATGTATATAAGACATTATTTTAGATCCCTCTTTAAAACCTTTGTTTTTGCTTTATTATCTGCAACAATGATAGCAAACATTTATTCAATGCTTAAGACAATAGATACTTTTTTACTTTTTGGGTTTTTTTTTTTTTTTTTTTTTTTTAACATGAGTTGACTGAAATAATCCTCACAAAACCCTAAGAGGTAGGTACTGTTATTACCATTTTAAGGATGAAGAAAGCAAGGCTTAGAGAGTTTAAGTAGATAGTAGAGTAGGAATTTAAATACATACCATTGGAATTCTTAAATTATTTTCCGTTTAGCTAAAAACTAATGAAAGTCAATTCAGTTGGTTAGTTAAGAATCAACTCTTTTATTAAAAATTTACTGTGTAGTTATTGTTTGCAACATAATCATTATTGCAAAGTGGCTGGATAGTAAACTGGGTGAAATGTAGTTGCTTAACAAAGCGAACTTTTCACCTGGTGAATGAAATAGGAAGACGCAAAGCTAATTTAAAATTGAGATAGTGGCTATTGCACCATAATATAAGTTGAATAGCAGGTTCAGAGGGATGTGTTTATTATCATTATTCTTATGTTATCAGACAAAGCTTTATGGAGAAAGTGGCATTTGAACATGCCCTGGAAGATGCGGGAAAGATCTGGACAAGTAAAGTCATGAAATGTGATTTCTGGGCAGAGGGTTATATATGAGCCAGAAAAAAAAAAAATCCAGCTTTATTGCTTTTTATTTAAGAAAAGCTGGAGCATTCATTTCAGATGTTTATAGTCTGAAAAGTAGTCTAGAATCATAAAAACATTACATTCTAATGGGTCCACAGATTATTTACTCTACATAACTTTCATCAATGTAGAAACTAAAGTTCCAAGAACTTTTATGCACCTCTTTTAGTTATATGAGCTCATTGTAAAAAGATGAAAGGTTGCAAAGTGAAATGTTAAATGTTAACTTGAAAAGGTTAACTGGTATTCATGTTATAGATAGAATTGAATGCCCAATTCGGGAATTTAAATTTCAGTGTGGAGCCAAAATGTTCAGCACCTGGCCTAGCTTTCTGGTTTTTAAATTTCTCTTCTCATCTCTGTCACTCACCAACTCTATGACCATGACATTATTTTCTGATTATTTCCATCTTCTCCATAAAACAAAAATAACTTCATTAACATCTGTATTCACTGCAAATAAATAAATAAATAAAGTCAATATAAGGAGTTAAAAGCCTGAGAATGAAAGGAAAAGTATACAATAGTTATCCAGGGGGGCAAAAAACCAGATGGCCAAGGGAACTATTGTGGAATGGCTGGTGGCCTTTTGGGCCCACGGTATTATTAGTGATCAGAAATTTAAAGTTAGACCAGTCAGATTGTGCCTTTTCTGGCTGACTTCAGACCTTCATGTTCTGGAACCAAGATTGGGGACTTTCCAGACATGATCAATAGAGAGGGAAGAAGATGAGAGTCAAGAGTGAATGCAGGGTGCAGGATTATGATGGTGGAAATGAAACTTAACCTGGGAAGACAAGGACAATTACCACAGGGTGAAGTGCCAAAAAAGAGGGAACTGGAAAGGTGGGACATGATGGGTGGAGAAGGTGATGTCTGAAATTTGGATAATAACGAATATGCTGGACAAGATGGTTCCAAGAACTCAGATACAACCAAGGTAGTTCGGGTGCAGGCTGGGTGAAGGAAAAGGGAAGGATTTCAATGAAAGAACAGACTAAGGTTATTGGAAAGATCGTTTAATTAGATATTTAAAAATCTAAATTTATGAATGATTATGAATATATAAAGGAAGGTATTTTTTGTTTTGTTTTGTTTTGCTGGGGGTAGGGTTATTTATGTGCTATAGTCTTTTCAGATTGAAGTGATGGATTTCTGTAGATATCTGTAAAAAGGAATGGTTTTAGGGAGAAATGAAAGGCAATGATCTGTGTGCAACCCTTTAAAGAACTGCCTGGAGAGAAATGTCCGCAGGGGCAGCCACATTTTGGGAATGTTCACAGAAGAAGCTGAGGACACAGGAGACGTTTCAGGTGACTGGTCCAGAGAGCAGTGACTCTATTTGGAGTTTGGCATGGAATGTGGTATTGGGTCAGTTCAGGGACTTAGTAAGCCAGACGGACAGGGTTATCTTGTGATGAGAGAGAACCATGGGGGTGGAGGGTGGAGGGTGGGGGGTGTATTTTCCGATATTAACAGGGACAAAGGGCTTGATGGGAGTATTTCTGCTGGCCTTATAATCTGACTTGGACGTTGATCCTGTGCTAATGGTGAGGGATGCACATAAAGTTCTGTTTTCATCCTTTGGGATCTTCTTCAAAGTCAGTTTGAAGAACCCAAAAGGGGTCACAACACATAGAACTCTGTGAGAGCTCCGTTACCATTGATGGTATCAAAGCTGAGAATTTTACTTTAAGAAAGGAGCTGAAGTCATGAGAAAAACTATTTTATGCATTGCCCCGAACACCAGTGAGATGCTTGTTGACATGGATTGACATCTTAGCCATTGATTGTGCTCAAGCAACAGCTGAGGTTAAAATATGAGGTTAAAATAATGTTTAAGAACATTAAACACTAGATTTAGTCAAATATGGATCCCAGACTTCCAAAAATAATTAAAAATATTCAGTAATCTTACACATCAATTATAACAACAGGAACACTCAAATATAAATAAAAATAATAAGTAAAGACACCAAAAGAATCAATTAAAAAAAAAATGAACCACCATGGGAGAAAATATTCATCACAACTGTTGTTACTAAAAGAATGAACAATTAAATGTGCCAATGTGCTTCTTTTAACATATTTCAAGCTTGCAATTGATTTATATCTAACAATATATATTAACATGTAAGTATATTATGCTTTATGTATATATTTATCCCAGTGCTTGAGACGAGGCAGGAAAATCAAATCTCTCATATATTTCTGAGGAGAGTGCAGAATTAATTTTGTAAAAGATTCACAACAGACAATCTGAATATACTAAGAGTATTTAAAATGTTGATGTACTTAGACCCCTTAATTCACTTTTGGAATATATTCTTCAGAAACCATCAGCTATATATTCAAAGGTTTATTCACATGCATGCTTATCACAACATCATGAAATGAAATATTGCAAGTATTCTTAAGTGTCCAAGTAAGGATAAAAGGCTATGAAGTCTCTAAACCTCAGTATTTGCTAAAGGGTACGGACAATGCTGACAGTTTTATAAATAAATTTTGTTATGTAAAATGGGATCCATATTAGAGAATATTTTCACATGCATGTACAGTTTAAAGTATAATTAAAAGAACATACATGAACCACCTAACAACTTCGGCACTACAACCTTCTCAAATACCACCAAGTGTACCTATAGGACTGCAGACTATCCCACTGATACACACAAACCTATTTCACATTTTTTACTATGTTTGTGGTTTTATCAAAGTATAATATACAGAAGAATGCCCAAATCATACACAGAGAATGCACTATTGTGATAGAACATGTCTGAGCAACCCCCAGCTCATCAACCTGAAGGTGAGAATCCTCAGAGAAGTCAAGGCACATACCCAGGTTGCAAGTCAGGTCTCCAGCCAGGTCTCCAGCCAGGTCTCCAGCTAGAGGCAGGTGAAAGGCAACCATACAATGATGTTTCTCTCCTTTTCTTCCTCCCTCCCTTCCCCTCTCTATAAAAATAATGAATAATTTTTTTTTTTTTTTTTTTAAAAGCTTTCATGCCATGAATACCAAGATAAACAATCATGTATCCCAACTTTGCACTAAGTTTAAGGGGCTTAGTAGCTCTGGTCAATGTCTTACCTTTTCTTTCAGGTAATTGAGTAAACCTAAGGGTTCATACTCTGAAGTATAAGAAAAAGGTGATTATTCCTAATCAGGTATACATTATATACTAACTGGTATCATTTAAAATGTTTTAATGATCATTCTCCTAATGGACTGTTAGGAGATGCAGCTACAAAAATCTTATGCCAATGGAGATAATATCTTTTTTCTCCAAGTAGACCAGAATGTAAATTTTAAAAGGTTAGAAAATTTTCAATTCCAGGAGGGTCCCCTGTAGTCATGGCTTACAGTGATAATAATAAAATCAAATCAAAGAAAAGAGATTTTTAAAAATATATTTAAAGATTTTATTTATTATTTTCAGAGAGAGGGGAAGAGAGAGATGTAGAGAGGGCGAGAGAGACATCCATGTATGGTTGCCTTTCACCTGCCTCCAGCTATTGACCTGGCTGGAGACCCGGCTTGCAACCTGGTTATGTGCCCTGGCTGGGAATCGAACCAGCGACCTTTGGGTTCACAGGCCTGCACCTATCCACTGTGCCACCAGCCAGGGCTGAAAAGAGATTTTTGACAAATAAAAAGCAGTTGGGATTGCTACTGAGTTACCCTGGGGCTGGTCTGAAGATTGGACTTCAGAGTTCTCAGACTTTGTATTTTACTGTCTCAATCGAACCTTGCTTAATTTTTGTATTTTCAGTATGTTTCTTGCCTGCTTCTGCATAATATAATGGAAAGGAAAATATACTTCCTTTTAGTTAAACAATAGATATAAGCCAGTGTCAGGGACATTTGTGGGAGGTTAAGCAATATGGATCATTTATTTGGAAAAAGTATTTTTGTAGGTCAAAACTTTAGGTTAAATATCACCAGTGTCTTGAGTTCCTCAATTGTTGTCGCTGCTACTCTGAAACTCAGTGGAATGCATTATAACGTTCAGGGATATTAACAATTCTCTGACAGCAATAAGGAGCAATTATGTTTGTACAATGAGTGTAAATTTTGTATATATTTAAAACAATTATTTTAATATGAGTATATTATAGTTTGGGAGGAGAAGATCATTTTATAGCCTGTATAAACCTGTTATCATTCATTATGTCCTTGTCATTGAATGGCCAGAATCATCAAATGGGATGTCAAGGCCACACACCTCTTTAGATCAACACAGATTAACCTAAACATGATATGTTTTGACAACTTGCCTGATTCTCACTCTATGATTTCATTCAGTTATGAGATGTTGGCACCTAGGATTCATATACACATATTAATCTTTCTGTACTTCATATACCTAGCAAGGTGCCTTAAATTTGAAAAGACTGTGTTATGTGTGTGTTGAATTGAATGGATACCATTAGTTGTCCCCTGATCTAAACTTTATTCCCTGTGGGCCTCCCTTAACATTAGTCTGTTCTTTATCTTTTCATTCCCATGGTAGTTACTGCTATAGAAAAACTGTTAAAGTGTCAATTGAGAGTAAAATGAGGGCTTGGAGGGGTTCTTTTCATTATGATCATAACATGGATTTATTAGTACCGGTAAGTCCTCACTTGTTGTTGTCCATAGATTGTTGGAAACTGTGACTTTAAGCAAAACCACATGTAACAAAACCTCTTTTATCACAGGCTAATTGTTATTTAAAAAAGTTAACTTCCTATAGCATATTTGTGCTCACATAAACACCACCAGGCTTCTAAATAAAGACCCTAAAAATAAATAAATAAAAATAAAGACTCTAAATACTTCAAATACTAAACATTGATGTTAAGTGTGAGCCATACACACATGGAAGAAAGATGAATAAAAACAAGGAAGAGAATTCCTTTTCAACCTGCTGATTCCAGTTCAGGCTGTGGGTGGCCAGAACAGTCCTGGCAGCTCAGTGCACAGATGGGACCCTGGATAGGATGCCTTTCATAACAGGGGCACCCACACCATACACTCACTCAGACTGGGACAGTGTAGATCCGCACACCTCATGTGCACACCTTTGGGTTGTGGGAAGAAACCAGGGTCTCAGAGAAAACCCATGCAAATGGGGGAGTATGCAGACTCCACATACACAGTGGCTGAAACTGAATTTACCCCCATCAACATTACATGTAGAACAAAACGATGTTATTTGAGGACCTGCTGTAATTTAGCTAATTGAACACAGTAAATGTTGCGAGATACGGAAGCCTCATTTGAAAGGTGAAAGATGTGATTATTTCTGACAGGCTGCTGCCTTCAAGGTCCAGGCAGAGCGTAGTATGGGAAAACTTTGAAAATTACCAACAACTGAAAACTGATCTCCTCAGAAAATCAGATATTTTATCATGTTAGGCATGTAAGTGACCTGAAGGGGGGAATCAGGCTTTTGACAATGAAAAAAAAAAATCAGTGTCCCCAAAACTTCCCTAGGACATCAAGGGGTGGGTTTAAAGCCTTGAAATGGGAGGACAGCTAATTCTTAGGCAGTGAATAATTCACTTAGTCCACAATGTTGTCCAGAAAGCACTGTGGATTTTCAAAGTCTGGTTTATGCAACTATGAAATCACCACAAAACAGGTAGATGCTACAGCTTAGGACCACTTTGCTTATATCCATAAAAGCCAGAGCAAAATCTGAGCTCCAGCCTCCAGCCACTTGCAAATGATGTCATTATGCAGGACCCAGCTTTGGCATGAAGACATAATTAGTATTCAGTCTGACAGAAAGCCATTTCGTTTAATTCCACTGGCCGCAATCCAACCGGCAGTGTATATATGACAGCATACGAAACAGGCACTTTGGGTAAAAGCAGACTTGGCATTAGCATGCTGAACAGTGACCTGGAGTGGGCACAGGGACAGAGCAAGGCTAGAAGGGCCCAAGGAACAGGGAGACTTGTCACTGTGGTTCAGAAACCCACGGAGTTTGTGTTTTAGATGCAAAGAATAAGGCTTATTTAATAAAGATTCTTATGCCCTATTAGTCATGCTGTCTGACAAATTTGTGAACATAATCATGATTAACTTTTAACCTGAAGAAATTACTGAAATGCTCCCAGGGATTTACCTGGAATGAGGATCTGATCCCACACAGCAACTGTGCTGTTTCTTTTCCTTGCTCATTCTTGCTCTGTGACCCTGAGTGTTTTGGTTGATCTGGGAGGCTCAGAAGTGGCAATTAACCAATGTTTACATTAAATGCTCTTGATCCATTCTCCACTCTTTCCCATTCTCTGTCCTGGAAAAATGCACTATATAGACTCTATTGGCAGTCTTTCTTGTCCTGGGGCTTCTGGTTGGATTTTATCAATGGGCAGTACCAACAAGATCTGGAGTCTGGAAGGAAGTTCCTGCAGGTTTCCTGTGAGTAGACTCTGTTCTCACCCAAAGGCCTCCTTTGCTCTTAGACAGCCCTCTCCATGGAGCACACTCTCTGAGTTCTGTTATTACTCCTGTTCCGTCTTTCTCAGAAGCCCAAGGACACTACATCATTGCAATTTTTATCCTAAACTTGCCCACGTGTTTGAAAATGAGACTTTATTACACTCACCTCAGATTGTCTAATCTTGGTTTGTCCCCTGTTTCCTGATGATGATGATTGACAGTAATAGCTTTCAACATTTCTGGACAAAAGTCAGTATCATCCAGAGGCAGAAAAAGAGAATGTGACCAGAAAAGGCATGAGATTTTGATTCACAAGAATAGAGAGTAGTTGAATTCGTCAGTGGGATTATGAATGGAAAGGTGTCTCAGTTGTCTGAGATCATTCGATAATTTGTTCTGAAATTCATGGTCAAGGGTGTTTCTATAAATTCATCATTAATAGACTATGTGCTTTGATTACTACAAAAGTGAGGACAAATTAAGGTGATTCATATTATATTTTTTATTTACATTATTAGGGAGTTAATAGTCATGGATGAAAATAACAGCTTTCACTTGGTGAATACGAGGATCAAGCTTTCTGTGTGACCTTACTAATATCTGTATGATGATCACAGTGTTAGCATCCACAGCAGCACCTTTACACAGGGTGATGGGCAATAGTCATAAGTGCAAGTGGCCTCATGGCTCACTTTTCTGATCTTTATTCACTCTTTCAGTAATTTCCTCTTTATTTCCTAGTTTATAAGTCTGAGTCTTTAACTTAAAATAGAAAGAGTCTAATCTCTTTTCTACTTTAGTTAGTTCTTTTATTCTCTCTCACTGTTATAAATATTGTTGAAATCATAAAAAGAGAGGAAGTGAACAGGGGAGGGAAGAGAAGAAAGATATGTGAATAGAAGAGGGCCAATTTATTGTTAGAAGCATAGAAACAGGGAAGCGGTTACTGAAAGAAAAACACTGCACATCAAAAGAAAACTGTGGCATTGTTCCTTATGAATCATAGCTGCAAGATTACAAGGAACATACATATTTATATGACCAAAACCTAACATAGTTCAAAATATATTATTTCTTTTGTTCAGCAAATATTTTTCGAGCCTCTACTACATGCAGGGTGCTGTCATATACGCAGGGTACATACCTGTGAATAAATTGAATATACACCCCTGTTCTCATGGATCTTACATTCCAGTTGGGGGTAGACAGTCAAGAAAACATGGGTTAAATACCCATTATGCTAAGTAGTCACTGTTGGAGGAAGTCTTCAAGAGGGCATTGCCACTGGTTGATGAAGAGCTGGATCCAAGTAATTAGAGCCTCCTCATCCTCCCCTTGTCCTTGGAATGTGTGTTCTGCCCACAATTCCTACAGTGGGAACTATTTTCAAGGACGCAGGCTTGAGAGAACAATGTGCTGTTGAGACCATCTGGACATTATGTGTGACTGAGGCAGGGGCAGAGGTCAAATTATCTTGTGGATACCCAAGACAACCTGCTTATTCTTTTAAAATATGTTATTTATTTATTTATTTTTAGAGAGAGGGGAGAGGAAGAGAAATGTGTGAGAGATGGGTTGCCTTACTCACATCCCCAACTGGAGAGAGAGGGCTGGCCTGTACCCCAGGCATGTGGCCTGACTGGGAATTGAACCATCCATCTTTTGGTCCACAGGCTGGTACGCAATCTACTGAGCCACACCAAAAAGGGCTCCCTTGCTTGTTATAATTGCCACCTGGCTGGTATGAAAAGAATGGTAGACTGGTCAGAGGTCACAAAAAGTCACATTGTATTTATGGTCTCATTCTGTTGTGTGGTTGCTGTCTGTTTGCATTGAGTAAAAACACCGTCGTGTGGACTGTCATATGAACTGGTGTCTGCTGTAGTTTGGTCTGTTTCTCAATGCATTAATGTACTGCTTTAGTTTTTTATTTTTCATAAAGCAATGCCTCTTGTGAGTTCAGTAACATTCACTGTGGAACAGATAAAAAATCTGGAATGGTTTGCCACTTTCTTCGGTCTCTCCTTGCTTTCCATGTATGTATAGGAGTCAGTTTGCAAACCAACAGTGATCAGTGTCTAGAGAAAAAAGAACCTGAAGCAGGGAAAGATTATAGGAAGTCTAGGGGGGAAATTTTTACACCTTTAAAAGATCTCATGGAAAGAATGGAATTCGAACAATGACCAAAAATAGGTGGAGATGCCCTTATATGGATGGCTATCTAGGAAGGCATAGCTTTGGGAATAGCCAGTGCAAAAGCCTGGAGACAGAGCATGTTGCAACAGTGGAGAAAGAAGGCAAGAATGTTCATACAGTTAAAGTAGAGGAGGTCAGAGAGTTAGAGAGTTAGACAGCTGAGAGAGAAGCAGCTTGTGTAGGTCAGGGGATAGCAAGCAAAGAACCAGATGGTAAATACTTTAGGCTCTGTGGGATGCAAAAGGTCTCTGTTGCATATTTTCCTCCTGCTGTTTTTCCTGCTCCTCCTCCCTTCTCTTCCTGCTTCTCCTTTTTTTTCTTTTCTTCCTCTTTATTTTTTGCTCCTGCCCCTGCTTCTGCACTTCCTTAAAAATGTAACAATGATTCCTGGCTTGTTTGCTACAGTCTACTGTCTGGTTTTGATATATAGGCAGTAGTTTGACATCTCTAGTTGGGATTACTTTGGAGAGGGTGGGAGCCAATTATGTTTTACAAGGGACACATTCACTGCTACCTTGAGAATAGACTATAGAGGTCAAAGATAGAAGCAAGAAGAGAGTCAGCAAGTCCTACCAATTATCCAGCTACAGATGATAGTGGCATGGTGTTGGGTGATTGCCATGGATGCAGTGAGTTAGATTCCAGATATCTTTTGAATGAGCTACCCACAGGGTTAATAATGGATTGCATGTGAGGTGTGAGGGAGTCACTGTTGGTTGAGGTGGGGCATCCTGATGGCAAGTTACTGGGATGAGGACTGAAAAGTAATCATTGGATTTAACAAAAAGAGATCATTGCTAACTTTGGAAATTGTAGTGGTGCTTTGGGGGGCAAAATTCTGATTTCATCAGGCTTTTGAGAGGCAAAGAAGATAAGGGGTTGGAGACACTAAACAGAGATCATTTTTTGGATAAATTTCTTCTTTAAAATATCATAGAAATAAGGTGGTAATTAAAAGGGAATAATACACAAGAAAGATTCTCTTTTTCATTTTTTAATATTTAAAAAATTCAATTGAAGCTTACATTTAATATTATATATTAATAGCAGAGGTACAACAAAGTGGTTCAATAATCATGTACTTTACAGAGTGGTCCATTGATATTTCAAGTACCCACTTGGCCCCATACATAGTCATTGCAATATTATTGACCATATTATTCCTTATGCTGTACTTCGCATTTCTGTGACTATTCTGTAACTAGCAATTTGTACTTTTTAATTTCTTCCCCTTTTCTGCCCAGTTCCCCTAGCCTCACTCCCCTCTGCGTGTGCACTTTCTGGAGTGTTGCTCACATGCTGGGGAAGTGGATGGCACAACAGGGAGAGAGAGGACTCAATAGGATGATGTCTTTGAGTAAGTGATGGGTTCTAATGAGCTGATGAGATGGGAAGGCTCAACGAGGGTTTTAGACACTTCAGTCATAACAGGGAGGAAAGCCAGGAGAAGATATAGGTGGGTGAATAGATGTGATAAAGGAAACTGTTAGAATTCTCCTTGATTTATACAGTTTCCTTATTGAAAGGGAAACCAGATAATCACCTGAACATAAACATGGAGGGGATGTTAGGCCCTTGTCAAGAGAATAACTCATAAGATGGTTGTTTCTGAGGAAATGTTGAAGGGTCACCATGAAGGGTCCATTTGAGATTAGTAGATACCAACTGAATGTGAGACTAGCCACATGGTTGTACTTTTCTCCCACCCCTTTTTACCTGAAGAATAGCAAAAGTACTGCATGTAGCTAAGTAAGTTGGGGCAAGAAAGGGGTAAAAGATTTAACACATGGATGCAAGGGGTGATCAGTGTTTGGACTATGATATTTCAACTGGTTAGAGAGAGATGGGGAAAATGAGACAAATGAAAGGCAATGAAAGGAGGCAGGATTAACAGACTATAGGTGCTAATGGTTTGAATAATTGTAGAAGTTGAGGCACCAGATGGGAGAAGCTGGAAAACAGATTTGGACGGAGAGTGAAATACTTGAGAATGAGGTTTGTCAGGGTTGGAGTTTTGAGTAACAGTGAAGTCTGATACGTGATCAGTAGATTCTGGCTGGGGCAGGGTGGGGAATAAGCTCATTTTAGAGAATTAAGAATCTGAGATTTAGAATAGTCATACATAAAAATTTAGACTATGATGAATCTCTCAGGTATGCTATTCTGATCAGCCAAAGGAGCTAAAATATTTAAGGAATTAGTGTAACAGGGCCCTTTGGGGAGGGTGCTCAGTTTTAATGGGCTCGATCTGCCCACCACCAGGAATGACTCTTAATAACAGAATTCGGTGAAAAGGAAAGTTATTTTGTTTATTTGAAGGTTATACAAATTTATATTAAAGGTGCAGTTGCGCTGTTAAATCCCACTTTCTTTTAAAACACCCAAAATACATTAAAAACACCCAAAATACACAGTCCTGCCCTATTCGGCTAGCTTTCAAACAGATAAGTAAAAGATACCACCTTTCAGAAACACAACAGTTCACAACTTAGCATTCCAGTTATAAATTCAAAGTTCCTGGCAGCTGCTGTACCCAGTTAGGGGAGTATCTTGTGCACACTCCCCAACTCTTAAACCACAGGTAATTCCCTGTCTCTGTGCAAGCAGCATGTCTCCTTTCCCCCTTCGCTACCCCCTTCTCAAACCAGGTGAGTTCTCAGGCCTGTCTGCATGTCTATCCAGGGGAGTGGGGGCAGTTGATGGCTGCCCCACTTTTTTAAGTCCCCTTTGATGTAATGTGTACAGTGAACAGTTCTGATCACTGACAGGATTTTTGCATAGTATTGTAAGTTTTTTCATCACTATCCTCTGGGTAAGGCCCCTCCTATTTTCTTGGCTCACAAAGGACAAAGACTAGTCCACTGAGCCTCACCCCACCTCCATCCCTAAACTGCAGAGTGGGGCATTCTGGCTTTCTCCTACTCTGTAACATTGGTATGAGTGACATCTGGGGAATAATAAATTGTTGTAGCAAGAAGAGATGGTGGTAGTATAGCTTAAGTACAGGAGATTTCAAAGTTCTTTATTTTGGGGGAGAAAGGGAAAAGATGTTCTAGAAGTAACAAGGAAAATACTGTTCCAGTAAGAGAAAGACATGAGACACCAAACAGATATTAATTGTCGTGGCTGCCAGAAAAGCCAGATTTCAGTAGAGAAGAAAGCTGGGAGAGAAATACAGAAAAAAGGGCACATAGGGAATTTTGCTAATAGCCAACTATGATTTCAGAGGGAAGAGGAGATGGGCTTTAGGAGCGGGACAGAAATGAGAAAGGAGGCATGGGGAATTTCTAGGAAACTAGACTTGTAAGTTGATGGGTAACTTGAAAGTTGTGGGCTTCATTTGGTGACTGAAAAGAACAGATATAACAGGTCACAATGGTCTTGGTGTTGTCAGCCTCAAGGTGATAATGGGGACAGGGTTGTTGGAAAGGGAGGGGAGGCACCTTGTCAGGAGCATATGATTTTGGGCCTGACTTTGCTCCTGCCAGAGGTATGAGAGTGGATGATGAGGGGCGAGGGGAGAGTGGTATATGAAATAATAATCTAGTGAATAAAAATTATGGTCATGGAAATATATAGCTCATGGAACTATATTAAAAATAATCACCATTATCACCTCATCTGTAACTCTGATACATCAAGTATTTATTCTCTGCCAGGAATTTTCATTGGAATTCACGTAAACTTTGTATTATAAACTTCTCACAAATGTCCTAGGGAGTAGAAATTGTGAACACCATGTAAAAATTTTAAAACTCAAGACAACTGAGATGCAAAGAGCTTAAGGAACTGTCTCAGTCTCAGAGCAAGCAGGAAAGTGGAATTCAAACCAGGGCCATGAAGCTCCCAAATCACTTTTTCCCTGATCGTAGTAATTGCTTCTCCACTTGTGCACATACCTGTTGTCTCTCTTATTCATTATCTCCCCTGGATTTTTCTCTTCTCTGACACCAGCCAGAAATCTACACATGGGAAAAGTGTAAGCTTTTTTGTTGATGGGTGATTTTTTGAGGTGATCTTCTTTAGAGGAAAATAACTATTAACTGAAAAACTGTTTTATTAATGTCCATGTAATGATTTCCCCGAGGCTTGGTACAGTCTGATGGAAACATTTCCAAATACACATTGATTGATTTTTGTCATAACTAAAACAAATAGAGATTTCTGTGAACCTTGCTTAAAATTGAACGCAATTATCCTCGCTTTTGTTTTTATGCCCTGCCCCCTATAATCTTCAAGTCTCCTGTTGCATTTAAATGCCCTCTTCAGTAATTTGCCTCTGGACCTTATCTGGTGATTAATGCTGGGGTAATTTAATATGTTCGTTTGAATTTGATTATCCAAGGGACCAGTACCCCAGAGAACAGAGCATCTGACCATACAAAGGCATTTCTCATCACAGAGTAATAATAACATGCCTCCACTGCCTTGGACAAGAGTATCTGCTTTATCATTTCCCTCTTTCATCCTCAGAGTAGTTTCTCAAACCAGGATTCAAAAAGGCTTTCTTAGAGAATATGAAAGGATTTGTGAGTTCTACGCATTTCAAAGCCTTCTGTATTCTATCAGGATACTGTTCCTTTGTTTATTTAGGTTCCTCCTTGCTCAGCTTTCCCTATTTGGGTCTTTCATGTTTATGCTAATTCTTCCCCTTTAAGCATTTTTATATTTGGTCTTTAACCTCATTCCTGGCACTGACCTAAAACCCTTGGAATTTCCTGTGGTAAGAGCCATGTGGAAAGTTTTGGAAGGCCCTCAGGTAATATAGGAAAAGGGCTAGCTGCTAGGGAAGCCAGCCTTGTGGTTAGAGGGTTGGAACTTCAAATAGCCCCCACCCCAGCCTCCAGCTAGGAGAAAAAAGGCTACAGGTTGAAGCAATCACCATGGCCAATGAATTAATCAATCAAGAGAGCTTCTGGGTTGGCAGATACTTGGAGATTTAGGGAGGGTGGTGAGCCTAAAGAGAATTGGAAACTGAGCCCTGTGCATCTCTTCCATTGGGCTGTTCCTGAGCTATTTCCTTCTAGCAAACTGGTGATCTAGTAAGTGAAATGTTTCTCTGAGTTCTGTGAGCCATTGAACCCAAGGAGGGGGTCATTGGGACCTTCAGCCTGAGCTGGTTGGTCAGCAGAGGTGACAGCTGTTGCTGGCACTGGAAGTAGGAGGGTGGGGCAGCCTTGAAGAACTGAACCTTTCACCTGCAGGACTGGATGCTATTTCCAGGCAGATAGGGTCAAAATTGAGTTGAATTCTTTGACACCATATTTGTGTGGTATCTGGCTGCCATGTTGAGAATGGACTACTTAGAGTTAAGAGAAGACATGGAAAGTTATTGCAAAAATCCAGGTTCATGTTGGTCACTCAGACTAAGAAAGTAGAGACGCAGCAATAGAAAATGACCAGATCTCACATAAATTTTGAAGGTAGAGCCAACTGAATTTCCTGACAGACTGTGTGTAGGGTGTGAGAAAAAGAAAGAAGCCAAGGATGACTTGGAGGTTTCATAAATTATTTAGAGAAGTGAATGAGGAAGCCAATGGTTATCAGAGAGTGCTTATCACAAAGGTACAAAGAGAGACTAAATGAGTAATTTAAATCACATTGTGTTAGGAAAAACTCTCTAGCAGAGGTAGTACTTGAATTGACTTTTGGTAAGATGAGTGAGGTAAAGAAGGTGAGGGGAGATAATAATGCAGGTTGCAGAGAGATGAACAAGTGAAAAGGCAAGAAAGAGCAAAGTCTACAGGTGGGCAATTAGTGAGAAAGGAGACAGAGAAGTAGCAGGAAATTATGCAGGACTTATGTATTGAGGAAAAATTCTTAAGCTTAATCATGAATGTTGGAGAGAGTCTTGGGAGAGTATTAAGCAGAGGTGTGACATAGTAATTATTTAATAAAAAGGATGATTTTGGAAATACTGCATCAGAGAAGATATTCCATTGGTTTGGCATTATAAATGTTATTAGTGATGCCTCTAAAATGATGTGATGGCTTATGATTCTAGAAGATCATGTAGAAGCTTCTAAACAAAGGGCATGAAAGGGAGTAGAAAAGATGAAAATAGACTCATAGTTCAGAAAATGGGTCAACATTTGCAACTCTAGGTATATTAATTTGGTACTGGAATTCAATGTCTGATTTCTTGAATCTTTGCCTGGAAGGGTGTCTTCTGTCTGTTTTTATATATGTGCTATTTTATTAAATATGTTATTTCCCTGGCTTCCTATGGAAGAGTTATTCTTCCTTCTTGTTTGTGCCTTTGTCTATTTGTGTGTGGCAGGAAACTAATTTGAAGAGTACCTGTTATATAGAAAGCATTCACTCAATGTTAGTAAATAAAAGTCTAAAGAATCTCAGTTCAAAAGAGATAACTATTTACTCTAAATCTTCTCCATTGATGGCAGATAGAGTATATTTTCATAGTGAGTTCCTCTTCATTTCCAACCGCAGCTATCTATATATACAGAATGCCATTGAATAGGAAGAAGAGGGTGGTTAAAGGTGAGTGGTTCAGAATGACATATTTTCCTTTTAGAAAACCAATTCAAAGTAGAATTTCCTGCTGATGTCTGGGTCAGAAAGGCCAACCCATATACAATGTTTCAGAAATGTATTTGTTGCTGTGGGTCACTAATGGCTTTGTCCAACTAATATTCTCATATTCTTCCTTTTCAATTTACGCTCCACATTTGTAGTTTGAAAGTACTTGTTATTATAATTTTTCTCAAAGTAGGAATAATTCTAATAATAGACCAGTGGAATACAGAACAAATATCTCAGCTACTTGCCCAGCAGGAGGACTGGCCCAAGTTCACATTCTGCATGACAAAAAGATAACCAAGGCCCACAGTGCAGGAGTGGAGCTTAAATTAAACCTGACCTCACTTTACAAAGTGTGTGAGAGAGATGGCATTGTCAAGGACCTAAAAAGTACCAAGCATTCCTAAAGAGATGTGACTGAGGGTAGATTGTCATAGCATGTAATCGAAATGGTCCCTGACCACTGATAGATACCTGGAAATGATGGAAACAAACATCTACTATAAACATTGACTTAAAAAATTTTAAAACTAAGAAAGTTCTTGGGAGAATGTACAACGCTACCACCTTAGATAAATAATTGTCCTCCACCTCAGTTATTCCACTGTGTGCACACACGCAGACAAACATTTACTCTTCCTGACTGTGAAGATAAAGAACATGGATTGAAATCATTAAGATCTGTTTTCTCTTACTGTTAGGAACACCTTGTCCCCACACTTAGTTTTTCTTTCAAGTCTATAATGCACCGTGTGCTTGAATTGCGGTTCCCAGCAGCCTCCTGTAGCCCAATACCTATTTCTTGTGCTCTCCTACCAGGCTTTTCAGGGTGGGCACTGCAGGAATAAGACCAGGATAGTGAGATTGTGAGATATTCATGTGTCCAGCCAAAGGCCACATGTCCAATTCTCGGCCCCCTGTCATTTCCAGTCTTGGCTACACTGCAATTTTCCCTGTCATGGAGGTTGGGCTGAGACTCTGGAGGTCCAACCGTACCAAGTCTAGGGCCAGAAATGAGTAAGTCTTAAACTCAGGGTAATCATAGATCCATAAGTTCTTATTCCTCTGTTGTTCTCAATGATTCCTCTAGTCTCTTTCACCATTCTTCTTTTTTTTTTTTAATTTTTATTTCATTATTTTTAGAAAGAAGGGAAGGGAGAGAGGCAGAGAGGAAGAGAGACATCAATGTATGGTTGTGTTTCACCTGTCTTCAGCCATAGACCTGGCTGGAGACCTGGTTTGCAACCTGGTTATGTGCCCTGGCTGGGGAATCGAACCTGTGACCTTTGGGTTCGCAGGCTGGCGCCTTATCCTCTGTGCTACCAGCCAGGGTCTTTCACCATTCTTTTATGTGCAAAATACATCATTTGTTCATCCATAATGTATTGAATGCCACTTCTGTACCCAGCTCTGCTCTTGGGCTGAGACGACAGTGGTAAGTAGGATGCCCATGCACAACCTTAAAAAATGTTTGGCAGAGTGAGAAGAACAAACAGCTATTTTTGCCTTACAAGGACAGGGTTTGTAGGCAAAGGTGGGGAGCTGTGTGCTCTGCTCCTGCGATGTGGAGGAGCAGAGGGAAGGCGTGGGGAGCTGTATGCTATAGACCAAGGGATAACCTATATTATCGCACTCTTGTGTTTGTCTCAGGGGCCAGGTTCTTTCCACAGGTATTCCATGTCTACAACACATCTAACACAATCATTGTATTTATTTATTTTTCTCATGAATTGTCCCTATGGTCTGAGATCCTAGACGGCATTAAATTTTAGCCCAACATTGTATAGTTTGGCTGTTCAGTCTGTTTTCAAACCTCCCCCCAGTAATGACCTGTCAAACAAAAAGAATCTGATTTTGAAGGTCCTTCTTTACCTTCATATTCCCCAAGAAGGCTCTCCTATTGTCCATATTAATTTTTTCCCTTAGTAACCCACATAGGACTTTATTCCCCTTTATAGAGAATTTTCTTATCCTACATTTTACAATGGGTTCTGTGTGTGTGTGTGTATGTGTATGTGTGTGTGAGAGAGAGTGTGTGTGGGCTGTTCTTGATTTGATGATTTCGAGAGTGTAACACAATACTTTTCTTTAATAGTAACTAAAACTCTCATGAATAGAACAGCCCCTGTAGCCATTTTCTTCTGCCCTTCCACAGCACATGTATACTTTGACTTCTGGAAGAATAGCTATAACCAGCCAAGCCTCCAGAACCAAATTTTGTGAATCATACAGAAGACAGAGTTCTTACACTCAACCCAGGTGTCAGGAGTCAAGCTGGACTCATACTGATGCTTATTTGGGTAGGAAGGTAGGGTTTTTGGATTTGATCTCCCAATTCCTGCAAGGCAAAAAAAATTTAGTAAAGTAATAGAGAATAATACATTAGTGCTAGTGGGAGCATCTTACTGGGATACCCAAGGAGTGAGTCCACTGTAAGATCAGCCTGGCTGATTCACAGGCCATGGCATGGCTGAAGGATTTAGTCTTTCCTATAGAATCTTAGTCATGCTTCTGACGTTGTTGGTACAGTGAGTGGCTATTGAAGGTTTTGCTCCTGTTCTATAATATCTGTTAACATTGTTCCTCCTCACCTCTATACTTCTTACATATGGACAATTGACATGTTCTCTATCATATGTGGTGAAGCCTCCCTCTATCCCAATAAGATTCCTTAGCCTAATATTACTCCATGTAGGCATATTGACCCCACTGTTGGCCTCAGAAATTCAGGAAATCAGTGTATGCACTTATCACTATTACCTTTGGCATGAGACGAACATTGATAAGGTCTCAGGAACAATGTGTTCCTGAGATAGGGATCAATCCTAGATTAGTTCCCCAGCCCTAAAAAGTCTTTAGATTCAACTCTGTCTTAGAAGTGTAAGCACAGACAAATCACTTAATCTCTGAATTGGAATCTATGTAATATAAGTACTTCCCTTGCAGGGTTATTGTGATGATGAAGAATACATGTAAAGTGCTTAGCACAGTGAGTAACACATACCAAACACTGCATAAATGAGTGTAGACTGTGATAATGATGGCCATTATGATGCAAGGGACACGTTTATTTCAGTCAGATATTACCAATAACTGCCAATCATTATAAATCTCTCTCCTGCCCCCTCTCAGTAGTATATTCTCAGTAGTATATTAGAACAGATACCATATTCCCCCAATTAAAATATGCCTTTTCTATCCCTAGGGCATGCCAGGGATTGCTACACTAATCAAATTTAAGTTACTTATTCTATAAGGGACAAGAACCCTCACTAACGCCCTTAAATTGGCTTTAAAGCTATTTAAGTTGACAATCAAGTTTACGGGCAAAATGGGGAACATTTCAAACTCTAGCTAATCTTGAGAAATATGCAATGATAATTCCATTTGAATAATATACAGAATATTAAATTTATAGGTTAAATATCCAGAGAGGCTGCTTAGAGGGTAAAATTATTCTCTGATCCAGCTGGAGATGTTGGTACTAGCTTCATAAAGAAAAACACGTAGTTTTGTTTATGTTAGTACTTAGAAAGGGATTAAATATGTGATGGAGTTGGGGGGAAGGTGAGGGGGTGGCCTTACATTGCAACAAGCATTTGGAAATCTTTGGAACTTAAGGCTGTACAAATAGAATCCACCCCAAATGGAAAAGTCGTGGCTATTTTTGATGGATATTGCCACAATGATATAGTGTGTTCTTTTGCATTTTTGTTTATTCATCTTGACGGAGGATATAAAAAAGGTGCTTTTGATTAAGCACTTTAATATCTCACATTTATAAAGTGCCTTTTACCTCAAAGGGCTTAATAAATTGTGTTTATACAGCTTTATAAATATTATACAGAATTGGCCTTTTCTTTGCTATGGATGGTAGAAAACCATCTGTGGTCGACATTTGCCCCCTGAAGGAGGTAAGGAATTCAGGCCAAGTTCACCAAGGTAGATTCAGCTGGTGCAGACATATACTAAAATCCTAATGATGATTTTTGTCACTAATTTTCTGGTCAACCTCTAACCTCAGTTTCTTAGTTTATATTACTTCCTATGGAATGCAATAGTGGAGAAATTTCAGACATTATGATAATAGTTCATATATTAAATGTATGACTCTTCTGATGAATTTATATGGCTCTTTAAAATCTCACATATCAAATTAAAAATCACCAAATTCTTCAAAGTCCTACAAAATCCTTTAATAGCATATATTTTACAACTTTATTAACCTGTTAAGGCCATTGCGGTATCCCTTGCTACCTACCACAAATCAGGCATAAATGGGTTTATGAGGTTTTAAGGAATGCCCACTTTCCACCTAAAAACTTAAAATATCTAATTTATTTGGTACATATCTATGATTCATTCAGCTGAATTAAAGAAGACAACAAATTTAGTAGGTTGTCTTACAAGCATTATTAAGTACTTTATGAATATCCTTATTTTGGAAGGACAAGGTAATACTGACCTAGAAATATATGTATGTTATAGCTATACTCTCTCTTAGCAAATGCCTCAATATTTTATGTATTTAAATTTATATAAACAACTCTTTTGCAATTGGACTAGACCATACTTAATGTAGTGATAACATTTTCCCCCAATTTTATTATTTTATTATTTTGTTTTACAACAACTAGCAATGTGACTAAGCTCTGAAATGTGAAAGTTTGTACTTTAAATCATGGGATTAGAGCCATATTTATAAAGAAGTGAAGAAACTAAGTATTATAGTCTGGAGGAAAACAGTCCCTGTGTGTTATTTCATTTTATTGTGACATGTATCATTTCAGATGACATGTATGTTTATCTTGTTCCCACAGGTACAACAATCACATGCCTTCTTCACATTTAGAAACAATTACCTTCACTTTCATTGTAGCCTATAATATTTCTTAGCAAATTGCTTATGTAAGGAACTCCCCCACATGAAATTGCTCTGCATCAGGAAATGGATTATATTTGTGCTCTTAGAAACAATTGATCCTGTAGGCTAGATTTCATGGGGAAACAAAAACCAGACAGAAAATGCATTTGACAGAGTTCTCTGGCTAATACAATTTCTCAGTCATGTGCATGCTGGTTTTTGCTGGGTGCCATGATTGTGAATAATTGGATTGCAAACAATAAAGGCATTTTACCCTAATGTCCATCTTACTGAGAATGCCTCTGCCCATGAAGATCATTAGGCTAAAATAGTTAGTTGAACTAAACACTTTACTGAGCGCCTCTTTTAAAAGTCCTATGTTACAAGCCCTGTCTGGTGGCACAATGGATAAGGCATCCGCCTGCAAACCCAAAGGTCACTGGTTCAATTCCCAGCCAGGGCACATAACCAGGTTGTAAGCCAGGTCTCCAGCCAGGTCTGTGGCTGGAGGCAGGTGAAAGAATACCATACTCTGATGTTTCTCTCCCTCTCTGCTTCTCTCCCTTCCCCTCTATCTGAAAATAATAAATAAAGTCTTTTAAAAAATGTCCTATGTTACAGATTATATAGAAAACAAAGACCCCTCCCCCCTTATACTGTCATGCCTAACTTATTTTGTGCATTGTAGTATAGTCATCCCCCCCACCCCCAAGGTTAGGGACAACATCATGATGATTTTTATTTCTCACCCAAATACCATGCCTTTGTGCTGCAGGTAAAATAAATGTCTAGAACTAAAACACTTAAACAACAAATAGAACCAAAGAATGTATCTGTCCCAATTTTTATACTTATGAAAAGAAAAACATTGATATGGTATTCAATATGTTAAAGCACTAGATCTATAGAATGGTTTCCCAATATCTATAGAAGAAGTCTAAACATCTTTGGTACTTGAGACCCTTCACAATATGCCACTGACTGTATCCCTAGTCTCAACTCTATGACTTCCTCTTACATACTCCACAGTCTAGCAATGCTGAAGAATGCTTGGATGGTACATCCTGATTTGCCCAGAATGGACATGGTTTATACCTGTTGTCTTTGCATTGTTATTATTAACTCCACTTTTCACCTTTCTAACCATATTGGTTTCAAGCAAGTGTGTGGTCACCTTAAGTTATATACTTATTTTATGGATCTGTGATGTTTCATGCTTTTGCATATTTTGGAAAATTATTTTTAGAGCTTCTGTCTTTCCATTCCATCCATCTGTCCATGAGTGACAAATATTTGGGTACATGTTCAACCTTTAGGCCTTTTCACATGCAATTTAAGAGTTGTGTTGGCCCAAAGTTTCTGGGAGCTTGAAGTTTTCTAAGAGCTGTGTAAACCTAGAAGCATCATGGAGGCCTCGCTGGTTTCTATGTTTCCTAGAGCAATTCTGTTGATTCCACTGGGATAGTTCCAGCACTGAACCTCTCTTTGAATAATGCTGGGGATACCCTGGACCCAATTAGTTGTTAATTTAGGGTATTTAGGACCACTGTGACCCCTTCTCAGACTATTCCACAAGTGTCAAAAAAACATGGCCGAGCCATCCAGGTTGTTCAGAGTACATCTTATGTGATGTGTGTTCGGGAGTCCAGGATAGTAGACTTTCCAGAATAGTAGAGTTTCCAGAATAATTTTGGGCTTTTCTGAGGGATCAAAGAATTTCAAACCAGGAACTATTGGGAGACCACTGAATATACATCTGAAGAACTGGTAACTTTGATAAAGTTGATAGTAGCTTCTGTCCACTTCCTCAGATACAGTGCTGACACTCAGCAAAACAAATGCAGAACATGGGCCTGGTTGAGTTACTATGATTTCTACTTATGTGAACGTGCACAGATTTCCTGGATCTCCATGGCCTTGCCTATTTGCCTCCCATCATTCATGGTTTTCTGCCTATTTGCCTCCCATCCCCTGCCTTTCATCTTCAGCTTTCCAGTTGGATAGTAAACATTTATTTTTCCTTTGGCTTAGGTAGGACATGCAACTTCTGTCACAGTTAATATAAGGCTCTAGCATCTGCTAGAACAGCAATGTTGCTCTGAAAGCCAGTAGTTCAAATGACAGTTCCAATTCTTCTTTTTCTCTGCTTTTATTTTTTGTCATGAGCATATAGGAGGAGGGCAAAGTTCACAGTTGTTAAAGTTCCAGGGAAAATACTTTATTCTGTCTCTGTCTATAGAACCAAGAAAGCTGGAGGAGACTAGAGCTGGTTTCATAGGAGCCAAAGGCACCTGTGGTGACTAGAAGTGTCTCCTCTGTGTCTCATATTAGGAATGTGAACAAGACAGGTACTACTGATGGGATAAATTGGCTTTATTGTAAAATGAGAGTGGGTGCCAATGCATAATCACTTAGGAAAACTCATCAGGACTACTCTTACAAACTGTGACCAAAGTTGTGTGTGACTATGTGTGTGTGTGTGATCATAAACTTTCCCCTGAGAAATATTCCTCAAAGCATTTTCCAGATACAAGAAGAACAATTAAATTTTCAAATCAGATAAGATACAGAAAATTAAAAACCTATTATTGAATTATTTTCAAACCCATAATACTTCTATACCTAAAGGTCTATGTGCAGTTTCATTTACTGCTTCTCAATTAAAAAAAAAATCATAAAGAGGTACTGTAAGTAATCTGAATGATAGAAGAAAAATTTAGAATAAAAGTCTAATGTTAGATAGAAGATGAGGCAAAACATTCTCATTATTCACAAAATTATGAAGTTCCTATTTATCAAAACTCTAAATAACAAAATTAACTGGGTCTTACTTTTACTAGTGCTACTTTTGGAATAAAAATGTTACTTCCTTGAGTATGGGCAGTGTTCAGAAATGAATGATGTTGAGGTACCTAGCATCTAGCAATAGTAGGGTGCCATTACTGCTCGTAGATCTAAAGAGACAAGGAGAGGAAGTGATGCAACTGGAATCCAAGAAGATCAGGAACAAATGAGAGGGGAACTTCCAATAGGAGCTGGAGAAGTCTTGGGAGACAAGCCTGGCTGAGGCCACAGCACTAAAGGCTGGAGAGAATGTTTTAACCTGTTTGGGCCACTCTAAGAGAATACCATAGAGTGGGTAGCTTATAAGTAACAGACATCTGTTTATCATGGTCTGGAGGTGGGAAATCTAATACCAAGGCACTGGCAGATTCAATGTCTAGTGATGACCTACTTCCTGGTTCATAGATGGCCACTTATTGCTGCACATGTTGGAAGAGGTGACAGAGCTCTCTAGGGCCTCTTTTATAAGTGCACTAATTTTATTTCTGATGGACCCATCCTCATGACCTAGTTCATCAATTCCCAAAAGTTCTGCCTCCAAATATTATATTGGGGGTTAGAATTTCAATGTATGACTTTGGGGGCAGAGGACTCAAACATTCAGTCTGTAGCAGAAGAGGGAAATACACTGGTCTGTCCTTTTCCATTCTTGGATACCTGCTGGGTCTCTCCTTAACTGAACCCAATTAAGAGACAGAGAATAGGGGATTTCACCTCATTGAGTCCTTGGGGATCAGTCCTCCTGGGGTTCATATTAGAGCCAAGAAGATTAAAAAATCGTTCTGTGAGTGAAGGAAGGGGAAGCGAGGTGACAAATTCTCGGCATAAACTTATAAATGATGTTATGACGAGTATTATTACAGTTTCCATTTTACAGATGCAGAGTCTGAGTCTAAGACTTGTTTAAATTATTTGCCCAAGGTCACCCAACTAGTGGAAAGTCAGACCACTACCTTGAACTTATGCTTCTTATTCAATAAGACTAATTACTGTTTTAGTGCCACTCCAGTATTTGTATTTTTTCCAGCTGATTGCTACTTTCAAAAATAAATATTTATAGAAAACATATATAAAAAATAAAATGTATGAATAGATCAATTAAATCTGAAGCAAAATATGAGAACAAAAACTAGATATTATGTGGAGGCAGTATAGGAAAAGTCAGTACATAGTGCTTTAATCTTTTCCATTCTTTGCTGCCTTTGTATGGTTTATTTCTACATGTCCAGCAAAAGCTTAAAGTTCCTGTCACATCAATCCCAAATTAGCCTTCCAGGCTAAAGGACGTAGGCATGACTGTTTCTGCAAATTGGATAGAAAGAACATTGCAGTAGTCTGAAAGCTTCCAGGTCAGCTCTACTTTATAGCAATAGCTTGGGCTATAGCCTAAACTGACAGTCTGGGGTGTTGAGTGTGAGCAAAAGAAGTTCAAACTGCCTCCTATTTCATATTTCCAACATTAAACAGAAACCAAGAGGGAAATGGTTCCAATATTTTATCATCAATTTAGCCCGTCTAAATTGGCAGTGTCATGTAAATGGGCTATGGCAAATGACAATTTCTCCAATCAAGTTGAGGCACAATTCTGCATTATCTTGATTATAAAATGTAAACTATTACATGGTACTACTTTCATGAATAAATATGTTTCTGTAGAATATTGTAGCCTATTCCACTACCATGCACAATTTAAATTTTTGACTATTTTAACTCTTAAGTACAACACGACATCGTGATAAACCATATTCCAGAGTTGAGTTTGGTTTGTTTAGATTTTCTTTCCAGTAGCTAGTGTCAAATAGCAGAGGCCTAAAAGGATGACAGAGCCAATGACCATCACTAAGTACTGATCATAAAGTTCATTAATACCCAGAGATAAAACAAGAAATAGAGACTATCCAAATGGGCAGCTTTTTTTTTGTTCAAGGAAGTAGGAAATGCGTTATCAAACAAAGGAGAGCAAAGTAGTGGGTATAAACAAATTACTAATGTTTTAAAAGAGGAAAAATGCTTACGGGGGGGCGAGGGAGGGGACAGTGCTTTTTTAAAAAATGCAAGTATAAGAAATGTGACATGAAAAGTGAAGTCTGTTGTCACTATGGGAAGGAATGTGCTCTAGCCAGAGGACTAGCATGGGCAAAGGCATGGATTTGGAAGGGGACTGGTAATGTAGTTTACTAGTGGTGTTAAATGAGTACCAGTAGTTTGGTCTAAGGGTGGGCAAAGTAGAGGGGGAGAACAGGGAGGCTCCCAATCCAAATCAAGAGGATGGAAAAGGAGCATTGAACTCTAGCATTTGTGACATGGCAAAAGGGATGCAAGTTTATGTCAACTCCTCCATGGCATTTCATTTCTTAGAAGTTAATTCAGTCTTAAAAAATGAAATTTCACAAAATAATTTGACAAAATTTATGAATAAATTGCATGTAACTTCCCAGGCCTTACTATTTTTACTACTATATAGAAATCTGCAAGGAAAAAAAAATAAGAAAATAGATAGCTAACATTGCTTATATGTGTATGTTTGTTAATGCATATTGCAAATGTTTTTTTCCTTTGGTACCATTCTGGATCAATCTTTTTTCATTTGAAGATGTATTTCTGAGATCTATTAATTTTATATGCGCATAAACATTCAATTCAGTTTATAGGCATATAAACATATATTATTCATATCATGCTTCACAAGGCTTTATGACAGTTTCTTTATCCATCGATATTGATGATTTGTCTAGCAGCACCCAGCTAAAAAACAATGCTTCAGGCTCTTACAGCCCATAATGCAGCCAGAGACCTTGTTATTCTCTATTATGGGAGACATCGTGAAGTGGTGCTTGGAGTCCTGCAGAGGTTTCTTGTTTCTCCCCATAAAAAGCATTAAAGAGATCTGCTCCCACCCTTATAGCAAGAAAAATGTCTAGGGGAACTGTAATTCAAAGACTATTTATTCTTGACCCATCAGAGACCTGAAGTCACCAGGCAAAACCTAACACAACCTGGAAAGATGGGATTCTACCTGGAGCAACAGAAGCTCACCATGTGCTTAGTTGGGGCAAGTACTTGCTATGATCATTTAGGCCAGAAAAGAGACAATAGGGTAGTATGAAAGTATGAATGCTGTGGGGAACACAGGCAGAAGGGCTTCCCACTCCTTTCCAGACGTTTCCCCTAAGAGCCACGTCAGGTGCTCACAGGCAAGACCTGGGAGAACCCTGAGAACAGACACCCTTCTGTGCTAGCTCGGGGAGGGGAACGGCAGGCTCTGCCAAAAGCCGTCTGGACTCATCTTCTCTTTCTCCCTTAAAGATCAGAAACCTTCATCTGAGGGGGAAGGATAACAAAATTGTAGCCACAGAGATCTGGTGACAGCTACTTCTGGCCTCAGGGGAGGAATAGGACAAAGAAAATAAAAAAATAAAAAGCTCTACACCTGAGGAAGGCTGGGACTACCTGGGGGTCCCATCCCCAGAAGGGCAGAAACACATGAATACCATGCCCTTGAGACCCAAGTGCCTATCCCAGGCTGAGGCTTAATCAAAACATCAGCAAACACCCGGGACAACCCTCTGGCCCAGTTGCCATCACCACCACCCAGCAAGCATTGAGGGAAAATAATAGTGTAAACGTCTCAGGGATCTAAAAGCTAAATTCTTTCTGGGTGGTGGCCCAAAGAGTAGACTCATTGCCAAGCAAGGAGACCCCTAAGCAAGCAAGGGCCAGGCATAGAGAAAAACCATTTGGGTTATCAGCCTGCACCCTCCGCACTAGATGCTGCAGGAGAAACGGAGGCTTGTGCTGAGCCAGAGCTAACCACATGACAGCCACTCTCACCCAAGCTCTACTCTGACTAGATTGATAAAAAACAGACAAAATGCTCCCACTCTAAGGAAAGGTATGTTCATCTCCAAGATTAAAAATTGTTGACTTCAATATCTTCTGTTCTATAGAATAGAGTAGGTTTAAAAAAAAAATAAAGTCATGCGAAAGCAATTAAAGAGATAAAACAACCATCTGAACAAGTTTTATGACATAGATATTGGATGTCACAGACATAATTTAAAATAATTATGCTACTATGTTAAAGGCACTAATACCAAGGTAGGCAGTATATTAAGCTAGTCATTTCTTTAAAAACTAAAGGTAATTGTTCACTGCAGATCTGTTTGTAAACCGGAAAGTTTTTAATTGCATTTCTTTTTGTTTCTCAGTGATAAACCCATGAGGCATTTTACAAAAATGAATTATCAAAAGATGAAATTGGTCAACAAAGATGACAGTGTAGCCTAGAAATAAAAAATATTAATAGAGGAGGAAAAACTGGAAAGTGGTTGTAATGAAAAGATTGTAGATGTTCAAAGCAAGTGACATTGGCAAAACTTTCACATTAAAGGGACTCGTGGAGATATTTCATGACATTAAAAGTGCAAAGGACAAAACATTAGAAGACAATTCAAACTTAGAAAGGAGAAAGACTATTCACCCAAGTGTAGAAAAGATATTCTAATTGTACGTTAGATGAGCAGGCAAGCACTGTCCAACTACTCTTGATAAGTTTGTTGTTAAGAAAACATTTCAGTTCTTAATGCTTGTCACATTTTAAATTGCATGTACTTAACAAATATTAGTTTTGATATTTTAAAATGTTCTACATGTTTATAATAAGAATAAGGGATTTAAAAAATATCCTGGCCCTGGCTGGTAGCACAGTGAGTGGATAAAGCGCCGGCCTGCAAACCCAAAGGTCGCAGGTTTGATTCCCAGCCAGGGCACATAACCAGGTTGCAAACCAGGTCTCCAGTCAGGTCTGTGGCTGGAGGCAGGTGAAACGCAACCATACATTGATGTCTCTCTCCCTCTCTGCCTCTCTCCCTTCCCCTCCTTCTAAAAATAATGAAATAAAATCTTAAAAAAAATTTTTCTGACAAAAATTTTAAAGATAACAATTGTAATTTTCCCATACATTTTTGTCATTTTTGCCAGTTCAGCTTGCACAGTCCATGTTATGGTCCTGCACTATCATGCAATACCAGAACTGACTATGTATGTATTAAATACATATTATACATTGCATGTTATATATTATAAATACATATTCATGTGATCCCCTGGTTTCAAAGTTTTCTGCTTACAAAAATAAAAACAAGCCAAAAAAGCAATTACTGACTACCAAATAAACATAAACATTATTTTAAAAAGCATCACCATAATGTTAGAAGAAGAGGAAAAATTTGGAAAAAATTTCAGGTTATATGCTATGGGTTAATATTATTAGTGTAAAATGAACTGTTAGAAATCAATGAAATACATAAAGCAGCTGAGCAGAAAAATGAGCAAAAGTGAAAGTGCATGAATTGGTCACTCCTAATGGAAACGTGTTTAGGCATCAAAAGACGACATGCACACTAAAACTATGCAACAGTATTTATCATATCTGCATATGTACCAGAGTCACCTCTGGAAATCACTATGTATATTCAGGATGCACCCTCAGAGATAATGATAAGAATAGGAATATTCGTATCTCACCTGAAAAGCAAGAAGTTTTCTTTTCCTCTTTTACTTTTGAGGAAACCCTCTCAGAGTAAGAGAGATGCCAAAATCATGAGGCTGGTAAAGTGACAGATAGATCTGAGACTTAAATATAAGCTCTACAAGCCTAAAAGACTGAACTACTTCCACCATATAAGTAGCTTTTCTATCTTTCTTTCTTATTACTTAATTAAAATTTTTATTTTAGTTTTTCAATTACAGTTGACATGCTGTATTATATTAGTTCAGGTGTATAAGTTGATGAGACCATTATATAGCTTACAAAGTGGTCACCCCAATAAGTCTAGTACCCACCTGACACCATCCCTTTGTATCTTTTGAGTAAAGAATACAGTGTTCTGGAATATCATAATCTTCATAATACTTCTATTTCATTAAAACTGTATATAGCTCTAACTCTGAGATCCTCTTTTTCCCCTGATAGACCTAGGGTAAACAGTTGAATATGAAGTTTCTTTACATAACCAACACAATTTATATAGCAGAGAATTCCATGCCATTAAAATATGTTACACATTCTCTAAAGGGAATAAAAAGGCAGAATTAAGGTTGAGAGTCATCTTCCCATATAAAGAATGCAGATAAAAGAATGTGGTGGAAATTGGAAGGGTTTAATAGATAGCTGATTTCCATACAGACCTGTAGAAATCTGCATGTATCTTGCCAACATACCTATCAAGGATATAGCATTAATAGAGCTCTGTATAAAATTTGGCTGAGAAGTGGAAAAAAATACCTGTGGCATACAAAGCAATTCATACTGCAAGGATATTTTTTTTTCTTGGACTGTGTTTTAATCCCATTTCCTTGATCTCTTGCCATTTTATACAAAGCCAATAATTTTAGACTTACCAAGATGTAGGTAGACCAAAAATAGGAGCTGCATATCTCTTAGGGCTGAAGAATGGGAATTGCAAAATGAATGACTCGTGGTTTTCTTTCTTCCAATCCATCTACACAGTTGGATTTAAAATAAGTGCCAATCGACTTTCTTTGTTCTGTGGTTTTTCAAAAGTAAAAATGAAAAATCTCATTTTATAAAACTCAACAAATTATTTTTCTCTCACTTTTCTCAGGCAACTTCAGATTGCTTCTGTTGCCAATACGGTTTCCTTTTCAAAGTCGATTTCATGCTCTCTCTTACAGAAATTAAACAGTGCCACTGAGAAATGTGTGACAAACGATCCTGGCCTTAACTCTGGTGGTGAATGTTGGTGCACCAACCATGAAAAAACAAAGAACAAAACCTGCCTATTTGTAATATGTGAGCCAGTTTGAAAGATTTCAAGTTAGGGCTTGGAAAATGCTTTACCTGTATTTACCGGTCCCATAAACCCTAACCAAGCTTCAGGGAAACAGTTTTAATATCTTTATTTTTAAGTCTGTCCAAGAGCCTGTTTAAGATATTAAATTGCAGCAGACACTGACTTCTCTATTTCTTCTTATGTTTAATCTTAACTGAATTGATACCGACAGTAGATTTTTCTCTGTAGTCTCAATTCTCTAGAAAGACCATCATTTCTCTATTTTAAAAACTCCATACCACCTAGGAAATATTCTTGCTGAAACAAACCTTGAAGTGATCATGGCTCTAGGATTAACTACAGGAAGTACAAATCATGTACAAACCATGATGTATAGGATACATCATGATGTATCCTATGATATTCAGATTGGAGGAGATACTACATGGGCAAAGTAAGTAGTTTCCTAAACAAATAAATTCACACACACACACACACACACACACACACGGATCAATAATGAAAGGAAAATCTATAGATTAAGAGATGTATTGAAACATTAACAAATTGCAATATATGGACCTTATTTGGATTTTGATTCAAACAAACTGTCAAAAGAAAGATAAAACCATCAGGGAATTGTGGACACTAATTGTACATTTTATGCTATTAAGAAGTATAATTGATTTTAGATATTACAAGAGTATTGAGATTATGTTAAAAGGGCCTCTATTTTTTAAACATATAGACAAATAGGATATAAGTGAGTTCTGAGATCTGTCTTAAACTATTCAAGGGCATGAGTGAAAGGGAATAAATGAAGTAAAGCAGGTGGTGGGTTGGTGGTCATTGAGGCCAGATGGTGGATAAATGGGGATTCAATGAACTGCTCTCTCTGTACATGTGCGTATGTTTGAAAATTTACTCGGACTTCAAGTCAGTTCAAAATAACAGTTCGAAACTTGATTTACCTTCCAATTATTTTTATTTCAGTTTTCTTTTTCAATGTACTTGTTCAATTTGTAAATGTTTTAAAATAATTAAAAATATGCTTAATTGTGACTAAGTAAATGATAGCTCTGCACCTCCATATCCTCAGTTGTAAAATGGAGATAATAATGAAACTTTCTCCATGTGTTGCTGGGAATATTAAATAACAGAGAACAGAGATTTCTTAAAAGAGCAAATGCCTATTTAACCCTATACATATAAACACAGATTCTTAAAATCAGTTTTGTTCATGTCATTTTATCTTTTTAACTGACAAAATTAACTTGAGATATTTATTGCAGTAAACTGTAAACTGATGGTTTACAGCTTATTACTGTAAACTGATGCCTGAGATGTGATCATTTTTGGAGTGACTTTTAATGCTGTGTTTTTAACAGGTGTGCATGAGGTTTATCTTCAGAATAATCAAGTTTATGGATAGATCATGTTCAAATTGTGACAGTTTGGTGTGGGATTAAAAGGAGTGAGCATCAGCACTCCCTGACAAGGGAAGAGGAGAGATCTTTTTTTTTTTTCTTTCTTTTTCTTTTTTAGCTTCAGATAATCCCATTTATTATCCCGCAGTTCCTGTGGTTCAGAAGTCTGGGAAGCGTACAGCTTAGCTGGCTTCTCTGCTTAGAGAATCACAAGGTCAAAGTCTAGGTATGGTCTGGGGCTGCAGTTCTCACTTGGAATTTTGAGTTCCTTTTGAAGCTCCTTGGTTGCTGGCAGAATTTATTTCCTTCTCATGCCTTCCACATGGCCCCATCTGTCTTTAAGCCAGCATTAGTACCTTGAATCCTGCTCATGCTTTGAACCTTTCCAACTCTCTGCCATCTCTCTCTGGCTTCCCTGTTTCTCCAGGGCACAGTTTCTGTGTCATTATGTGGACACTGTTCTGACACTCCCTGGGCCTCTTCACCAGGACTTTGTCCTTGGTTTCTCTCTCTCTTTTTTTTTAATTTAATTTTTATTGTATTTTTTCCATTACCATTTAGTCCTCCCTTCCTCCAGCAGTCACCACACTGTTTTTCATGGCCCTGAGTCCTTTTCCCTTTTTGCTTGGTCCCTTCCTCCCCTCACTCCCTCACTAGCTGTCATCCTGTTCTCTAAAGGAAATTGGAGGCCAACTTAGTAGCAAGGGATTTTGCTTATAGGATATTATTACTATTATATCACTGGGGTGAATATAAATAAGCAAATGTGTTCAAACCTGGCAAAAGGAACATGAATAGGAAGCCATGACAAATGAAACAGCATTTAATTCAAGGAAAATTCACAGTGGAGCACAAAGGAGAATCCTTTGTGTTTTTTTTATAACTTAAGAATTATGATTATAGAGTAATTAACCTATTGCTAACTATAGAAAGTAAGTACTTCAGGTTTTATTTTTCTATTTTGAAACTATTTTTCGTACAGACTTTCAACACTTATCGAGAAAAATTTCCCTCTGAGGCTTCAGCTGTACCCCATGCATTGACAGAGGGCACAGCCTTTGGCATGCAGTCACCCCGGTTT
This sequence comes from Noctilio leporinus, assembly GCA_004026585.1. NCBI lineage: Eukaryota > Metazoa > Chordata > Mammalia > Chiroptera > Noctilionidae > Noctilio > Noctilio leporinus. Next base: position 84,369 of record PVIW01001268.1, on the reverse strand, counting down.
AGTGGGGTTCTCTTTGAGTGTCTCTCCCTGACATCTGTTATGCTGTCTGCCTCTGTGGGTATCACACCTAGCTCTTAGCCATCACTAATTGCTAAATAATTGCTCTATTATTTGTAATAAAGCCGTAGGCTTTAAATTGCTCCCCAGTATGATTCAGTTACATTCACCATCCTTTGCAGGGGTAATCTTTTTTTTTTTAATTGTTTTTTTTTTTTAATTTTATTGTTGTTGTATTACATTCATCCCCTTTTTGCTCCACTCTGTCCCCCTCCCCACCCACCCATTTCCCCCAAAGTCAATCCCACCTGTTATCCATGTCCGTGGTTCCTTTATACTAGGTTCTTGTCTAAACTGCTCCCCTTCCTTGCCTCTTCCTTCCCCCTCCCCACAACCCCCTTCCCCCTGACCACTGAAGGCCTATTCACTGTATTCATATATCTGGTTCTGTTTTGCATGTTGTTAGTTTTGTTCATTATTGTCCTATAATGGGTGAGATCATATCTTTGAGGTCTATTCTGACCTGCTTAAGGCTCTTCTTAGGTATCTCTCTCCTTCCTGGGTTCTCTTTGCTAAACTTTCAGCTAGTTTATAGCTTAACTTGTTGCTTTCACACAGCTACTGGCTTCCCCTTAGCTGCTTACCACACAGCCATTTTGGTGACCTGCAGCCCTCACTGGGAGTGTGTACCCCCACCAGGATATCCCCTCAGAACTCATTAATTTTTTGAGGCCAGATGCTTGTAAAATGCAGCCTGACTTGTGGTCAGCAATGGTTGTACTAGGGAAACTTCACGCTGTGTGCGAATGAGTTGAGAAAGTGAACCCCAGGGCTGTCAAAAACTTTCCTGGAATAGTTTCTGCATCCCAGAGTGGAGAAAGATGAGAGATGCTAGCAGCCTGCCCCTCCTGAGGAGTCACCCTGGTCCTTGTTTGAGACTCTGAGATGTAGTTGCCCAGAGTGGACCTCCCGAAATGCTGAGCTGGGAGCAGGGAGAGAGGAAGCGGGTCATGGCTGAAAATTCATAGACTTTCTTTTTTCTTACCAAAATGCAGTATATTTTCTTCAAAAATGTTTCTTCACTTGCTGTGTGCTCTTAGGGCAATTTCTAGACATTTTAAGTGGTTCTTTTAAAAAGATGTTCACCAGTTGTTTCATTGTGGAGAGAGTCCATGAAGTGAGTCATGCTGTCCTTCCAGAAGTGTTCTCTCTCTGTTCTTCCTTTGCCTCATTGTGTGTATTACCTGTATCTATGCTGATATCCATGTAGTCAATTATTTGAGTATATTTTGTTTTATTCTTAGTAATTGTTCTGCCTTGCTTATGCATTGTCATAGGGACCAGAATAACCACCAAGACTTATGGCTTATCTTGGAACTCCATTATAATATATAAATAAAATAACTACCAGTGCTGAGATCCAGGCTAAGCATTTTTAATATGATATTTCATTGAATCTTATAACATATTATGATGTAGGAATCATGATCCTGATTTGACACCAAAGAAACTTAGACGTGAAAGCTCAAATAACATCTCAGAATAGAGGTCAGATCTACCTGTCTCCAGAGTAGGTAGCTACTCTTCTCTGTTGTCTGAACACGATCCAATTGGAAACGAACAGAATGTTTATCTAGGAGTTGTTTAGTTCAACCACTGTAAGCTGAACATAGATATTCTCAATCACACTGAAGCGCTCCATGGAGGGTAGTTAGTGAAGAGCTGTGCTCTCTCTCTCTCTCTGTCCGTCTTTCTGTCTCTCATTCTTGGTCTTGCTCTTTCACTCTGTGTACCACCTCAGCCCTCACACACTCTCTTTTTTGCTGACACACTGCTCTTTTATTAACCAAAAACATGAATCTTTGAATAGCAAATTCATTTTAACAAATGGCTAGGCAACCATTTATTAAAAAATCTAAAAAATGAGATAGCCTTGGATTCTTATATTAGGTTCATTCAGTTTCTTGGTGCCAACAATTTAAAGACTCTGATTCTGTTCAACTTAAAGAAAATATCTTTGCTACATTTTAAGACACAGGGTTTTATTATAAGTTACCCACTAAAGGTTTAGATTGTTATTGCTTTTGGTCAGTTCACAGAATTAGTACTCATCTAAAACATCATTTCAGTATCTACACAAAACTGACAACAGATGTCCAAATAAGATGCACAAGAAATGGATCAAATATCAATGCCATGTTGAACAGTTTGAGTGTAATTTTGGCCAAAGATTTTAAGGTTTATTTATTTAAAAAAATTTTTTTAATTTAATTTTATTGTTGTTGTATTACATCCATCCCCTTTTTGCTCCCCTCTGTCCTCTTCCCCACACCACAGAAAGACAATGATGTTACTTGAGGAGGTTCCCCCCACCCCTCTTTTTAAGAAAGTCTGCAGCAATATGCTGTTCCTGAGAATAGTTCCTCAGAGCTCAATCAATCTTTAAAAATTTTCAGAAGCTAGAAGGAAAAAAACAAACAATCAATAGGAAAAGAGTAGTAGGCATTTATAGGCTCTGTTCAGAAGGCAGTTTAACTAAGCAAATATTCTGTAGGTAGGCCTGGGTTTTCATTCTCAAAAGCCATGTCCTTTTTCTTCAAAGTGCTTAATGTTTCTCTGCGACAGTCACAATCAGCATAGATCTAAGAAGTGCTGTATAAAGGCATTGAAAATATTTAGAGACACATAACTGACTCCTTTAGAACCCTTTCAGCAGAGTGCGAGGTGTAGCTGGACCTGGCCAAGAAATGATGGTATGTTAGTTGAATGTTGTTGAAGGAGGGCAGAGAGAGGTCATTGAATTAATAACCAATTTGACTAATAAGTTAACTTTCTTTCTTGTTGGGAAGAAATGATCACAGAATTGAAAAAAAGATACAAAAAAGTGTCATATAGTTTCTATCATGGAAAAATTAAAAATATATATAGAAAATAAAGAGTGAAAGAAAGTTACCATAACTTGCATAACTGAACAGGCTAATGAAGTGATCATGAAAACCAATAAGAGGCCCTAACATTAGTGACTTTCAATTAAGCTGGAAGCTGAAGTGTGACAGGAATTCTAAAACACAAACTGCAAGCAGCAGACTGGTCAGGTGTTTGTTTTCCCGAAGCCTCTAATGAGAGAAAGTCAAAGTTTCACTAGAAAGAGAAAGAAAACTGAAGTTCATTAAGAGATGATTTATAAGTGACAGAAAGATGATTTAGGATCATATCAAAGGTATCAGTTTATACTTACATTTTATGCATCTTTCAATCTTTCTCTAAGTGACATTCTTAAAGAGTATTTTTAAAGGTTATTACATATGTTACATATGTAACAGTAAAAATGTTCATTCTATTTACTTACTATGAAGATAATGTTTATAGAAAAAAACAAAAACAAAAACAAAAAAACCCATCAGGAATGGTATCGTTTCATTGTCACTCATGTTTCTAGCAGTCCTTGCCTAAGGAAAACCCGATTGCAGGGAGGTTCTTCCAGAATTCCAGGCACAATCCTTAAGAGGAAAATGACCAGGATCTGTGGGCTTAGTCCTGCTTTTCCAAATGTGTTAAGTGACAGTGAACATCAAAATCCCCCTTCAAAGGGACCATCTTTTCTCACTATTCTCTGGAAGAAAAGAAAGCTAACATGACCCATTCTTTTAAATATAAATCTCGTTGCCAGAAAGACAGTGTCTGAAAATCAGCACCTTGGCAAGTACGAAGCTCATCTGCGTGAAAAGCACAAGCGCAGCTGCTTCTCTCAGTTGCTTTGTCAAACCATCTGCTTTTCAAAGAATCAACAGACACAAGTAACCCCTTTCAGAGCAGCCTGTCTCCGTGCTCAGGCCCCCTGCACAGTCCCTCTCCCCTGCTAGGCAATTGGGCCGGTCCTGAGCTTTTCAAAGCAGCAATACAGATTGTCTTACCTTTAAGTCCTGATTGCACAAGGCTCAAAGGGAAATGCTTCTAAACAAGGTTAAAATAACAATGATCTCTTACGAAGGCACGGTACAGCCCCAAACCCAGCCTCCCAGGCAGTACAGCCCCAAACCCAGCCTCCCAGGCAGTACAGCCCCAAACCCAGCCTCCCAGGCAGTACAGCCCCAAACCCAGCCTCCCAGGCAGTACAGCCCCAAACCCAGCCTCCCAGGCAGTCGGAGGAAAGAAAGCAGGAGAGACAATTTGACAAAATGATATAGTCGATTCAACAAATATATTTCAGCTGTCTCCTACTTGGATAGCTGAGTCTCTTTTCAGCATTGTTATCTGTGCCTTCCATACTTGATTTCTTTGAGTGGTTTTAACAAACCTGTGAGCAAGGGGTTTGTTGACCTCTCAGGAAAGGCATGGAAGGCTCCTCTCTGCTCCTTTTTTGATCCTCTCTTCCGTCATTCCCTGAAAATGAGCTGAGATGAAGGTCAAGTTGCCTCACCTTGGGAAGGTAATAACCAGATTTGAACCAGTTAAATTTTAGGCTGTGGGCAGGCCTCAGCCCTAGTGAATAAGCAGCAGCACACAGCACTGAGACAGTAACAGCTAGGGACGCTCTCCAGGGCAGAGCCCTGAGCCGGCTGACTCCATTCCAAGCTTTGGGACAAATGGCCTTACCTCTCTTATTCTTTTCCTTCTGTCACTAGGAGGTGTAGCTTATGTATTTATTCATTTTCATCATTGAGAAGAAATGTAAATTGAGATGAGATTTAGACTTTGCGTAGAGGTGAATGAAATAGGTCTGACCTGCTTTTGTTTGAGGTCAAAAGAAACCAGCACACTTTCTAGCCTAGTCACCAACTTCTGCCCTGAAGTCTTGGCTCAGAACCCCACATAGCTCTGCTCTACCTGAAAGGATTTTGTGGGCAAAGGGGACTGCATTAAGGGAGCATGTGAGTTTGTGGGTCTGGTTAAATACCATGATATTATATTCATGACAATGCAGATCACACATCTTCAGCAGTATTGCTAATACAATTTCACACATGAAGAAACTCAACAGCAGGGAGTTTAAATAATTTGCCTAAAATCATGGAGCATTAATACCTGGCAGAGACAGGCTTTGAACCCAGGCTCATCTAACTTCAAAGCCTTCACCCTTTTTTAAAACAAGGTAAACTTGACATGTAGTAAAATCCACACCTTTTAGGTATGCAGTGCTATGAGTTTTTAAAAACTTATTTCTTCGTTTCACATGTGCTGAAATTCATATGACATAAAATGAACCATTTCAAAGTGAACAGACAGTTCAGTGGCATTTGGTGTATTCACAACATTGTGTAGCCACCACTGCTATCTATTTCTCAACTGTTTTTAACACTATGAATTTCAGCAAACTCATGCAAAAAAGGAAAAAAAGGATATTTTGCAATACAAAACAGCATGGATGGACCTTGAAGACATTATGCTAAGTGAAATAAGCCTTTCACAGAATGACAACTATTGCCCAATTCCACTTAATATGAAATATCTTAAAGAGTCAAAGTCACATAATCAAAGCATGGAATAATGGTTGCCAGGGGCTGCAGGGAAGAGTAAATGGATTTCCTAATCAATGGGGATAAGGTTTCAGTTAAGCCAGATGAATAAGCTCTAAAGATGTGCTGTACAACGTGGTACCTGTAGTCAATAATGATGTATTATAATCAAAGCCTTAATCCTTAATGATTACTCTAAACTAGAGTAATTTTTAAAAGTAATAGCAATACAGACCATGCATAGACACCAAGTAAATGGGACAGTGGTCAGTTCTAAAGGAATTAAAATGAAGCAGCTGTTGCAGTAGACAATGAGTCTTCATTAAGGAGCTCCTGATCCATAATGAAGCCCCAACATTAAGCAGGAAACAGACACAGGAAAGGAGAAAGTCAGCCCAATTCAATACAACATGCCCTGTCTCAGTGGACACATTTATGTTGGTGTCCAGGTAGGGTTCCCAACAAAATCAACCATGAGGGGACCTGAAGGTGGGAGTCACACCCTACCTCCATTCCAAGTGTCCCTTCCTTCTGCCCCACTACTGACCCCACCCATTTGAAGACCTGAATGTTTATTTTTGTTTGTTTCTCAAACCCATAAAATGAAAACACATGGTCTGCCATGTTCAAATACACTTACAAAAACCCTGAAACAGAATATTAACATTTAGAGAATTCTGACATTGTATTTGATGCACCAAAATTACCACTTCAGTTATAAGGAATGGTCCCCAAATCAAGATTCTCTTCTCTCATTTCGTTTAAGATAGTGAGTGATCATTCTGCATATTTGATTTTCAAATTAAAGGTGTTACAAAAGTTATAAAGCCACATATGAATTTGAAGATATGTAATAGAAGATCGTGAATTTTCTATTTGATACAACTTTTTTCTTTTTTTAAAAATTTTATTGTTGTTGTATTACATCCATCCCCTTTTTGCTCCCCTCTGTCCCCCTCCCCACCCACCCATTAGCCCCAAAGTCAATCCCACCTGTTGTCCATGTCCATAGTTCCTTTACACTAGGTTCTTGTCTAAGCTGCTCCCCTTCCTTGCCTCTGCCTCCCCCCTCCCCCCAACCCCTTTCCCCCTGACCACTGAAGGCTTATTCACTGTATTCATATATTTGGTTCTGTTTTGCTTGTTGTTAGTTTTGTTCATTATTGTCCTGTAATGGGTGAGATCATATGATATTTGTCCTTCACTGACTGGCTTATTTCACTAAGCATAATACTCTCCAGTTCCATCCATGTTGTTGCAAAGGGTACGAGTTCCTTCTTTCTTTCTGCTATACAGTATTCCATAGTGTAAATGTACCAAAATTTTTTGATCCAATCATCCATTGATGGGCACTTAGGCTGTTTCTAGTACTTGGCTATTGTAAATAGTGCTGCTATGAACATAGGTGTACATAGGTTCTTATGAATTGGTGTATTTGACACAACTCTCTTAAAACTCTAAAACAGTATCAAGATGGACCATTATAAAATTTTTTTTTTTTTTTTTCTCCAAGGTAAATGGCTAAAATGGCTTCTGACAGGTATTTGTTTGGATTTTACAAAGCTATTCTGTTTAACATTTCTTTGTTATGTTTTGTTTCTCACATAGTGTAACTTATCTTTGTGTTCTAAGCACTAGCCAGAATTAGGAAATAAATTCAGAGACTGAGATTCTTGTCTAAGAATAGGGAATAAAATACTTCAACTACCTCTTCAGAACTGGAGGTATTTCCCTATGAAGAATTTATTGGCTGACATTTTATTTTTTATTTATTGCCACTTTTTAATTTTTAAATTTTTATATATTTTAAAGATTTTATCTATCATATTTAGAGAGAGAGGAAGGGAGAGAGGAAGAGAGACATCATTGTCTGATTGCCTTTCTGCCTTTCACCTGCTCCGGCCTGGCTGGAGACCTGGCTTGCAACCTGGTTATGTGCCCCGGCTGGGAATTGAACCAGGGACCTTTGGGTTCACAAGTCGGCACCTTATCCACTGTGTCACCAGCCAGGGGTGACATTTTTTTTTTTTTTAAAGAAGCTTCTTTCACAGTCAATTTGTATCTTCAGAGAATTTTCCATAGTGCTTCCTACCCACACAAAATTTTTCTTTGTCAGGATTAGCTTATTTGTATTGGTGGAGAAAAACCTGGTGATGATGCTGATGGCAATAATAATAATAAGTTTCAGAAACAATTGAATAAAGTTCAGCTTTTGGTTTGCCATTTGGTTTAAGATGATGTTATATGTCTTTGTGGTAGTTAGAGGGCTATGAATTCGAAATAAACCATATTTGTACTGCTATGTGACTACTCTATTTAATAAAAGTGTGAAATGCTCATTCTACCTTCTTCAAGGCTGAATAGCAGTCCCTCTTATCTGTGGTTTTACTTCCCACAGTTACAGTTACCTGAGGTGAACACTGGTCCAAAAATAGTAAATGGAAAATTCCAGAAATAAACAATTCAGGGCAGCATGTTGAAATCACATGCTATCTTACTTTGTTATTCCTGGGATGCAGATCACCCTTTTGTCCAGCATCCCCACATTGTGTGTGCTCCCTGCCAAAGAGTCACTTAGCAGCCGTCTTAGTTATCTGGCTGACATCTGAGTATCACAGTGCACACTTGGGTCACCCTTAGTTCACTTACTTAGTAATGGCCCAAAGTACAAAAGTAGTAATGCTGGAAATTCAGGTATGCCAAAGAGAACCTGGAAAGTGCATGAATGTATAGAAGAAAACATAGTATCTATATAGGGTTCAGTACTATCAGTATATAGGGTTCAGGTGTGCACTGGGGCCTTGGAACATTTCCCCCATGAATAAGGAGGAACTGCTGTATTTGACATGTTCATGACAGTTTGTAGGAAGAGAATGAGGCAAGTACATACATTTTTAAGCTGATAAGTTTGAATTTTTTAAAGAAGGAAATGCTTCTTTTTTCAGATAAAGCCTCAAAATGACCAAATTACATATGAAACATATCAATAAACATCTATTTTGAATAAAAGGGGGCTGAGACCCAGTTCCTGCCCACTCAGAGCCTCATGATGGAACCCAAAGCTGCTTGTGGGACTCTAAGGCTTCCTGAAAGCAGCTTGAAATCCTGCTTTTAATCACACATGAAGCTTTTGTGAAACTGGAGGATTGAAAAAATATCTTCTTAAAGTGGAGGAAGTGAAAAGGAAAAAATATTCTGGGCAGGAAATGAGCATACATCTACTTGGAATTCGTTGTGTTTGATGCTATTAAGATGATGTACAGGTTCCTAGCCCAGTCCTCCTAATACTCAAATACCCATCAAAGCAATAATGTGGCAGAAATGACTCTATTAAGACCCTTAAGACCATCAGAGACTTTAGGGAGCCTTTGAGTCTACCTCCTAGTTATGGGATCATTTTGATTTGTGGTGATCCTTAAATCTTTCAGTCCTTGAGTCCAGAAACTCTCATTGTCATCCACTAAAAAATAATCTGGTAGAGAATACGAAAAGAATTAAACTTCAACAATGGCATATTTCTGGTTTGGAGAGGCAGTGTTAATTTAAAATAGTTGGTCCTGTGGTCAGACCACTTGTCCCAATTTTTGGTTCAGAAAATATTGTACCCATAAATATGTGAAGTTTTTATGTCAATAAAATATATATATCTCTGTCTATATCTGTGTCTGTCTATGTCTATAGATCTATCTAATCTTTTTTTTTTTAATTTTTTCCCCATTTTTTATTTTATTATTTCCAAAGAGAGGGGAAGGGAGAGAGGCAGAGAGGGAGAGAGACATTAATGTATGGTTGCCTTTCACCTGCCTCCAGCCACAGAGCAGGCTGGAGACCTGGCTTGCAACCTGGTTATGTGTCCTGACTGGGGAATCGAACCTGTGACCTTTGGGTTCGCAGGCCGGCGCCTTATCCACTGTGCTACCAGCCAGGACTTATCTATCTAATCTTAAAAGTCCTCATTTTATAGACATGTATGATGAAATATATACAAAATAACAGATGTTTATTATTTTATATAATTCAATTTATGGAGCCAACATAAAACAAATATTAAAATGCAGGTGATTAGTATGCCTGGGGGCATTTTGTGGAGTCCTGAAACCAGGCATCTTTTACAAATAAAAGCTAGTTTTATTGTAAAAAAAAAAGAAAAAAATGCAGGTGATTAAATAGCAGATATAAAACATTACACTTTACAAAGGCATATATTGCTTTTAATAGTTCACAGTTTAAAAAAAATTAACCCCACTGAAAATCTTAATGCCTTAGAGATTAAATTCTAAAAATGTAATTTGTGAATACAAGCATAATAAAGTAGAAATTAATAATAATAGCAATAATAATAGAAAACTCTCTTAAATAATGCCTTGATCAAGAAAAAAATAAAACTGTGAAATAGAGCTCATTAAATGACAATATATAGTACACTGAATTAACATCTTTAATAAAAGAAGACTAAATTAGCTCATTTGTTTGGAAAGACAATACTAGTGTCAATATTTATAATAAATAACTCATCATATTTACAAATGGTAGGCTTTATAATTTTTAATCAAAATTTGGATTAGAGAAGAAATTATAAAACTAATAATGGAGAGCCATTTTGGATTATAAGTATGTAGAGGGAAAAAAATGCCTTTGAAACACATGTGTAAAAATATACTTCACTTTGTCCCCTTGAATTTCATTCAGTCAGGAAACATTTTCCTCTGCCACTGAATTAAAATTTGGCAATTGCATCACTTTGTTTTTCCCTCTCAGTAATGTAAGAAATTCACAAACACAGTGCTTTATGTGGAAGCACCAGCAGTATCCAAAGAGGATATGGTTGCTTTTTTCTTTTTTCTCTTTTTTTTTTACCTCTTCCCCACTTGTCAGGGCAATGGTGGAAACAGTTCATACTTGACTGATAGTGTTGTAAAATATATTCACACCCTCTGGGATGGTAGCTATAATCAGCTTGCCTGGCTTTCACACATGTTCTCTTCCTAGACCCTTCTAATTGCAACTCCTGTGAAATGATATCTTGTGTTTCTTCAGCAGTTGCACCTCTTTAGTCCACAGCTTTTCAGCAATCCACTGCAAAGCAGATAGTCCCTGTCATTTTCTAACTATTTCCCAGTGGTTCTCAATGGCTCCAGTTCGGCTGGAAGCACTGCCACATTTCCCACATCTAGTCCCCAGAATTCTCACCATTTTGCTTAATTTCCTTCAGGGAGTTTCTTTCCACACATAGCTTCTCCGATACTTTGGTCCTCTCTGACAGTCTTTTATCTGATCAACTGTCAACTTTTCATTGGACATCTGTATGTTCCCCACATTCCATGGGAAAATAGCAGCATATCAGGTTTCAATCAATTGGAAGGAAGGCAGGCACACAACCTCACTCATGGAGTAGCTTGAATCTTAGTACGACTTGCTTTAAAGCAAATTCTTGCCACAAAATCCATTCTCTACCAGATCATCCTTGTCATAGATTAATTTGAAACTAGTCCTTGACCTGTTTGATGAAAAATTCTTACATGTTAGGTACATGCTGGAGTTTTGATTCAAATCTAGGCATTTTGGTGTAAGAGCCAAGTTTTCTCACCGCTATTCTATATTGTAAATCATAATGCAATGCTGATGAATAACATTTTTCCTCTTATGTTTTATGTATCTGATCATCATAAGATGTTAAGCATCTAGAGAGTGGGGATTATATTTTTGTATTACTTTTGTATCCGTAGGAAAGAATGTCTTTGACAGAAATGGTGTTCAGTTAATATGGCTGTTCTGATGCAACAGAGCTGCTCCACTCTACACCCTACAAACACTTAGAAATTCTGGATAAAATAAGATTATATTGTAAAGGAATGTACATTTTCAAAAATTTGAATTAAAAAATCTGTTTTTTAAATAAAGAGGAAAAAGAAAGTCACAGAAGTGAGGGGGCTTAAGCATGAACACTCAGAAAAGCATCACAAAAGCCTTTGTATCTTGGAACAGCTTTCAAGCACCTCTACCAAGAAAAAGACATTTGGCTCAGAAGAAGAGATGAAACTGATAAATCACCAAAAAGCCAGAATTCACAAAAGGCTGCCTTGTCTGATAAATTAAAACTAGATAAGTTCTATATACCAGCTTAGGAAAAACTTTCAATGAACTGGAGTCAGAGATGGGGAATCACCTACAAAATGTAACTCCTCAAAGAATCAAAGAATGTTGACTTTTGATCAGCATAACTAAAATAGTATTTGAGACATATAAGTGAAATCATGTGATATGAAATGAAACATTAAACTTAACAGAGGGGAAAAGGTAGTTAACCTTCAGCTGAACTACTGTTATAGATGGGTGATACCATTCTACCAGATACTTATTTTTGAATTCTGAGAGGAGATAACCTTTACACTAGAATTATATACCCAGCTAAACTATCAGAATATTTGGGGTAAAATAAAGGTAATTTTGGATAGTCAATAACTGAGAGGTCAGTATTCTTTAATATTTAATGAAGAATTACAAAATGATACACTTACATAAAATTTGAACTCAAAACAAAGGAGTTCAAGAAGCAAAGGTGAGGAGAAAGAAAATTGCTTTTGCCTTTTTTTCACTAGTGTTCTTTTAGAGTTGTCCTAATTTTCCCCCCAGTGCTTTCCCCTGCTCTGCTTACCCAATTAGCCTCAGCAATCATAAGGAAAATAATTTTTTAAATACTTTCAGTTCTGTGATTTTGATGCTATGTACAGATATTCACAAGATAATAATGTGTTCTAAAAAATTTCTATAAATGTCATACTGTCTATCAACATAAAATGTATTTTCATTCAACCTTAGTTTTTAATCAGTTTGTCTCTACTAAGTAAGAAAAAAAATAATGTAGTACATATAAGGAATATTAACTCAATAGGTAATATTTTTCTTGTAATTTAAAATATCTGGAGCAAAAAATAACTAGGTTTTAAAACATGTTGAAATCTGAATGGTAGGCATACATGGTATACAAGTGTTATGTTTTCTATAACTTAATTCATTTTAAAATTAAAAAACACCACAAATGAGTTATACATCCACAAACTAGAGGAAGGAAAGGGAAAAATGGTAACTCTACAGTGGAGAAGCCTAACAGACACCACCTGGTCAAAGTGATAAAGTTTAATATCATGAGTGATGCCTTGTAGATATCATGCTGCCCCCTGATTTGATGTGACAAGATCACATGTATCATATTTTCTTCAAAAAACCCATAACCTCTATCTAATCATGAAGAAAACATTAGATTAAACTTTGATTAGGGACATAGGGTCTATGGCCAGGAGTCCTCAAGACCAACACTCATGAGTAACAAGTAAAAGCTGAGACACTGTCATAGACCAGAGATTGAGGAGATATGGCTACTGGAAACAATGCGACACCTTAAATTCAATCCTAGAAAAGGAAGAGAACACTAATGGAGAAAGCAATGAAACTCCAGCAGTCTGAACTTTACTTAATAATGTACCAGTGTCAATTTCTTAGTTTGACAGAAGTAACAAAAAATAATTTAAAATGTTAACCATGAGGAAGTGGTAAGAATTATATAGAAACTTTCCAAATTATGTTTGCAACTGTTCTATAAACCTGAAATTAAGCCCCAAATATTGGTTTACAAACTGTGTTCCAAAGAATTCGAAAATAAATTATTTTAAACTTAGGTAAACAATATCCCATTATAAATTCAAAGGACAATATTTCATATCTGAAGCAAACACGATACATTGGAAAGAAGGAGAATGCTGTCTCATTTTGCCCAAGAACATGTTAGCTAGTTAGTCTGAAATATTTAACTAACAACTCCTTAGAAAACGGTAGCCACTTGGATTTTTCATAGAATAATACTGAGATTCCACGATTTTGCTTTATGTGTTATGTCTTTTAAGATTGGATTCAATTAGGAAACTACTTTTCCTTCCAACAAGTTAGAGGGTATTACCCTGTTTCCACTGACACTGTGTTGGGCAGACCCCAGAGAATATTCAGACACACAAGAGGCCTGCAAACGCTGATGGAGCAGAACACCACCGAGTTACATCAACAGATGCCTTTTCTAGATGAAAGCAGGCAGCTGGCATTCCACAGAATATGCTTGGAAAGAACAATCATCATAGTAGTCTTATAGAAAACTGTATTTAACATCTAAACTGTGAATAACTGTTGATACAGAGACTATGAATTCTGATCAGGGGAAGTGCTAACTCAGCACAAACTTGTCAGGTTTGCCGGGCATACGGAAGAAAATTTGCAAACCCCATGTGACAAAGCAGAAGAGAACAGAGAATGTTACGTGAGTGATCCCTCTCTTAGTTTTCACCAGTTTCTTAGAAAAAAATAAATTAAAAATGAAAACCTAAATTTGAATCTGTGTATGAATATTTGTGATAAGCTTTATATCATTCTCATTTACTAGTCTTTTAAAAATTCTTAATTGAGTGATATCTTCAAGTATTAGTATCAATAGATAATTTTCCCCCCACGAATATATCCTAGCACCTGGAACTGTGATATTTCAAAACAGCTGCTAAGTAAATATTTGTTGAATGACCAAATGAATGGATGCCCCCAGACACTGATGTCTGTCAGTGGTGGCAGGGAGTCTAAGGGTCAGCAGGGTGGGAAGGTGTGTCCCCTAGCCAATTACTGTTAGTTGAGCTCCTGATTAGTTCTCCTTGCAGGTGCTACCAGTCTCTCCTGGTGTTGTCAAAAGAGTTCATATATCATCTAGGGAAGAATGACTTACCCAGGCCACTGTCATAGATCACATTTTTGTAGCAAAATACCATAGACTGAGTGGCTTAAGTAACAGACATTTATTTTCTTACAGTTCTGGAGACTGCGAGTATGAGATCAGAGTGCCATCATGGGTGGGTTCTGGTGTGAGTCTTCTTCAGCTGCTTGCCCCATTATTGTGCTCCCATGCCCTTTCCCCTGCACACACACATGGTGAGAAAAGGAGATCTCTCACCTCCTCCTCTTCTTAGAAGGGCACTGATCTCATCTTTTATCTTGAGGGTCCCACCCTCATGATCTCATCTGACCTAATTATCTCCCAAAGGTTCCACTTCCAAATACCATCACACTGGGGTGTAGATCTTCAACATATGCATTTTGTGGGGATATAGACATTCAGAAAGTCACCTTATATTGCCATCTTGAAGGTCCTGGGATACAGGATCTATGTCATCTTCTTTGGGTGGGTAGGAAGTCCCAAGAAGCCCTTGATAGTGTGTTGTTCCTTAGTCTCTGGGTCCTTAACCAGGTTGCTTTCATCTTTCCACTTTTTAGGGTTCTCCTTGAATTGCCTCTTGTATTATTTTTTAGGTTTTTGTTGTTGTATTGAGTGAGAGGAGGGAGAGATGAGTCTATGCTATCTCATTTCCACCAGAAATCACATCTAATTTTGAAGTCCATGGATAGTTCAGCTAAATCCCACCTCCTTACTGTCATGAGCTTCCCACAGACATTTACCAAGTTCAAGTCTTGATTTTTCTGCTGTGATTCAGCGAGTGCCAAAACCAAGTACCGTCATCGGGGACACTTGCTCAGTGCATATTATCTGGTTACAAAACCTACCTATCAGCTCTGCTTTAAAACTGTTTGATTACTGTGAGAATGGACTTGCTATATCAAAGAACAAGAAGTGGAAAATTGGTTTTCAAAGTCAATTGTGGTCACTCCTCTCTTACAGTCACAGAAATTGAGCTGCCTTAGTGTGGGATTTTCCCTGTCGCTTTTTGGAATGGCTGCATCTCTTAATTCTGTTTTCATTTTATTCAGTGAATTATCATTTGTGTATGGATAAAAATGTTTTAACGGAGTTTATTATGCTTGAAAAGGAGTGATGAAAACTATTTTGACTTATTACTTTCTGCACAGTTAAGATAATCAAATGTATAGCAAGGAAGAATAAAAGCACTGTAGGTGGTATAAATGAGCATGAAAAAGAGCTTCCAAAAATCTCTTCTAAATAGAGCACACTTCCCACTGCCTCCCCTCCCTCCTTCCCATTCCACCCACACCCTTTCCCCACTTTTAGACTGTTCCTAAACCAGGAAGTGCAAGTTGTGAGTGGGAAGAGTTGGGGAGTGTGTATGTGTAACCAACAAGGGATTTTATTCTCCTGATGAATCATAATGATTGTACTATCATCACACGTTCCCACGTACGGCCCGAATTCCCGTGCCAGCATTCAGCTGCCTCTGCAACTGTGCAAGCTGGCTCCTTCTGTCGCCTTGTCTGGCTTCTCAAACAAAATGACGTATCAGGACATTAGAGCTCTAAGGAACCTTGAAACCATCAAATTGCAGCGTCTCATTTCCAGGAGGGAACTTGAGGGTCTAGAACAGGATGACAGTCTTTCAGGTTCATGGTCTTGTGAGAGATGGAAGTGGGGTGAGAACTGATGGCTTTCAGGCCAGCATTGTGTTTAGGATATCAACTTGTCTCCTTTCAGTTGTGGCCACTAGGAGCTGTCACGCTTTAATGCCTAATGTTTGATGAGGCCAGGAGTGTGGGAGAGGCTGTCTCACTGCTGCTTAGGACTATAAAGATGTCAGGAAAACAAACAAACTGTAGTGACAATTTACAAATTGAGACATATAGTCAATATCTCTGTATTACTGCCCCTATTTGATTTTTATCTTTGCTGATAAAAGAATAAAGACATTATGAAGATTATAGTGAGATTTTTATCTTAATATTGAAACTATTGGAAAAGGACAGTGTTTTATGGCTCAGGTACTTATGGAAAGAGGCGTCCAACAGTCAGACCAAAGAGCAGGTTCTCATTTACTGTGTGTGCCCAGCTTGAATACAGGATCTACCTATCATGTGGGAAATACTCAGTAAATATATATTTTTAATGAATCCTTGAATGAACATTTCCTATAATCAAGTTGTTTTATTCCAGGCTTTATATATTGGAACAAAGCAATTGATGTAGGTATTATCAGAGGGCTTAGCAAAAATTGGAAACTGATTGCAAAGTCTGTTTGATCTACTATACGTAGGATTGTCAGAACCAGATACTGTATCTGCTGAAGTGGGACTCCCACCTCTCAAACCCTGATGGGTGCCTGAGAAATGCACAGTATTGTTAATGCATTGATTATAATGGGGGGGGGGGTTAGTATCCCCTATAAAGCTAGGGAGAGAAAATAGACAAGACCAAACACTTCTCTCCCATTTTTATATAGACCTGGACATAATCCTGTCCGGATGAATAAAGCGTGATCATATTTGAGTGTAATTAAATTTATGTCCAATTAGGCAAGATTTGATTTCTGGCCATCTGTGTGCCTGCAGACGAATGGCTGGACCATGCAAGGTGAAGGATGAGCTTGTGCAGAAGGAGGAAGCTTTGGAAGAGGGCACCAGAGAGCAGGGTGGCTCAGTGCAGTGGGTATTTCAGCAGTAAGTCTCCACCAGCATGTGGCAGGTTTCAATAAAGGGGCTTTTCTCAAGGAGAGAGAGACGATCTGCAGAGATAGAAAGCAATTCATTCTAAGTCCTGTCTGACCATAAAGCTAGGGAGGGTTTTGACAAGCTGTTGAAAAAGTTAGGTTGAAAAGGTGGCTGGTTTGATTCCCCAGCCAGGGCACATAACCAGGTTGCAAGCCAGGTCTCCAGCCAGGTCCATAGCTGGAGGCAGGTGAAAAAAGGCAACCATACATTGATCTGTCTCTCCCTCTCTGCTTCTCTCCCTTCCCCTCTCTCTCAAAATAATAAAATTTAAAAATCTTTAAAAAAAAATGTTGAAAATTCACTAAGATCATAGTAACCAATATATCCCATTATCTGAAAGATGATTATCTTGTGGCAGTGAAATTAGACATGTTGAGAATGGCACTGAAGGGCAGAATGGAGCTAGTGGGGGAGGCTATGATGAGAAACGCTTCTGTGAACATGAAGCAGAAGTTTCCACCAACTAAAACTGTTCAAATGTGTAAGAGCCCAGCTTAGGAACTGGGTTTCTCTTACCGAAGGTAGTGTTCAAATACGGGCTTAACCACCATTTAACAAAGGCAACAGAAGGGGAATCCAAGAATTCAACTGATGCATAGCTATAAGGTCCTTATGAACTTCTGCACATTAAAATCCAGCCAGCTCTGATTTATGATTTTTCTAAAGCCACTTGGGTGGTAGTAAGCATTAGGAATAGAGAAAGAGCCCTGGCAGGCCCTTTGAGGTCTATTCCAAAAACAGCAGCTCAGTACCTTTGGGACTACGTACGTATTTTGGCATCAGTGTTCCATATCAACTTGACTCTTCTAATGTCTCAGATTCAGTGCATGAGTCTGTTTTTCCTTCAGTAAGTCACACCAAATTGTTTGTATTTATATAAATATTCAAATAATTATATTTCTGTACTTACTGCTCACAATGGAAAACATAAACAGGTTCCTCTCTAATGGCTATGACAAATTTTTGTTTTATCAACAATGTTCCTGGTAAGAAACAAAATTCATCCCAGATTATTCAAATGAAGAGGCTTGAATGAGGAGACCACTCTTAGGATGGTGGGCACTGCTGAGGTAACCAATACGTTTCAGAGACTTGCAGTAGCCAGAAGCAACTGCTGCTAAGGTTGAAGGAAGCCCAGAGGAATCCATACCCCAGGGGCCAGTATGAGCTGGAACAGAGCCAGAAGAGCTGCCCAGCTGGACCTGGATTCATGGTGGGTCATAGTTTCCGCCCAGCTGGAGCAGGGAAGGGAGAAACCTGCAGCTCTCTCCTCCCACCCTGTGATCTTTCAGTGTCATTTTGTGCTCCATTCCAGTTAGAATTTGACCAGCAAAAAAAGCCCAAATGGTGAATGAGGTAGAATGAATCAGGGTGGTCCAATGGAGAATCTAGCAAATTTATAGTACACACTGGTTGAAAGCAGGCCTTTGTCATAGCATATGCTGCTAGAAGTTGATTGCATCTGCGCTTTATACTGGGTATTATTCATGTGTTTTTATTTTTAAATTTATTTTTGTAACTGCTGTTTTGTAAGGTCTTCAAACACAGGTTTTAGACAGTGGCTTATTTTATATCTAATTGTTGCTCATTGCATAGCATCTTCAGTGTATTTTACTTTTCATTTTCTCCCATATTGCCTTCCCTTTTGTTTTTTTTCCAAGTAAGATTTTATCTGCCAGTATTTCTCCTTACATATGTCACACGATGTTGCATAATATGGTGACATTTTCTGTATCAAAAGCTTGTATTCTTTATATTAATAACTTAATGATTGGCAAATGTGACTCCTGAACACATGATATAAAGCATTAGTAGACAGTAGCTAAAATCCAATGCCAGCCGTTTAAATGAATGGAATCATTGCTAGAACTTTGGGTAGGTGTTAACAGACCTGAGAAAGCCATAATCATTTCAAGAACTGAACATTTATTTGAAAATGTATCAAATGTTATATCTTAAGCCTTTGAAGGTTACGTTTGCAAAACTGCTCATTTGAATGAAATATAAATGCGGTCACATCTTTTGAAGTTTCTCTGACACCAATTTCTGAAGATGCTTTATGTTCTGACCTACAAATAAATGTCTTTGTTTTTTTCTGTCTCTCTAATCTCCTTTATCCACTGCCCCCATCCTCATTTCTCTCTTCTGTCTTCAGATCTATATTTGTTACCTGAACAACATCTCATAGTGTTTAGATTCATCGCGTTTCTCCAACACTATAAATACCTTTCACTTAAAATAAGATGGTTATTGCAGATTGAAGAATGGAAAGTAGAACTTGTCAAGAGAATTAAAGAAGATCATATATTTATAGATTCCCTCAACAATTCAATGCGTTAAAGGTTAAGAGATGGATTGCTCAAGACTTTATTTAGTTCCAAATTATGCAGGCCTAAATCTGGCAAGGATACACATTGAATTTCATCTTAAAAATATCTTCTCTAATGACTCAAAGGAGCAGGTTTGAACTAATTGTTTAGGGGAAGAAATGATATATAGATGTAGATGGATTCAGATCTTTAAACAAAAGGAAAACAAAAATGATTTAATGTCTCTTGGCAAGAGTTGCAGAAAGAGGTAACTTGGGGAATTTTTGTATTAGTATGTTACCATCATTTTTTCTTTGTAATGCTTGAGATGACTGCATATAAACTCAGGACATCCACAAAATGGAAATAATGTTAGAACTCACTGTGA
Source organism: Noctilio leporinus (assembly GCA_004026585.1). Taxonomy (NCBI): domain Eukaryota; kingdom Metazoa; phylum Chordata; class Mammalia; order Chiroptera; family Noctilionidae; genus Noctilio; species Noctilio leporinus. The sequence goes on along the minus strand of PVIW01001268.1, from coordinate 64,738 downwards.
AGGCAGCAGGAGATATAGCAGGAAAGACCCCGTTAAAGAACAACCACATGTAAATGTCTAGAGGAGGAACCCAAGAAATAATGGTCCCATTTTAATTCACCCAAGGTTCTAGTGGTGGAAGTTAAGGCTGCCATGTTACTTACTCCTTGATGGTGATGTGCTTGCACCTAATTTCTATCACTTCTCATGGGAGTTGTTGTAAGTTCTCTGAAATTTTATGGCTGCTACAGGAGAAAGTTGTATAAAGTTAGAGTTGCTGTTAGAGAAGGATGTCTCTCTTATGTGGCCTGTTGCTGGGTTCTATTCCATTTCTTCTCCAACCCTCTCCGTGCTGCTAAAAATTAAACAAAGGTAGAACTAGTTCCCCATGTCGAAGCAGGAAGAGGCTCCTCCTCATTGAGCACTAAATTTCTGCTCATTTGGACTTGCCCTTCATATCCTAGAAATGTAACACTCAGATACAGGTGAAAATGACAGTGTTTTATCCATCTTAAGATTAATGTTTCACATGTTCACTCTTAAGAAGTGAGGATGCAGCTTATAATTGAAAGCATTTAAAAAGATTTGTAGGTCAGGCATTGATGTAATTGTCATTTCTCCACATGGTCAAGTTGGTTTTTTCTTTTCTGGCAGCAGGACTGGACAACTGTATCTAGCCAACATACTAGTTAATAAATTGATTGTGGTTCAGTTGCGGACAGAATATACATCTTGTCTGGCTGGTGTGGCCCAGTGGATTGGTGCCAGCCTGTGAACCCAAAGATCACTGGTTCCATTCCCAGTCAGGGCACATAACCAGGTTTCAAGCCAGGTCTCCAGCCACGTCCCCAGCTGGAGGCAGGTGAAAGGCAACCATACATTGATACTTCTCTCCCTTTCTTCCTCCCTCCCTGCCCTTTTCTCTGAAAATAATGAAAAAAAAGAAAGAAAGAATATCCATCTTGTTTGTTGTCTGAAATCATCTATTGATACCTCCTATTATCAATAGGAACAAGCCAATGTAAAAATCTACGTGACAGGCCAAATATGTACATACGGTAGAAAATTTCCTAGCAGTACAGAGCACCACATTAAGAAATAGTGCAACATTAAAGCCCTAGGTAGCACATAACCTGGTATTGTGTGGGAAAATGAAGATATTGATGATACTGTTGTCATGATGAAGAAAGTAGTATTGTTCTTATCTTTCTACCACAAATAATTAAATACCTGGACTGCTTTCAGCTGTTGGACAACTGGCACCACAGGCCCATGATCCTTAAGAGAGAAGAAATGAAGAGTTAGCCCTGTGCTGGTCCCAGATTGCCACATGGAGCCACCCTGTTTGGTGGTACAGAGAGGGGCAACCCAAGCAAAGCACTAGGTGCTTTCTGAGCTGAGGAAACAAATATCTGATTTCAAGAAAATAGGTCCGTGAGACTTTTCAGAGCTGATTACTGTGAAACAGGCAGCTGTGCAGGAAAAGGTTTTAAGAATCTGCCCCGGGATCTTTTGCAGTCTATTGCTAAATAAGAAGCTTGCATGCCAAGGGTGACAGCCCATGAAGCCAGACAAAGAATGTCAGAGAAGCTGAAAACAATTGCCGGAGCTCTCACAGAGCTGGGACACAGTCAAGTTCATGCAGAGCAGGTAGTCTCCCTGCAACACTGAGGCATGCCATAGAAACCCCAGAAATGTAACTCTTCAGCAGTATGGATAAAATAGCTGCCGATTTAAAGCTCCTAAAGACTTTTCCAGATAAACCTGGACAAGATCAAGCTAATTTGCAAGTAACATAATTGCCAGCCAAAATACAGTTTCACATACTGTAAAGAAAACAGTAAAATCCAGACACCCAACAACGTGACAGCCAGAAATCAAGCATCAAATTTAAAAATTTAATTTATGGCACATAAATAAACAGGAAAATTGACCCATAGCTGGGAAGAAATTCTGTCAATAGAAGTAAACTCTTAAAGAAGAGAAATAAAGCAATTAGCAGATAAAAACTTTTGAAATGTAACCCTGGCTGGTGGCACAGTGGATAAAGCCCCGGCCTGCGAACCCAAAGGTTGCTGGTTTGACTCCCCAGCCAGGGCACATAACCAGGTTGCAAGCCAGGTCTCCAGTCAGGTCTATAGCTGGAGGCAGGTGAAAGGCAACCATACATTGATGTTTCTCTCCCTCTCTGCCTCTCTCCCTTCCCCTCTCTCTAAAAGTAATAAATAAAATCTTTAAAAAAAAACAAACTTTTGAAATGTTATAAAAGTATAACTAGGAATTAAAGGAAGACACGAACATAACAAGAAGAGAATTAGAAGATATTTTAAAAAGAGGTAAGTGCTGGTATTCAAAAATACAAAATTTAAAATAAAAAAAAAAAATTGTTGAGTGAGCTTAGTGGCAAATTAGACACTGTAGAAAAAATACCAATAAGCTTAAGGATCTAGGAATAGAACCACCAAAGTGAAGCACTGAGAGTAAAAAATTAGGAAAAGAAAAAAACTGTGACTCAATGAACTGTGGGAAAATACCATAATTTTAACAAATATATAAAGTGGAATTATGGGGATTATAAAAAATATTTAAAGACTTAATGGCTAAAAGTTTTTCAAATTTGATGGAAACTCTAAGCATACAAATGCAAACAATATTCAAATATTCAAACAGAACAGACACAAAATCATAAGCCATAATACATTGCTTAAAAATCGGTGATGAAGAAAAAAGCCATTAAAGACTTCTGGAGAATAAGGAAACAAAGAATTGCCACAAACTTTCTATCATAAATGCAAGTTCATAGGACAGTGGAATAATATCATTAAAGTGATGAAAGAAAAATATGTAACCTATCAACTGAAAATTCTGTGTCCAGAGAAGATATGCTTCAAAAAATAAAGATAAACTACTTTGTCAGACACATAAACTCTGAGGAAGTTTATAGCCAGCAGACATCATGGCCCACTTAAAAATCAGCACAAAGATGTGAAAACTCCTCAGGTTTTGTTTTGTCTTTGCTTTTGCTTTCAGAAAGCAAGTGTGGGTCCCAAAATGACATGAAAACTTCATGTTCATCACTGAAAAGAAAAGTTTTAGGATGGATTTTTAACTAGCTGCCCATTGCAATTAGAAGAGAAGGTGTCGAAAGCAGCAGCAAGCATGAATTTAAGATGAATGACGAGGGCAGAATTGCCTCATTATTTTCCCCATTCGTTTGCTTCAGAGGCAGAATCAGAATATGAGAAAAGCACAGCTTATCTTGATTTCCAAACCCATCTTAACAAATTCCCTCATGATCTCTTCTGGGGAAGATGGAAAAATTTATATATTATGCCAATACACTTGAGTGTTTTTTTTTTTTTTTTTAAGCTGATTAAGGATTTTAATCTAAAATGTTGATAACAAAGAGGAAAAAAACTGAACAATGAAATTTTTCAATTATTGAGTGGAAACACAAAGTCCTAGAATATATCAAATATTCTTTTATAGTAGAAAAATATTTTGAGACAAATTAAAATATAGATTCAAGAATTCAGTCAATCTTTAGGTTAGAAAAGATGCTGAGAATGAAGACCAATTTGGATGGAAGTTGGAAACAATTAAACTATATGATTTGTGTATACAGGCAGTATATATTCTCATTTAGCATGTAAATTAGATGAGATTCCTTTCAAATAGATTGTGGAAATACACATTTCTAGTTATGAAGGCCCCCAAACTGGGGATTCTTAGGAAAAGGAATTGATGCTATAGTAAACTTTATTATTGAAATGTGAACATACCTAATCTCTACCTCAACAGACTCTTAAATAGTTCAGGGGTTAGTTTAGGACCACACAGAAAGTCAACCACAAGTTCAAAAAATAACTAGAATACTATTCTACAAAATTATTTAAATCCTAGGGATTTTTATTTTTTACCTCCATTTAGTAGACATAATTTATACTCTGGGGACCAGCTGAGCACTGCAAGTGCCATTATTTCTGAAGGCTTTAACTTGCAAAGTTCATGTAGAGGAAAAGAAGTAAGACCTGTGCACAGACTAAAAACAAAATGAAACAAAACAAACAAACAAACAAAACAACCTACTATTTAAGATGGAAAACTCCAAAAAAATGAGTTGTAGTTCCAGTAGTTTAAAATAAAGTTGAGTTGTATTACTGGAGGGGGGAGGATCTGATTCAAGAACCAAATTCATTTTTTACTATGGGTTGGACACTGTCTCTAGCACAACTTTCACAAAAAGTAAGTTCTGCAATACACCATTTCTGTGATATATTTCACAAAAGTAGCATTCCAGAGTAAAATAAATGTTAAAGAAGAAAAAAAACTGCTTAATTTGCTACAATATATTTAAAATACTATCATTTAACATGTAATAATTACATAAGCTATTATCATATTTTAAATTTTTTGTATTAACTCTTCAAAATCCAGTATGTGCTTTAAATATATGTAAATATATATATATATGTGTGTAAATGTATTTTTGCATGTGTTTGGTAATATTGCAATTTATATTACTTAAAAGAGTAATTCTTTAAACAAATGAATTAACATAGGCATTTTGAGATAATGAAAACTTTATATCAATATGATTTGAGAAACTGATAGAAGGCAGTAATTAAGTGGTGAATTATCTGGATGTAAAAGGTAAACAAAAGAAATGTACTAATTGTTGGTTACAAAATAGACAGGGGGAAGTTAAGAAAAATAAAGGAAATGGAGAAGCCAAAGAGCTTATATGCATGACATGGACATGAACTAAAAGGGGCATTGCCTGAGAAAATGGGGTACTGGGTGGAGGAGGGGAAAGGGGAAAAATTGGGACAATAATAGCAAAATAAAGAAAATCTATTTAAAAAATATAGATTCAGGTGGAATAAATTTATGAAAAAATAGTTATTAGAGAGTAAAGTGCACAAACATTTTCCATCAGTAATTTACAATGTTTCTTATGTCACTGTATTTTCCTGTGTTTTATGTCTTCATATATTGAAAAAATATATAGTTTTTGGATTTTAGAATCTTTAGAATTTTTATAGTTTTAATCATCTCTTTTCCTAATTTTCCATAAATACTCAAAAACTTATTTTGAGTATTTATTTATTCCTCTAAAGTGGAGAGGTAAGACCTCAGATAAACCTGGGAACTTCAATATCACAACTCCAGATACTTTGTTTAATTTTGAAGTTCAATTTAGCATTTTATAATAACTTGTTCCTGCAAGGGTTTTCTGAAGTGGCTATAAAAAAACATTTATAAACTTTAGATAAAGACAAATCCTTTCATTAAACATGCTGTGTCTGCCTAGGTATACACTAGATGGAAAATTGAAAGGCTTTTAAATATTTAAGAGGGAGGAATATAAATTGGTAAGAGAATATTATTAGAGAAGACAGGATGCATAAAGAATAGTCAAACAGACATTAATTATTTCTCTCCACCCCCAAAATAGTAGACATAATTACCAATGATAATGAAGTTCAAGGCTTCATCTTTGTCTTTCACTTACTCCTCTTCCTCCAAGAACTTCTCTCATTTACTTATATGATATTTAGTGGTAAAATATAAAAGATGGGAGGTCTGAACTCTCTCTCTCTCTCTCTCTCTCTCTCTCTCTCTCTCTCTCTTTCTCTCAACACACACGCACTCACACGAGCGTGCACCCTATAAGTACTGATATTTCCCAAAGAGGGCTATAAGCCTGAGACTATAGACAAGATGGAAACCAAATGAAGTAGAAGTATTAGAAAGGAGACTTTCTAAGGACTAAATACTTTAAAGAAGGACATAAGAAGAAAAATATTTAAGGAATATCAATACCTTGATTAGTTTCTGTATATTACTAGTTCTTAAATAGCAGTCTTATTAAACAAGACAAATGCATATAATTCTATTCTTATTCATTCTCAATATTACATAAGCAAATACTTTTTAAATATATTTTACATATAAACAATGTACCCTGAAAATTTTCATAATTGGGGACTTAAACCTAAGTATATAACTTCCTCTTGTTATCAGATTTCACCTAGAACTCAAGTATTAACATCTTAGCCTTCAACTGACCATCTATGCATAAAAAAACAGAAAGAATCTTAAGTTTCGTGACTTGAATATAAAATTATGATTGTGCCTTTAAGAGAGAACTATTTGAATCCCTTACAAGGCCCTAGGAGAAATAGCAACACTCAGATGTCTGGCTGTGGGAGAAGAAATATTAACTGCCATTGTTCAATAACTGCATACATTCCAGTGACACTTAAATACCCACCTCTAATCCAAATCCCTTCCCCAGACACAAACCCAAGTGCCTTGCTGCCTGTTCATATTTCAACTCAGATGCTTCATAGGCAACTAGCATTTAACCTTATAAAAATGGAGTTGTTTTCTCCCCAAAACCCTCTCTCTTTGTTATGTTTTCTGTCTCCTACAAAAGGCCCCAAGGCATGATGTTACTAAAACAAGGTACACAGTGCTGGAGCAGGTTGATTTTGGGTGGGGATGAGGGGGTGGTAACATGATCTTATGTGGGAGTCATCGAGTTTTCCATGAAACTGCATTTGTCCTTTTCTTTAAGAAATTTTACACCTGTTTTAAAAAATGCTATGAAATGTGTCAACAGGTTTGTAGCTAATCTGATGTCTTATCAGGTATTGCATTGATTACAATTCTAAAAAATTATATTTCCCCTCTTCTGGGATTTGTGATGTAACATGGCAATATTTGGAGGTGTAATAAGATACAGAATTTAAGGAGGTGCCATCGGGACACGAGCCACCGTGTCGTCCCTTGACTCTGCATAAGATAGAGCCTGTAAAACGCTCCAAGAGAGAAACCTTAGAGTTTTCCTAATACTCTTGCTCTCTTCCTCCTATCTCATAATCAATCATCAGCTATGTTTGATCATACCTCTCAGTACTGAAAGGAGTCTGGGGTGGGATTTTGTTCACTGAAACCAACTCATACCTTTTTTGCTACTCAAGTGCCTCAATCACATGAACATAGACAAAAGAATGGAAGGCCAAATGGAAAACAAGACATCTCACGGTAGTTGTTGGTGATGCATATCAAGCATTTCATGACTTTCCACCTTCCAGGTATATGGTTGGGCTACATTTCCACATCATCTTTTGAAATTCTGTCTTTCTTGGGACAGAGAAATGTGAGAAGTGACCAGTGACATGTACCTATTCTCAGTGAGTCTTTTAAACGCCATTGAGGGATTCATCACATCTCTTGCACTTCTACACTGATCTGGGAAGCATGTGCTGATATAAAACTTGAATGTCTCAGGTTCCTGAGCAGTTGCAGTGAAAAGATTCCCCATCTACTCACATTGAACATAGACCATAAGCAAGAAATAAACTGGTGATGTGTTAAGCTAACTGCATTTAGGGATTATTTATTTGGGCAATGTAAGCCAGTCTCTCCTGACTGGTACATATCATTTAACTGACAATTGAGCAAGTATCTAATCTTTTTCTCCCTCCTTACTCCATGGAGAATTTCTTAGGTGTAATTAGGTTGAAGAATAGCAGCTCAAGTGAAGTGGCTCACTCTTTCCCCCTGGGACTGCAGGCACATCAACCATGTGACAAACAATGACAGTCCCATGCCTATGTCTCTGATAATCTTCATCCAAACCATGAAATAGGGCTCCTCTGAAAACATTTCATCAGAGTATTTGTTGTTAATTGATACCTCTTACCTTTTTCCATATCTTAATATGGGGGCCCATATACCCAGGCATGTCTGTGAAAAAATAGAATACTGCCTTGACCTGAAAGAGGACTTAGATTCAATTGTCTGCCTAAGATTTGCTGACTTGTCCCTAGAGACCAGGCTCTTATGTTATGGAGGCAGAAAGTGAAAAATTGGTCATATGGTGGCTCTTGTTAGTTAAGGCATATTAACTTTAAGCATAGCAGATATGGTTCATTTAATGTCAGGTTTTGACTATAACGTTAGCCCCTCCTTCTTTCTTAGGAAGAACTTAGAAAGTTGTAAGGAGAGACATACTGCAAATGTGGGTGGAAAGTTTTTTCTTTCTTCTACCTTTCCTTACATAGGAAAGGTAGATTCTTAAAGGTATGGATAGTTAGTTCTTCCTCCTTCAAATCTCTCTCCCTGATTTATTGGCATTTCTCTGTTCTTACTTCCACAAATGGAACTCAGGCCAACATGTTCCCTCACTTGGATTGAGCTCCATCAGCTACCTGACTGAAGCTGTGCTTTCTTCAGTAAGCCTTCTGTATTACAACCCAAGTGATATTTTTCTAAAAATACAAATCACAACCTTCAGGATCTTGCTTAGAAGTCTTTAATGCTTTCTCACTATTCTAAGGTTAAGGTCCAAGAATCCCTATTATGACTTCAGGAGTCTGCAATATCTACTTCTTCCTCTACCCCTTCACCTCATCTTGCACCACTTATCTTACAATTTATTATAACCACACTGAATTTTTTCTAACCATTCAAAAGCACTCTCGTCCTTATTGCTCTCGGAACTGCACTGACACTTTCTAAAATAATCTTCCCTGCCTTTATTGACTGTCCAGTGTCTACTAGTTCTTCAAGTTTCAAATTTAAATGCCCCATTTAAGTGCCAAGTTAATGTGAGTTAACTACTCTATGCACAAATTATGAAAAAAATGATCCTGGTGCCATCTCAACTTAAATGGCTTTATTTGTCCCATTGTGACTACTGTCCTATGGTGCCCAGAGATAAGGGATGCTCTAGAATTTAGAGAGAAACTTGACTCATCTTCCTTAATGTTGTATAGTCATGGGATGGAAGAGGCTACCTGAGAGTATTGCCTATGGAGATAAAAGTCAGGAGGCCATCAAGAGGACCCTCTTAAATTTTGTAAAGTGTAAGTCTTGGCTTAATGGCATCCACAGAAGACCCATGCTCACAAAGGGGATTTTGGCAAAGGTCCTATAATAATAAATAACCAACATTTTTCTACCTTTAAATATTCTCTCTCTCTTTTATCTTTTTTTTTTTTTTTTTTAATTTTATTCATTGTTTTTAGAGAAAAGGGCAGGGAGGGAGAAAGAAAGGGAGAGAAACATCAATATATGGTTGCCTTTCACCTGCCTCTAGCTACAGACCTGGCTGGAGACCTGGCTTGTAACCTGGTCATGTGCCTTGGCTGGGAATTGAACCAGTGACTTTTGGGTTCTCAAGCCGGCACCTTATCCACTGAGCCACCAGCCAGGGCTTAGTCCTAAATATTCTTTAAGTCCCTAAATTTAATACTTTCTCCCCAACTCTTTAACTTATGCCTCCAAATTTTCTCCACTGACTTTTTCTCCTGATCTAAAAAATGTATTCATTATCATAATGAATTATTTTATTTAATTTGTTATTGCTTAAGTCACTGTCCTTATTCTCTGTCTCCTTCCTCTTGTTACCACCCACCTTGTTAGAATACACTACACCAATTACCCTTACTCACTCAACATTCACTCAGTTCTCAGCCAAAGAATTACCTGATCTCACCCTTAGCTTGTGATTCAAACTGACCCTCAGAGGTCAGGAAACTTACTGTTAGCCAAAGATAGTGACATGTTGCCTGTCACCATTCACAGTATAGGATTGTGTTAATACATTTTTCCTTGAAACTCTTTTCTAACTCCTAAGATCAATAGTATTTTGATTCTACTTCCTTTTATGCTATTTCTCCTGAGAAAGTAATTTTCCACTTTCTGAAAAACTTTTTTTTACATTTTCACTCTTATTTTTTGCATTGTCTCATAAATAAGTTTTTAAAAGAGCCTCACAAATGTATTTCCAGCCACAACTCAGTTAATTTTTAAAGTATTTCCTGTATGATGAGCCCTGGGCTAGAATTAAGAACGTAGAGATGAATTAGATATACAAAGTCTGTCCAGAAGGTATCCAGCCATGTACTATGGAAAATAGAGACATTTATTGAAGAAGATACAAGAGACAAGAAACATGGTACAGAGGGCAATGACCTCATACAGTTCTTCCAATCGCCACCTGGCTGGTGACCAGGTGACCATAATCACTGTGAGCCACAACCAACTTAGACTGACCAGGTCACTTATCAGACTAAAATTCCTCCTACCCAGTAATTGTGGCATTTATAAACTATCATATAGATTTGCCATATCATTAAAGCCCCAAAGTGAAAAAGATCATCTGGAAATTCTAGAAGATCAATTTAGCTTCAGGTTAAAAACAAAACAAACAACTGTAATGAGGCTGCTAGTAACCAAGGGAAAGGGTCTGGCCTCATCAGAGTCTGGGAAGATGTAGCAGGAGGTCTTGCACCCAAACAAACAAAGAAACTTACTCTATGGCAGCTACTCCTATGGGTCAGTAAGGCAGGTGCGAACAAGGAGAAAATTATGGCCTCTGCAGAGACCCAGAACAGCCTTAAGAATGCAGAAACAAGCTTAGCAAGAATTCAGAGCAGAACTGGAGCCAGGTCCTCCCCCAAGGACCTGCCTCCCATTGTTCATTTCAGGCTCGATTTCCCGTTCCCTATCCCACTGGGAGGCCTACATAAGGCTTTATAGATGAGAACTCTTCAAGCTCCAGTTTGTTCATCATGCCTGCCTTGCTGTTCTTTGGTTAGACTGTATAATTGAGTTGGACTATCTGAGTTCCTGATACCCAGCACTAGTGAGAAGACAGGTTGGGTGGATGAAATCCTTCTGACCCCCGCTGATGGGATCCTATTTATATTTGGCCAGGGGCATTGTTGAGAAATGACTGTAATCCTAAAACTTGTCATGTAATTGGAACAATACCATTTTCCAGGAGTTGAGAAATAAATTTGTCTCCATAGAGTAAACTTAATGCATGTAGGGGTGTATATAGCATGATTTCCCAGTTCAACAACCTTATTTATCAGCTAGTTTAAAAAGAAGTCATTATCGCCTCACTGTGGGCTGTCAGATCTCTAGAGAGAAGTGTCCACTATTGTTCTCACAGTGACATGTGTCAGAAAGGTGTCTTAATAGCGCGTGTGTAATGATAGTCCAGAGCTACACAGCAGCCGTGTGTCATCGGTGGGTTGGGGAAACCACAGCATAATGTGGACTGCTTGTTGGAGCCCAAACATTCCATTGCACTGCCTTTAAAGAAATGCTTAGTTTGAAATTTTTAAATGCACACAGAAGCCACCATATATGCATCCTATAATACAAATGTATCTATTCTTAATATCAGCATTTATCAACATTCTGACATTCTTGTTTCATTTATACCACTGCAATTTTTTCCCTGACAGCATTTCAAGCAACTTTCAGATTAATATTTATAATATTTTTAGAATGGCACCACTAAGGAAACTGCTTGCATTTACATGCCATTTAAACGTGTCAACTCAAGATGGATGGGCCTTTTATCAAGACAAAAATCTGAGGCCCTCTTGAAGATATAAGGGCATTAACTCAAAATGACATCCCCCAGCTTTTTAAGTGCCAACTACTGGTCCTACAGCCACCACCTAAAATGAAAGTGACTCAACACCTGATTGGCCTCGTACGAGGTTGGAGGCAGCACACTCTGTGTGTGGGGCAGTTGTACTAGAGTCAAGTCATCACACAGCGGACCAAGATCCAATGGGATCCCTGAAGCAAGAATTGGAGATATTTGAGATGCTCATAAACCAAGCTGTGTCCTTTCCCTCCACTGTGCCTTTCAGAGCCCAGGTGGCCACCCTGGCTGGGGCATGGTCTTAAAGATGACTGGGATGCCTGCCTGGGAGACTCTGCCAGTACTCACTGCCCTTGTTCCTTGAATTGGAGGAATTTTGCCCACTGCCAACCAGTCTCCACACTCTGAACTGTGACTGCCAAGCTATCCTGAAGTCCCATTGTGGCCCCCTCCATGGAGATTTCCTGACTTCCTGAATTAACATTCCCATCCTTCAGTAAGACATCTCTGAGCTCAGGTCCATAATTTGAAAGAGCTCTCCATATGAAAATGAGTGTCTGGCCCTTGCTGGTGTGGCTCAGTGGATCGCCACCAGTCTGCAAACCCAAAGGTCGCTGGTTCGATTTCCAGCCAGAGCACATAACCAGGTTGCAAGCCAGGTCTCCAGCCAGGTCTGTAGCTGGAAGCAGGTAAAAGGCAACCATACATTGATGCTTCTGTCCCTTTCTGCTTTCTTCCCTGCCCTTCTCTCTGAAAATAATGAATAAAATCTTAAAAAGAAAATGAGTGTTGAGAGATAAGCTTGGTCCTGATTTTACCTTATAGTTGTTATTATTACAATAATGCCAAGACTTGCCTATTTTCATAACTATGGGGATGAATCTGTACTTGAATGTGACTGTGGTTGTACATGAGCAAGATCCTGGACTTGATATACAGAAGTCATTAGAGCAGGATTTTAACCTCTGAGTCTTACACCTGCCTCTGTGAAATGTTAGCTTTTGTTCACACTGATTCCTCTGTGTGGAATGCCTCCCCCATTCCGTGCCTGCACATCAAATCTTATTGATTCTCTTTGGCCCAGGTCAAAGGTTGCCTCATGCTCCCTTCTCTGACTTCCTGTGGAACTTAGTTATATTTCCTTTAGGAAACATTCTTCATTGTATTATATAGTCATTTATACTCATGACAGATTTTCCAGAATCTTGTGTGAGAAACTGAGTTGTATGAGCTTGAACTTTGGGAGAGAAGTATCAACAAAGAAATTCCCTGCCCCTGTGGAAACCAGGATTGAAAGGGATGGCTCGGCAAGGAACAACCTCGGGTGCAGGGTAAGGTAAGGTCTCAGATAGGAGGACATCAGGGACACTGTGAGAGAGCAGAACAAGGTGCGGCTTCCATTGGTGACCTCATCTCTAAAGGCCTCAGGGAGAAGGGATGCCTGAACACAGACTGTAGGATGGGTAGAATCACTACATAGCTAAGAGAGAGGAAGATATATCAAGCCAAGCATATTACTATTTCCCTGTCTGTTATTAAATTGTGAGTGCCTTAAAGGCAGAAATTGTTCCAATGTAAGGCCTCAGAGCCCGTCATAAAGGATGGTTTCAATAAATATGCATTGTTTGAAGGAGATTTTTAGGATAACTGAGGTCAAACAGCATGTGGAATTTGAGTAACTGATTGGTAATGAAGTGATGAAAGGGTATGGAATACTTTACACGGTTCCTTGGACTAGTCCTGCCATTATGGAAGTTGGTGCAGGGAGAAGGTTGTGACTGTGCAAGTGCTGGTTAGAAATCTAGAGCTATAGCACCATTCTTGTCTTCATATTTAGAGTCTCTAAAGACTAGGCTACTTCCACCATTAGTAAAAGCCCCATTCTTTATGTAATGTGGATACTACTGATCTGTGACCTATAGTAAGCCTGGATGATAAGGAGGTTTATGAACCTCCCACAGCTCCTCATTTTCTCCCTTTGGTCAAAGGGTGTCCATTTACGAGGCCATCAGATGGGGCAAGAATACAGGCTGTCACTGAGGGAGCATGTCACCATGCTAATACCAGGTTCTTACCAGCTAGACTAATCTAGAAAGAGAATGAATGGAATGGGCTATAAACATCATGTGTTTAAAAAATGCAAAAGGGTTGAGGAATACAGTAGTTAGAACACATGGGCTCATGATTGAGCCCAATGTTTCCATTTTGTACTGGTCATTTTCATTCCTATCTTAATGCTCAAGTTTCCAGAAAATTGTTTGTGCTAATAGTCTTCATTTTTCACCCTGGGTTCATGCCAAATAAATCTTGATATGCACTCTATCTGTACCAGCTTACTACAAGTGCTTATGCAATGTACAAGGGTTTCCTTTATCAAGAGTGACGTAACTCGCCCTAGTACCCTGTGCCTTTGACATTTCCATCCTACTCATAACTGTTGGGTTTTCTCATTGGATTTTCCAGTTTTATCCCCAGGATCTCTTGCCTTCTCAGATTTTTTTGCATATTATCCTTCTCCAGAGATTTATCTTCAGATATTTTCTGTTTTCACTTTTAACACTGATGAATTTAATCTTCTCTCCTTGCTTATATAAACATTGACAGAACTCAACTATCATTTTAGTCCAGGCTTCTGGCCTCTAGATTCATATCTCCAACTCCACTTGAATATCCCTTTCAACATTCAACTTTAGCATATTCAAAATTAAATTCCATTGGTATTTTATATCTTTAGTGTCTACCTGGCAGCTCAAGTCTGGACACTTGGAATTGTACTGTGTTCTGCATTCATCTTCATAGCTTTGGTACCCTTTTTCTTCCCAGCATTTCCACTGCACTTCATGGGTCCCTGAACTGCTTCTGCCTCCTAACCAATTCACCTGCCTTCATTTCTACCATCTTCTAAACTTTTTTTCCCCAGCAGCTGCCAGAAAATTTTTAAAAAATACTAATGGAAGAAAGTTATGTACCTACTTAAGTATCTTTATGGCTTCCCATGGTTTTGGGCTACCTTCCAACCTTATGTAAAGATCTAATTTGGCTACCCACATCTGCAGTCTCATTAGTAGCCACTGTATTTTTAGATCCTACATGCCAGCTGTCTTATACCACTTGTGGATTTCTAGGTTTCATACTCATGCAGAAAGTTGTTCCTTCTTATGCTTATACTCCTGCTGCCTTGTCTGCCTTGTGTAGTCCTTTACCCAACTACTGTCATTGGTCTGAAAATTTTAATTATCTACTTTTTGGTAGCTCTTTCTACTCTTTCTAACACACACACACACACACACACACACACACAGAATTAAATAAGATTCACCACCCTTTATAATGTAATTCTATGGCATTCTGGACTTTCTTGCTGAGAACAATATTGTGTTTTAGTTGTTTATTGTTTATGTTCTTGTTATTCTGTTTCTCCTTACTATTGTCACTTTGTCTTAGTTTTCTTTTCCTTTACTGACCAGTATTATACATGGTGCAAAATGGTCTTTCACAGACTTCTGAGTAAATGCATCTCTGCTTTATAACCAGTGACACACTTTGTTAAAATGTGACAAAATAAAAAATTCTGTATTTCAGGTTCTTTACTTATCAAGTGACATATTTCACAGATCTAGGATAAATATTCCAAAAATGTATATGGAACCAAAAAAGACTTTGAATAGCCTCAGCAATCTTTAAAAGAAAAACAAAGTTTGATATATCACAATATCTGACCATCAAACTATACAACAAGGCAAACTTAATCAAAATAGCCTGATTCTGGCATAACCCAGACATATACGTAGATAATTGAAATAGACCAGAAAGCTCAGAAATTAACTCACACCTACACAGTCAACTAATATTTAACAAAGGAGGTAAGAATATACAATGGGGTAAAGACAGCCTCTTCAATAAATGGTGCTGAAAAAATGACAAATATGTGAAAAATAAGGAAGCTAGGCCACCAACTTATACTGTGCACTAGACTAAACTCAAAATGGACAAAAGACTTAAATATAAGTTGAGAAACCATAAAAATCCTAGAAGAAAACAGGTGGTAAAATCTCAGACATCTCATGGAGCAATATTTTTGCCAATATGTCTCCTAGGGTAAGGGAAACAAAGGAAAAAATAAATAATGGGACTACATCAAAGTAAAAAACTTCTACACAGCTAAAAGAACCATTAACAAGAGGAAAGGGGACCCACCATATGGGAGAACATATTTGCCAATGATGCATCTGATAAGGGGTTAATCTCCAAAATATGTATATAAAGAACTTACATAATTCAACACTAGAAAGACAAACAATCCAACTAAAAATGGGCCAGAGACCTGAATAGATAAGTTCTCCCAAAAGAAAAGGACATACAGATGGTCCTTTTCATATGTCAAAAGACATATGAAAAAGTGCTCAATGTCACTAATGATCAGAAAGATGCAAATTAAAACTGCAGTGAGGTATCACCTCACACCCATCTGAATGGCTACCATGTAGAAATCAACAAATAACAAGTGCTGGTGAGGATTTGGAGAAAAGGGAACCCAAGTGCACTGTTGGTAGGAATGCAGATTAGTATAGTCACTATGGAAAACAGTATGGAATGTCTTTAAAAAATTAAACATGGAACTGCCTTTTGATCCAGTGATCCCACCTCTGGGAACATATCCTAAGAATCACAAAATACCAATTTAAAAGAATATATGCACCCCTATGTTCATTTGGGTTCCCCAAATTCCCCACAGCCTGTGGATTTGGGAATGGGGAAGGGATAGTGCAGCTTTTGGGGTGCTTTGCATACCTATGATTAGAAGCTAGTTTCTTAGTTATGCAAATAGTGGTGGCCACTGTCTGGCATCAGGGAGACAGGCAGAAGTTGGATCATACAGTGATGACGGGGAGCTCACAAGGCCTGCATGAGATTGGTGGGTGGCCTCCACTGGTCACCATACCCATTTTGTCACAGGCAGCAGCCATTAGGATTTAAAGGAAAGGCAGAAGCCATCTGGGGTGCTAGGTTACATAGTTTGAAAGGGTATAGAGGGACCTCAGCAGCCTGCCATGAGGTTGGGTGTGGAAGGAGGTGTCACTGGGTTCTGAATTAAGAACATGGAGGACACTGACATATGGGCAGAACCTCCCCTAACCAGGCACAGATGGATGGGTGCTACTAGAACACTAGTAGAGTGGACACTTTCTCAGGACTTGTGTCTCTCCTGGATTTTACCATGACACATGGCTTTCCTGGATTACTATACAATGGCTGATGACAGCATACCCCAGATCCTGAAGGAGAGAGCTGACAGATAAGAAGTAGGGGGCTTCTGAGCTTGGGTCTCGCTTATAGCCTTTTGGGGAGCAAGGGAAGTGCTGGGTCTCATGGGAGAAGAGGGCCCTGAGCTGAAGTGCTCTTAGTTCCCCTCTCCAGGTTGGAATATTGTAAACAAAGACCTGTTTTTCTCAACACTAGTTGTTGAGCCTTACATCATGGTGCCACATGAACAAGCCCCACCTTGCTTGGAAATAACTGCAGCATTATTTAAGGCAAGACCTGGAAGCAGCCCAAGTGCCCATCAGTAGATGAGTAGATTAAAAAAATTGTGATACACTTACACAATGGAGTACTACATGGCTCTACAAAAAGAAAAAGAAAGAAAGAAAGAAAGAAAGAAAGAAAGAAAGAAAGAAAGAAAGAAAGAAAGAAAGAAAGAAAGAAAAAATCTTACCTTTGCAACTGTGTGGATGGACCTGGAGATTATTATGCTAAGTGAAATATGCCAGAGAAAGACAACTGCCATATGATCTCACTTACATGTGGAATCTAGTGAACGAAATAAACTGACAAACAAAACAGAAACAGAGGCATGGACTCATGGAACAACATGATAGCTGTCAGAAGGAAGGGGGAGGAGGATTGGATGAAAGAAGGTGAAGTTCTTAGCTGAAGGACCTATATGCATAACACACAGACTCCGTGCGGTGAGGGCCAGAGGGAAGGCAGAGTGGGAACTTGGAGGAACAGAGCAAAGGTGGGGAATGGGGACATCTGCAGTAGTGTCAACCAAAAAAATAAAGAAAAAAGAGAATTACAGCAATATCTACCTTGCAGGGTAGTGAAGATTAAATGAAATATTGCGCATGAATAGATTTTGAAACTAAAAAGCACCTTTGTTAAAGGAATTTCAATCAGAGTTTAATCCTTGATTATAGACTTTAGTCAATACTTGTGTTTACATTTCTCAAGTATGTTTGGATTTTATGAAATTTGCATTCCCTAGCAGATAGACCTAGCAATTGCTTTCATAGTCTGAAAATATGAATGAAAACAGAAGGTTCTTAGGTGAGCCATTACATTTGAGAAAAGAAATACAAGCGAAAACAAGATAACATTAATTTACAGATAATAATGTCTGAGTATGAGTGTTATTTTATATACGTGTGTTTGTGTGTATATGTATGAGAGTTGGATGTCTTCTTCTTGCAAAAAAATTGCAAAAATAACAGTCCCAAAGGACAGTGTTCTACAGCTTCTTTTCTTAATGCATATCTGTTTTCCTTCAGACCACACAGATCTTAAAGTGGAAAATAAGGCAAAAGCACTGCATTTGAAAGCTTTCTCTGCAGGATGACTCAGTGCTCTGGCTATTTTTCCTTCAATTTCTCTTGCTTATAGAGCCACTAAGAGGTCAGTTTAAAGTCTTCAAGAAGTCAGTGTGCTTGCTTCTCAATTTATTGCTTAAATAAATAGCCAAAGAGTTAAATGGTCACCCTCCAATTGCTGTTACATTCAGAAAATGACCAAACGAAACACAGTCACCTTTAACACCATGTTGTAGTACAGCTAGTATCTTTAAGGTAAAATGACTTCTTAAAAATTGATTACAGTAGTTTCCTGTCTCTCTGCAGTGAGAGTCAGTGAGTTGAAACTGGGAACATTAGCTTCTTCATATCTCCTGTGTCAGAGGGTATTCAGTCCAGCCCACTGGACTTCAGAAACTTTAGAGACTCATTTCTAAGGGCCAGTCAACTCTGATGTCTCTGCAGTATTCAGGAAAAAATTATCATTGAACTATGGCTGTTTTTTCTTTTTAATTACGAAGAAGTAGGATTTCTTTTCTTTTCTTTTTTCTTTCTTTCTTTTTTAATGGCTACAAATCAAATGACACTTCCAGAGCATGGCAAGTTAGATTTCATGAAAGTTTATGAAGGTAAATGGTGTCAACATAAGAAACATCCAAACCTGTAGAGAATTTGTATAAGAGTTTATATGAGCGAAACCAAGGAGATGATGCTGGGGAGCAGGTCTCAAATGCTGCAGACAGTCCCAGCTTTGCAGCTTCTTTTATGCACTTGAACTTAAGGAAGGATTTATAGAGGATTACACAGAGGTGGGAGAAAACAAGGTGGTTACTGGATTATAGGATAGTTAACAAGATTATGTGCTCTCTTGGTGGTGGTCATGTCTTTGAGGTTTACTTCTGAGATTTTAAAGGTGTACTAACCAAGATGCACTAGGACAATGGACAGGGCTGGTTTAATTAACACTTTTCACTAAAAAAAAATTCTAAGCCTGGAGTGTGACTATCCACCATGATCTGCCTAGCTAAAAATTGATGATCAGATCACCCTGTGAGGTTACTTTCCCTGGAACCCCCCTTTTTTTCATCCATGAGGAAAAATGAAGGTTTTCCTCCTCCCTCACAGGCTCTGTGC
Source organism: Noctilio leporinus (assembly GCA_004026585.1). Classification (NCBI taxonomy): domain Eukaryota; kingdom Metazoa; phylum Chordata; class Mammalia; order Chiroptera; family Noctilionidae; genus Noctilio; species Noctilio leporinus. The sequence continues at coordinate 45,634 of PVIW01001268.1, read as the reverse complement.
CTGAGATCTACAAATTAAACTGTCAAAGACAGATTAACAGGAGAAACAGTTTCTTATGTGTGCATTCAGGGGCCTTCATAAAAAACAGTAAAGACCCAAGGAAGTGGTTAGACCCAGGGGCTTATATAGCATTTTAACGGAGAGCAATAAATTTGTGGAGAGGTGACAAGACAAAGGAAAAAAGGGGGTTAGGCTTTTAGAAGCAATAAATTGTGGGAAGGTAACTATATGGGAGAAAACCAATGGAAAGGAAGGTTTATTTAGTAAGGTTCTATTTATGCAGGCTCATCTCCGTGCTATTTCTGGTGGTAAGGTTCAATCTCCCTTACTTTGTAAAGGGGAGAGGGGGCACCTTCACAAGGAGAACCTTATGCTGTGCTTTCAGGCAAAGTGGGAGAGCAGGGAGTTTTTCTTGTACCTGCTTCAAAGTAATTTGCAATCCTCCTGTCAAAGAGGCACATTATGAGGTGGCATATCATGATCCTCATCAGGTGCATGCCTTTATATATATATATATATATATATATATATATATATATATATATGCACACATACATATATATATATGTGTGTGTATACTGTGTGTGTACATACATGTCTTTATACACACACACACACATACACATAAAATGAGATCTGCCTGGAAATGTCCAGCCATTGTTAATAAAATGAGAAGAGTTTGCATGACATTGATATAATCTGGCGGCCAAGGAGAGTGGTTGGGATGTGCATGCATGAACCATGACAACTTAACTGTACAGTGAAAATTGTAGTCAGTGGGGATTGTAGACATTGTTGAGCGAGCGAGCATGTGTATTGTGTGGCCGTCGCATTCACAATGACTGAGTAAGTAGAGCAACGAATGTGCATCAAATTTTGCATTAAGCATAAACATTCCTCCATGGAAATTATTGGGATGATTCAGAAGGCCACAGCTATGGGCATCTGGTGATAAGCAGCTTCATCACGACAATGAACCCACTCATGCATCACACCTCATGCAGGATTTTTTGGAAATATTAAAACACCAAAGTGACTTAGCTCCTTATAGCCCAATTTTAGTGCCCTGTGCTTTCTGGCTTTTCCCAAAACTAAAATCACCTTTGAGAGAAAAGAGATTTCCAACCATTGATGAAATTCATGAAAATATGACAGGGCAGCTAATAGTGATTAGAACTGTGTCAGGTCTCAAGGTATCTGCTTTGAAGGGGACTGAGGTATTATTGCCCTATGGACAATGTTTCTTACATCTTGTATTTTCTTTAAGAAATAGCTCTATTTTTCATATTACATAGCTGGATACCTTCTGGACAGACCTCATATATATAATTTCAATGGCTAGTTATGGTATAGAGCTGTAGACATTTTCAGTGTTTCCTCATTTCCAAACCTGAAGATTATTAATTACTACAGAGCTCATTCAATATCTGGAAAACATTATTTATCAAACCTATTTCTGTCCCAATTCTCTCTTTTTTTCCTCTTTACCCATAAGCCCCAAGTGACATATACAGTGTAAAGCTCCTTCATATCATTATTATTTCATGTTTACCTTTAAAGTGTCTAGGTATTTTTAAGTTATTTCAAAAGAAAACTTTAAAATAATACTTGCAATAGGAAACCTATGATCACATACCCCTTGTAGAAGGTTACCATAAGAACAAAACAAAATAAAAATATACAATTTTAATTTTATTATTTCCTACACTTTTTACCTTAGAACTATTAACATATGAATTATGGTTATTTTAAACTCTTTGTCAAAGAGTTCCAACAACTTTTATCTTATCTGAATGTAATTCTGTTGATTTCTTCATCTATTGAGTGTGTATTATGTTTCTCTTTTCTTTCATACACCTTATTGTGGTTATTAGTAGGCAGCTATCTGCTATAAGTGGTAAAGGGGTTCAGAGCAGGTGTCCCCAACCTGTGTTGTTTGGCATGTGGATTATTTTTAACTGAAGGCAGCCAAGACTCTGCAGGATCATGAGAAAATTTTACCTTTTCCTGAGTGAATTTAAAGTTGCGACCTTGGCCATATTAAGTTATCAACAGAAATAACGTTTCTTATGACCTATCTGTCGAGCAGGGAAAACTTCTAGTTACTGAACATTTGCCCTTTTTGTCATCCTTCCTAAGATCTTCCTCCCTTCAGAAACCCCGTTTTCTCACCTCAGCCTCAGCTCATGTATGCCTGATTTCCCTTTTATACCTCTGAACCTCTCATGTATATAGGGTTTCTGTGTGTATGTATGTAATTAAATTTGCTTATTTTCCCTTCCTAATATCTCATATTGACTTAATTATTATATCAGTTGAAAGAACCTAGAAATGTAGAGGAAATTTTTCTCTTCTCCCTCAATACTATAGTTGTGATTCCTCACAATTGGCATACTTGCCCTGGCTGGTGTGACTCAGCAGACTGAGCACTGGCCCATGAACAAAAAGGCCGTGGGTTCAATTTCCAGTCGGGGCACATGCCTGGGTTGTGGGCCAGGTCCCTGATTGGGGGCATGCAAGAGGCAACTGATCAAAATGTGTCTCACACATTGATATTTCTTTCCCTCTCAATTTCCAGTCAAGACACATGCCTGGGTTGTGGGCCAGGTCCCTGATTGGGGGCATGCGAGAGGCAACTGACCGAAATAATCTCTCACACATTGATATTTCTTTCCCTCTCTTTCTCCTTCCTTTCCCCTCTTTCTAAAAAGAAATACTAAAATCTTTAAAAACTTGGTATGCTTTTCTTTTTCTACTGGAATTATACTGTGGAGTTTTGTAGTAACCCAAGCAGAAGTTGTTCTGAGCTTGAGGTCTGTTATTACTGTGGCTACCTGGATGCCCCACAGCCTCCAGATTCTCCTAGTGATGGCTGGCGTTTAGGGCATGGTTGATTTGCCAGAGGGTTTGTGTCCATGTCAGCTCCCCACTCAGCTTTAGGCCTTCCCCTTATACTGTACCTCAGAGGGGTGTATTTCTCCAGCAATCCTGAATGTTTATTTTTCCTTAGTCGTTGTTACCCTAGTGGCAGGAATTAGGGGGAGATTTTTTGATGATCAACTTAACCTCTGGTCTTAGCACACAAAGTATCCAGTCACTATGCAGCTGTCATTCTGGATCTACAGTTTATTTCCCCCACCCCTTTCTAGGAGTAGAGAATTAGTGTCTGTTACCTTACTTCAGTTATAGTGGATTGTCACTAGTTATGAGGAGTTTTTGTTAAGACTATTATTCCATAGGAAAGATAGGACCATAGGGTCCAGTTACAGATTTGTGCTCCTTCCACAGAGTGGAAGTGGCTGCCTTCTTCTGCCCTATACATCCAGGAAAGCTCCCCTGGGAAACACTGATTCTTCCTGTCAGAACCTTGAAGAAGTGAGTCATCCAAGAATAAGTCATCAGTGATTTCTTCAAGTTCTGGTTTCCCCTTCTTTTCAATAATTGCAGAATAATGGTGTCAACACAGTACTAAAAGGATTATTGATTTGGCAGATATGGGATATCTCATGTTGGTTGGGTTGAAAAGTGTGGATACAAAAAGCACTTTAACACTGGCTCTTACAGTGATGAAAATTTTAATAGAAACATGAAGTTTTAAAAAAGGCTGATAATGAGCATGGAAGGTAATTAGTGAAATTTAAATGTTAAGCCATTTAAATTTTATTCCACCGCCACGAGGAGTGGAATGAACTGACTTAATTTTCACCATGATCATCTGTCTCAGAAATAATGAACAGTTTTGAAATTGGATAATATTTATGGACCAGGAGGACAGATGGAACAGACAGACTAACTGAATCTGGCAGTATCGCTGTTCATTGTGGTGAAAAGAACAAGGCCACAGCCCAAGCCTGAATATAAAAGAGAGGTCTGGGCATACATTTGAGAAGGAAACAAAACAAATACTTAGACTAAGAGGTGTTATTAGCAGTACGGGGGTAAATGGACTACAAATTGAAATTCAAATACTTTGGAAAACCACAAGAAACTGCACCTGCTTTTTTCAACATTGTAGAACATCAGAAACAATACCAAAAGGGAAAACTATTCAAGTATGTGTAACATCTTTGCTATGGTCTCAGTATTTGAGACCTCTAAAATCCATATGTTCCAATCCTAACCCCCAAAGAGAATAGCATTAGGAGGTGGGGCTTTATGTCACAAGGGTGGAACCCTCATGAATGGCATTAGTGCCTTATATTGGAGACTGCACAGCTTCCTCCATGCAAGGACACAGCCAAGAGCCAGAAAGAGGGCTCTTACCAGAACTAGGCCATGCTTGAACTTCTGGCCTCTAGAGCTGGGAAAAATACTGTTTCTGTTGTATGCTGGCATGGCCAGCCCAAATGAACTGAGTCTTTTCATCTCAATACTACAATACCTTTTCAAGGCTGAAAATGAATATTGCATCATATTACTTTATAGTCATCAATGTTTAAGATTTATGTTTGTCCATGTTTAAGATTTTACCTTAAACTGGTAATAAATATTTTCTTTGTTAACAGAAGCTATTTTTTTCCCTAAAGCTTCATTTTACTTGGGGAATTTTTTCTAGTTTTCTATCTTCTTCATAAATCATAAGCTCCCAAACTAAAACTTTGAATAGTTGAAAAGGACATCCCTTCACTTAATTACATTGTACATGGAAAAGGGCATAATTTATTAAAGCAAAAAAACAGAAAATTACAATGATATAATAATGTATTCATATTCATTACCTGATTTATATATATATATATATATATATATATATATATATATATATATATAGCTAGTAGAACTTTATTTGGTACTAATTACACTATAGAGGGAGAAAAGACCCAAATGATTGATTAACTAAATGTCACTTTCTTTTTTTCAATGTATGGTTGCTTTTCACCCACCTCTAGCCATGGACCTAGCTGGAGACCTAGCTTGCAACCTAGTTATGTGCCCTGGTTGGGGAATCAAACCAGCAGCCTTTGGGTTCACAGACCAGTGCCTTATCCACTGTGCTACCAGCCAGGGCTTAAATGTCACTTTTTATTCACCTAATTCCTTCTCCCAGTGTTTTTATTTATTTTTTATCTTCTAATAATTAAAAAATCAAATGTGTTGGGGTGGTATTGGTTAATAAAATTATATAGGTTTCAAGTGTACAATTCTATAACATCAATACATCATCTGTATATTGCATTGTGTGTTCACCACACAAAGCCTAATCTCTTTTTATCACCATGTATTTGACTCTTTATCCTTCACTGTCTCCTCATTCTTCCTCTGATGAACACCATTGTCTTGTTTGTTCATTTGCTGGCCTCACATATGAAAAAATCATATGATTATTGACTTTTTTCATCTTATTTTGTTTCACATGATATTCACAAGATCCATCCATGTTGTCACAAATGGCAGTATTTCATCTTTTTTTATGGCAGAGTGGTATTCCATTGTACATATGTACCACATCTTGTTTATGCAATTATCTACCAAAGGACACTTCAGTTGTTTCCATGTCTTGGCCACCAGGATAATGCTGCAATGAATATAGGATATATACATGTCTGTCCAGGAAGTACCCAACCATGTACTATGAAAAAGAGACATTCCTTAATGAAGATACAAGAAACATTGTACATAGGACAATGACACCTTAGTCGCCTTCAAAGTAGGCATCTTGAGACCTCACACAGTTCTTCCAATCACTATCAGTTGCCCTGTTGTATTTTCCTGAATCTCATCAATGGTCTGAAATCTCTTTCCTTTCAAAGGTGATTTTAGTTTTGGGAAAAGCCAGAAGGCACAGGGCACCAAATCTAGGCTATAACGGGTATGAGTCACCTCAATGTTTTCATTTTGCAGAAATACTCTGCACGAGACATGATGAATGATTGGGTGTATTGTCAAGATGAAGCTGCCAATTACCAGTTGCCCATAGCTTCAGCCTTCTGAATCATGCCAATAGTTTCTGTGAGGGAAGTTCAAGCTTAACCCATAATCTATGCACATTTATTGTTTTACTCAATCATTCTGAATGCTTTGGACACACAGTATACATGCTTACTCAATGGTGTCTAATACCCCCACTGACTAGCACAGTGAAGTCATCATTGTTCATGCACGTGCATTCCAGTCCACTCTCCTTGGCTGCCAGGTTACATCAATGTCATGCAAACAATTTTCATTATATTAATAATGGCTGGACTTTTTCTGGACAGGCATTGTACATCTGCCTCCTGGTGAAATGATGGTGCTCCCCAACTAGATGCATACTTTTATTTATTTATTAAAAAAAAGATTTTATTTAATTATTTTTAGAAAGAGGGAAAGGGAGAGAGGCTTGATGCATACTTTTAATGAAGAGGTAATAATGTTAAAGTTCTCTATGTTGGTGACTCAACTTGAAACATATCAATATAAATACAAACCAAATATGCATAGACCAGTACTGGTGATTTGGACTTGAAATTACAAGGCATAGTATTGGATTGTGGCTAAAACCATGCATCTTTGGCCAGTTCCATAGACCCAGAATTGGAGAATTTAAAGGAGGAAAGAAAAAATATGCACTCACTGGGGTTCAGAACTTTGACAGAAACTATGAAAGGTTTTAACATAAAGAATTATTTTTATTGTATTTCTTCTCATCTCTTGATTCTTAGATATAACTATTTTCTCAGTGTATCAAGAGCTAAATAGTTCTTAACAGTTCTGTAAAATTACTTAAGTTCATAAAAAAACTATCTTAAAGATTATTTCTGAACTAACAAGAACTCTACCTATTATGGGCTGGGAAATGATCTTAGAGAAATACAATCAGATATAAAGGTCCAATTAAATATTAAACAAATAGCCCTGGCTGGTAGCACAGTGGTTAAGGCGCCGGCCTGCGAACCCAAAAGGTTGCAGGTTCGATTCCCCAGCAAGGGCACATAACCAGGTTGCAAACCAGGTCTCCAGGCAGGTCTGTGGCTGGAGGCAGGTGAAAGGCAACCATACATTGATGTCTCTCTCCCTCTCTGTCTCTCTCCCTTCCCCTCTTTCTAAAAATAATGAAATAAAATCTTTAAAAAAAATATTAAACAAATAAGCTCAGTGTTACACTACTGTGCAGAATGAAAGATCTTGGAGATGATCAAATTCGGTCATCATTTAACCCTCAAGAACAAAATACAGGTTCAGAGGTGACTAATTTTCATCATATGTGGAGACTTTAAGGCAGAAAATAAGCATTGATTGATTATACCTCTTCCACTGAAAGTAATACTGTAACTTATTATTGTATTTGTTTCAAATGTTAAAAGAGAGGCTCTCTCTGCTGGAAACCCTTTCTGTTGAAACGTGTCCTACGGGAGCCAAGCCCTGACGGGACTCTTCCCTCCTGAAGGTGAGCCAGGTACTTACAAAGTCACTTCAGAAGTAAGTATGGACTTCTGAATCAACTCTACGACTCTTTCTCATTGTCAGGAAGGGCTGCATGTGTGTCAGTGGCAGTGTCTCCCCTGATTATGCTGCTGTTTTCCTGGTCCTAGACCAGGGCGCAGGCTGTTTGCTGATTCTGAGGAGTGAGCGAGTGACAGATGAGATGGGGCCGGCAGCTCCCTGTCCATCACCCCGGAGATGAAGGCAATCCTCTGGGAGGGGCCGCGGCTCCAGCAGCTGTTTCAGCTGCTTTTCACTCTGGAGCTCGAGGCGGGTGTCTCACACCTCCTGTCTTTCAGCATGCTGCGTGGACCGATCTGTAAATCCCCAAGAACACAAAGGGGAAAGAAAGCGGGACACACTATAATTGTGCTGCTTCTCCAGCCTGTGCCAGAGAACACGCTCCGTGTGATGAGCTTGCCCATTCCCCTGGGCACATCCGAACTGCTGGGGTTTCAGCTGTGCTCGCTGATGCCAGCCAGGGCTGCAGCACATCTGCTGTGAAAGGACTCACTGCAGATCGGTACATCTTGCAACACTGAACTTGGGGCTGTTTTCAGCAGAAACAACACCAGACCAGAATCGCAATGATCTGGGAGACAGTGCTGGCATTGGGATGGATTAGCAAGGTGACCTTGGGCAAATACTTTTCTGTCTACACCTGAGTGTTTTCAATTGTAAAAGCAGCTGGTCATTCTGGTGATTGCTGAAGTTCCTTTCTGCTCAGATTCTGTGATTCCTAAATGGCCGATCACAAGAGCAGCTGTTGGGTACCCAACTCACACTTTTGGCTGGACGCTGCTCAGTCACACAGACTAACTTGTTTACTCCTCAGTGCTTTGCCGGAGGAAGTGATGCCATTGGTTTACTGGTGGAAAGTCGTGCTAAATGACTTCTTCATGATTAGTAGTAGCCGTGCTAACAGGTTAGTAAGGGCAGAACTGATGCTCAAACCCATTTATATCCAATATCAGAGCCAGTGCATTAGGTGCTATGAAAAGAATCCCCATGACCCTGTAGAACTGCACCTCAAAGGGCCCAGGTGGTTCTAGAATTAATTCCATAGTATTTCTGAAATAGCAGAAACCCTGGACCCAGTGAGATGGTATTGGACTTGGGTCCACTGGAATTTTAAAGGTACTTTTATGAGTTCCTTAGAAGTTTTATATAAAATGAAAATGGCTTTTTACCCCCAGTTAAGATCTCAGTTGGAATACTGCTTATAAATTACACAGAGAGCAGCAATTAACATTTATCTTATTACTACAAACACTGGTATGCTCATAATCTGCCACATGAGGTTAAGTTGTTACTGACTTCTTTAATTGCTGAAAGCATATGATGCATGGGATACTAGAATAAATATTTTATTTTTTCTTTAAAAATAATATTCTCTCTAAAAGAGCCTTTTTTAAAAAAAAGATTTTATTTATCATTTTTAGAGAGAGGGAAAGGGAAGTAGGAAGAGAGGGAGAGAAACATCAATGTGTGGCCTTTCACATGCCTCCAACTGGGGATTTGGCTGGAGACCTGGCTTGCAACCCAGGCATGTGCCCTGACTGGGAATCGAACTGGTGACCCTTTGATTCCCAGGCTAGTGTTCAATAGAATAAATATTTTCAATGATTATTATTCACATTTTTTAAGGAAGACTTGCCAATAAATATATTTTGTTCCTTAGGTTTTTTGCTTCCTGCTAATAAGGAGAAAGAGGTAGGAAGAAAGGGGGGGGGGGGTTGCTTAGGAATAGATCTCAGAGTGGCTTCTGATCTCTCAATGACCAGAGGTGGTCTACTCCAGCTCACCATTGGTTTCTCCATTTCCAAAAATGGCAAATGACACCTGCTTCCCAGGCACAAAGATACAATAATGTACAATCATAAAGTACCTTAAAGGTATATTTCTCTCCTTGATTATGTTAATAGCCTTCTCTTGAGACTCCTTATCACCAATATATTTTCCTCCATTTTTTAAATTGATATGAAGTGGTCATTATAATTAGATATATTAACTTGTAGCTTAATTTTTTTCATTATTCGTCTTTGCCCAGAGAAGCAAACTCAGGTTCTTCAGCCTATCATGTAAGACATGCCCCCTGCTTCCCTTTCGTGTCCTCTTGTGACAGCCTGGCTTTTTCCTTTCTTCCTGCATTCTTACAGTTTCCCTAAGGAATGCATCCATGTGTTTCAAAGGCTGTTCACCAGGTATTTTGGTCCCCAAAATAACTTCTCCATCATTTTCCCTGATACATTCCTAAAGGGGCAACTTTAAGAATATTAAATTTTTGTTTTATTCCTCCACCCCACACACTCCTGTAGCAGAACTGATGAATTCTTCTGCATCTCCACCATTTTGTATGAATTCCTGTATTTGTACACAACATAATAGTTATTTATTTTTCTCTGTCCTCCCTGGTGTCAATACATTTTTTTTTTCTATAAATATGAGGGAAGAAATTGTTCTCTGATATTTTTAAGAAATGAATCCAATTTTGTACAGGACATTTTTATATTGTTTAAAAATAATATTTTTGTTTATCTTGTGTTTTACTTCTAAGTTATTAAAGTATCTAATGAGAGTTTTATTCAAGTACCTTAAATTCAACAACAAAATCCTACAACTATGGTAATATGTTGGAATATCCAATTTAAAAAATGTTCTCTTCATAATACAAGTTTCTTTTAGAAATCAGTTACTCTGGTAACTATAATTAAAATGTCTTATTTACTTGAAAGAGTTAGATTGTCTGCTTAATTTTTCCATTATCTGCCTGGTAGCAAACGACTCACAGTAATTATTTTTGTCTGCAGTTACTGACAGAGATGATGCACAGAGAGAGGTACTAAAGTAGAAGTGTCAGCTGAGCCATTTTCTTGCTTATTTATTCTAGCATTATTTGATGATGGTCAAACCACAGTTTCCTCACAGGAACTTTCTTAGGGCTCTGCATTTTATGAGGGCTGATTGAGGTACATTATATGTTTGATGCATAAAGCCACTTAATCACACATACACAAACATCAAATATCTCAATCCACTAACAGGAAATAAATGAGGGTATGGCTTTCAATTTCTACTGACTTTTGCATCCCAACTTCCCTAAAGATGTTTCACTTTCTGCAGTGATATGTGACTGTACGGCCCATGTTCCAAGTGATGGCACCAGTTTCTCTCTATATAGACACACACACATACTGGGTGAGGCTAAAGTAGGTTTACAGTTGTGAGTATGGGAAACACAAAGCTTATTCTTGTATTATTATTTATTACCTATTTATTATTTTCCACATGAACAACTGTAAACCTACTCTTGCCCCATTAATATGTGTGCATATAAATTCATATTCATATATATAAATATATATATTTATAAAACTTAATTGCTTTCTTATTATCTCTGTTTTAAAAATATCTGCTGACAGTAGCTTCTCTCATATAACCCTGAAGAGTATATAATCTAAAAGGTAAAGCAGACGAGATAGAGCCCAGGGAGGAGACAGAAAAGATGTGGAAACTTAGAGCTTAATGGAGCCTCCAGATTTAAGGAAGGTAAAAGGGACTTTTGGGACTTCTTTTAGGATGGAGTATGAAGAAACACTCAGGATGGAAGCTCTATCTAGGAATCAAGAGAGTCAAAAATGAAATGGGGGAGATCACTTTAAAATGGCTTTTTTTTTGTTGTTGTTGAAAGCACTCAGCTTTCTACTTGGTTGTCCTTTGTTATTAACATCTTCAAGGTTCAGCATCCAAACTTGAGGGACCCCAAGAGAGCATGAAGGAACTGCTCATACCAGCTAAGGACTGGGAGGCAAGAGCTCAGAAACACAGCACACGCCATAAGAACAGACATGCATGAAATTACAAAACACCACCTTGAACAGGAATGTTGAATGCATCTAGCATGGGTCAGGATGTCCTTGGCTCTTCTGCTGATGGCCTTATCCTGCCAAAATGCCCCCCTTTAGTTACACTCCCACTGACGCGTAGCTGATGGGCAGATGGAAGAAGCACAGAAGGGCTGGAGTTATTCGTTGCTTCCTTGTCTGTGTCTTTATGTCTTTGGCCAAGTCAGGCCTCTGTGATTAATATGAGATACAGATGTCAGCTGTGCAATCAGTGTCTAATGCTGGCGGGCTGACAGGCTGCTTCAGCTGTGCAGGTGACAGTTTCCATGTGCTGGGGCTCAAGTCAGTACCTTCCTCCTCTCAGGAAGGAGAGGGTCTCACTGGCAGTTCAAGGATAATGTGCATTTCCCAGAGTGTAAGGATGTAGAGGCCAGAGATGAAGCTATTGCATACGGGATTTTTGGTAATGTTTTCAGCAACTGAAATAGATGCTTAATGAAGACTTGTTAAACCACTACAGACATGTATGGACCTGCCTCTATTGTACTTTCATTCCAACAATTTCCTAAATGACATAACTGATTCACTTGATTTATTCAAAAGGGATACAGATTTGGTTTCCAGTCCTGCATCTGCCATTAACAAGCTGCGTGATTTTATGGCAAGTTAATTATAGAATTCAAAACCTGACATTCTGTGTCTGTTAAATGGGAATGATAGTACCTACCCAATACACTTTGAGATAATTAAATGAGATGATGTATAATACATCATAAAACTCACAGTGGGTCCTTAAATGGTAATTATCTTTGTCCCCTTTTCCTATTCCTTTTGTAGATTGTGTACAAAACACAAACATGTTCAACTTTAAAATTATAATAACAGTAGTAATAATAATATATAGATCATGAGCTCATATGGGAATAATAGTTTACACATATAATAGTTGTTTAATTTCTCCCAAACCCTATGAGATAGATATTATTATTATCCTCTTACTATAGAGAAGGAAAGTGAATAAGAAAGTGGTAGATTCAAATCTAGCTTTCTCCAACTGTGCGCTCTTAGTTGTTCTACAGATACAAGTCATCCTGCCTTATGTTAAGGTCATTAATATAATTTTTAACATTAAAATAACAAATTAAAAACTGTTTATAACTTACCGCTTACTCTCACCAGCCCCAGGGCATGCACAAGAGTGCAAAGACCCCTAAGCAAATACACATCCACTATACTACATCGTTGCTGAGTAACCCTAGAGTGACAAATTAGAGGCATCAAGGATTCATGTTCCTTTTGTCCTCCAGAGAGAATCTCTTAAATATGGGGCTTGGTCAGTGATTTTTCCAGATAGTAAACCAGTTTTTTCACAGGCACAAAATACTTCACTCAACCCTTGCCAGCCCCTCCCCTAGAAAACTGGATGCTTGACCATGAAGGTAGGAGGCCATGGTGCTACATTCACTAGATTGTACCAAGTGGTCATATCAGAAAAACTTTCAGTTTAGGGAAGGTCTGCAAACTTAGGTGGTAATTAAAGAACAATTTCTTAAATCTGCAGTCCTTAGCTACCTCAGTTGTATGTATTCCTTCCCGCTGTCTCTCTCACTAAACCACTGATTCCTCTTTCCAAAGTCAAAAATGCAAAATAAAGTGATAAAGATACAAAGGCAACCCCTCCCACTATTTGTCCTTCTCTTCTGAGCCCAAACACTTCTATCAGTTTGCTGTATAGCCTTGGCCTTGAGTTGCCCCTCCCCATTTTTCAGGTAAGGACACAGCAAATTTGTGCTAAAACAAACAAAATTCCAGTTTTGATTCTAAACCAACTGATTTGCCTCTTTGTTCTTGGAATCCTCAAATGTAGCATAAAGGTGCTTAATTGAACGATCCCTAAGACCAAGTCTAACGTATTTTATTATTGAGGTCTTAACTCCTCTACACAGCATCCCCTGTTAACCTGCCTCTTTAAAATGTCTGGCATTTTCCTCATCAGCTCTGCAGCCCCATCTTAACTGCAATGCCCATCTTTCTTACTAATATGATGTTGTTGCCTTCTCTTCTCTGTAAATGCATCCTTTCATCTCCGTGACATTCTGTTTTCCATTTTTCCACACAATTCTTTGTCTATTGTGTTTACTTTAAGCATCTATGACATTCTGAAATTTCTGGAGACTCAATGTTTAAATATTGGCTGTGAGGTGACCCATGAAAGCTCAGTGGTCAAAAGAATTTTGACTTTTTGACAAGTTGCAATAGGAAAGAGCAGTTTAGCATATGCTGCAATTTGAGGAAGCAGAAATGAAACCACCATGATCAAAAGATATCTTTTGGATTTTACAATCTGCATAGCATGTTCAATATGTAGATATACGGTTTTGTTTTGTTTTATTTTTAATTATTTTGGGTATGACTCTATAGAGTAATGAGAAAATTCACAACACTGGTTATCAAAATATCTAGACTCTAGCATCAGCTTGTTCTGTTCTAGCTGTGTGACTTGAGGCAATTTAATTCAATAAATTCAATACGTATTTTTAATGTCCATCATGTACAATAAACCTGTTAGGTACTGCCAAAGATATAAAAAGAAGCTGATATAACTCTTCCCTTCAAAGCTCTTAGGCTAAATTGGAAGGAAGTTCCAACCCCTTCCTATGATGATTGAAATGCATTATTTCAAAAATACCTTCTAGCATCTTCAATCTATTCTTTGATCGAAAAGATACAGTGTAGAAAAGAGAATAATGTTCTCTTTTTTTGCATTTTTATTTTTAAAAATCATTCCAAAAGTGTGTTTATGTCTATGTTTTCCTGGTTAAATTATTGAAGAAATCAAACATCCTAAAAGAGACAAATAATTTTATAGTGAAAACCTTAACCCCTGTCTTGCTACCTTGACACTGTGTTATAGTTGATTCCATGGGAAAAAGCATGTAGTCTGTCCCATACCTATTCTTGTGCCTAGGAAAAGCTTGTGTCCCTGGTCACCAATAACTTACAGCAGCTCAGTGTTGGCCACCATGACTGGGGAAGGTGGGAGCCCAGACTGTGTTTTACATCTGGAGACAGGGGCTCAGTGAAGCAGTCATTCCATGTGCCAGTGAGAGAAGCCAAAAAACTGCAGGTTTCCAGCATTGCTGTTGCTGAAAACACAAAGTAGCATCTAATCTCCCCTTCTCAGTTGTGTCTCAGTTAATTTTTGACACCCTATTTTTAAAATATTGGAGCCTTAAGATAGTATGAATTCTAAAAGTGCCACTGTGCCTTCAGAAATGGTGCATTTGCTCTCTTCTTAAATTATACTACGTAGGAGAAGGAAATATGTGTTGAGCAGACACACTGGGATTGTGCTGGCAGGAATGGGGGTTGGAGAGAAAAACCACTTTGCCTCCACACCTGGAAGCGGGCCCTCAATCATCCCAAAGAAAGAAATAGAGAACATTCTTCTCACTGTCATCTGCAGCCTCTGGGTCTATACTTGGAGAAGTGAGAAGACAGACACCTCCTCAGATCATGCTGTGGCTTTTTCTGCCCAATGGAAACCTACATCCCTCTCAGCAGAGTCACAGCCCTGGAAGGAAGATTCTCTAAGTCAGCTGTCTGTCCAGGAACTGGACACCCTGTGTCCACTCCAAAGCTGCCTCCCCAGGATGGGTGCAGGCTGGTGCCCATGGTGACAACAGGCTGCTATTGAGGAGGCTATGCTCAAATTGCATTTCCCATAAACTTGCTGGCCAAGGCCAGGCATGATCAACACCCATGATTTTAAGGTCACCTTGACCAGGTGTAAGTCCATCCTGGTCCTGCCACTTACTAGCAAGATGGGCTTTGTCTGCCATCTAGACTTCCTGGGCCCCATTTGGCCCATAGGTCAAATGAATGTCAAAATGCCAGTTTGTGAGAATGATCATTAGAGTTCTGTGATATATTGGAGAGGAAGTGACTAGCACCTGACCTAGCAAATAGTAAATGTTACTTATTAAATGTCACTTACTCCTGACATTCTGCTCATGCCAGGGTATGGAAGGGTCAAGAGTGTTCAAAAAGCCACCACTGGTACAGCTACCTCAGGCTCTAGGAGGGTAGGAAGCAAATGGATACTAGAACCTTCTCATCCCTTCCTGTCTCCAACTCATAGAACCAGGGAATATACCAGGCCAACCTCAGAGATGAGGACAATTTATCACACAGTGCCAACTCTTCTACCTCTGTGTCGCAGCACAGGCTGGTTGAAAAATTCTCTATGTAGGCAGGGTCAGTTCTCCTGAGGCTAGACCAGTTGGCAGAGCTCCTGGGGTTAGCAGGCCACCGTTTTTATTATAAGCAAATCCCTGAAAGTGTGCTGATGTAGAGGGTGTCCACATGGCTCCAGCAATTGTATCAGCCATCTGAATGATGCTCTGTTCTGGATAGCTTACATTGTTCCAGCCATGTGTCACAAAATAGCCACAGAGCAGAAATTCTCCCCAGAGAGGCAGTAGAATATCATAGATGGAGTTCTGGTGAACTTTTAATTGGCAGATGGTAACTCCTGATTTGTTTCAAATGGGACATCTAATGTCCTCGGGATATGGTGTGTGGAGATGTGAAATGACAAGAGGAACTCCAGCCTATCAGGCAACCAGAGGCAAAGAAGCACTTGGAAGATGAACGTGATTATTGCTTTAAAGATAATTGTTTTCCAAGGCTTCCTGCATTTGTGATTAGGCACAGAAGAATTATCTTCTATGGAACAGAAGGATTCTTTCATTTTCTTAGGCAAAGAGACCATCATCAGATATACTGTATAGTCTTTTCAAAGTAAATGTCCCAGTTGGTATCAGCCAGCCAGCACCGGGAGAAGGCCAAATATGGCTGCCTGTGACAGCTCCAAACAGCACAGGTGAATGTAGAATCTTCCTCATGAAAAGGGGTGTGGCTCTTCTGGCTCATACAGCTGGTTGTGTTCATGGTCTAACCTGACATGTATTGCACACTGGCATCCTTCAAATTCTGTGGAGCCCACTCGCGGTTCCTTTCTCCATCCTCCACTTTGATCCCTATTCACCTACCACCCCCACCCTCTTGCTTCCCCAATGAGACTCCTGCTCATTCACTCAGATCTCGACTCTATCCACATCTTTGAATGCTGTAGGTGTTAGGGAGTTTATTGGCATGTGTGTGTGTGTCAGGGTATCTCTGTGGGTTTATGCATAGGTGCATGTATTTACATATATGTAAGTGGATTTAAAAAAATCTCAGGCCCCAGCTGGTGTGGCTCAATGGATTGAATATTAGCCTGTGACTCAAAGGGTCACTGGTTTGAGTCCCAGTTAGGGCATGTGCCTGGGTTGTGGGCCAGGTTCCTAGTTGGGGGCATAAGAGGCAACTGTACATTGATGTTTCTTTCCCTCTCTTTCTCCCTCCCTTCCCCTCTCTCTAAAAATGAATAAATAAAATCTTAAAAAGACAAAAAAGAGAAAGAAACCTCAGCCTAGGTTTGAGTAGCTACTTGAATCTTGACCCCCTTCCCTGACTTACCCACATATCTCTGACATTGTTCTGCATCTGCTGACAGAGGAATCCTCTGCTGGATCAGGTGTGCATAGTCCACTTCTCATGGATTTTGGAACCAGGTACTTTTCCTTCCCCTGTTTTCTCTATCCCCTCAGTGAAGATATCAATGAGAAGAGCAGTCACACATTTAGGAACAAAGATCCATCCCAATTTTAGTTTTAGTAGTTATTTTCAGGACAGCAGGAATCCTGTGCATCACAAATGTGTCAGTTATGGTATTACAATGTTAGGACAGAGAGGTGGCATGGTCATTGATTATGTCCACCACAACACAGGGTGACACGGACACCTGTGACCTGCACACCTGGAGAAATCATCATTCCAGTCCAGCTCTTCTGCCCCAAAGACAGCTCTGTGCACTTCTTCTTGTTTCATGAAATTGGCAATACACATCAGGCACACCAAAACTACCTTTAATTATGGGAGAACATAAAAGAATATTTCAATTCTTCAAACGTTTGCATGTTTCTAATAATAGTCTATTATTATCCAGAATAAAAAGGGAAAGAACAACACTATGCTATCTAAAAATTTCAGTGGAGTACCTACCATGTACCAGGCATTTTTATACACTTTTCTACTCAATATTTAAACTTCATAACCATTCTGCATGGTAGCATTACTGCTAAAAGTTAGCATGGTTAAGTGACTTTCATTATGCTATATACCTATTAAGTGGCAGAACAAGAATGGTAGTTAGAACCTTTCTGTGAGTAATCATCTATTAAACCAGGAGTACGATGTATACAGAAGTGAATTTTCTGTAGCTTTCTTCCCTTCCTCAGCCTTAGGAATGTGTTAATAGAAATGAAATTCTTTTTATATTTTATTCTCAAATTAGAACTCTAACTTTGAATTCAGAATTCATATAAAATTCAACTTGGAATCCAATACAATATGCATATAGTTCATAATAGATACTTAATAAGTGTGTTGATATTGACTCTTCCTCAGTTTCTTGAAGAACGCTTTAGTCCTGGCTTTCTTTTCTTCTTCCTAATTGATTTTCTTCTCTTGCTTCTTATTCCTATATAATCTCCTCTCCCTAACTCACAGAAGAGTTAGGAAACTGCTTAATTGAATGAAGTTTGTAAGGGTTTCAGCTAAGTTTGAGAAAACCATTAAATTCACTGGAACAAAGTGCCTGTAGGTTAAAAAGTAATTATTGAGAATAAGTTCCTTTTTGTTCCTCTGAAAAATCTTCTTGTTTACAAAAAAGCAAAGTGTATAAATGATAAAAAAAAAAATATATGCTGATAAAATGTGTTCAATATATAGAGTATTTCTAGAATTACATTCTATTTCCTGGGAACAGAGCTTTAAATTCTAGTTACTTATATGCTCCATATATTTATACAAATCTCTACTCTGTGCCAGATTATGTGTTTGACTCAGAATATAGAAAGCAGAAACACAGTTTCTATCTGAAGTAAATAAAGATTAATTCAGGAGGATTAGGCATGTGATGTCTGGATATGTGAACCAACTATTGCATTGCCTTGCAAGAAGTGCCATGATAAAGATTATGCAAATATTTTGGAAGAACAGAATAATGGTACCTAATTGAGATATTGAGCCAGGAAAGTTTCCTTATAGACATTGGCCCATCAAAGGGGTTTTTGAAGAATCAACAGTGCTAATTATTAGTTCTATAAGAATGAGAGAGACTAAGAAGCTAGCAACTGGGTAACTCTCAAAGTTTCCTTTTTCTCCAATTCACCAGTTTAGACCTGACTTAACTTAATCTGTTCTTTAAATACATGCACAAACTATTTCTATTGCTGCTATTAAAAATATATATATAACACTGCAAATAAACTCATACTATAATTTTTCAAAACTTTAGCCCAACCTCCTAATTTTTCTTTAACCAAGTGAGTTAGTAGAGAGGATTCTGAATTTGTAATGTCTTAATTTTTGACATTTTCATTTTTCTTTATCCTCACCTGAAAACACTTTTTCCATTGCTTTTAGAAAGAGAGGAAGAGAGAGAAACATCAATTCGAGAGAGAAGTAATTGGTTGCCTCTGTACCTGGGGATCAATGCCTGGGCTGGAGACCATGGGTGGCCAGGTTGGAGTTACATGTACCAGCACTGGGGCTAGGGAGATGGAACTTTTAACCCAGGTGTGCACCCCAAGAGGGAATCAAACCCTGAACAGCCCTCCAACAAGTTGAGCCACACCTAATCAAGTACTTTGTATTTATTGCTTTGGATTTCTTTCATTGTAGTCAGAACCTGCCAAACAAAATTTTCCTTACTCCTTCCTCCCTTCCTTAATTCTGCATCAGAAAGTATCTGATGTACCAGCTAGCTAGCTAACCAGGTACTAGGATCAATATTGTACTAGCCTAATTAATGTCAATATCAAGAACCTTTAGAAAACCTGTGCAGAGGGAATTGATGATTGGTATTCTAAAGCTTCTCAGGACTATGATGATGGGGACAATATAGTGAGGGCTTTGAGTACCTCCCAAATTTCAGAATATAGGTGACTACCTATGGCACATCTCTGTATGGGTAGAGAGCTATCTTTCTGGGAGGCTATGCCAGCCTGCCAGAGGAATCCCTATTAATGCCTAGGATAGCTTCACAGCCATCTGCCCCAGTTCATACTTACAGATGTGAACATCAAAGAAAATGAACGCATTTATTTGCTATGTTCTCAGACAGCATAAATACAAGGTTGGGAGACACTTCCTCTTCATCCAAGGAGACGGGATCACTGGTTTGATTCTCTGTCCTCATCTGTCCTTCCTCTGACAAGTGCCCAGCACTGCTTATAGTTTTCACAGAGGATTATTAACCATACACTTTATTATTTTTTCACATTTTCTTTAGAGCCATGTTTCTTAAAACACAATGGCCATTAAAGGAAAAATAATAGGTGTGGTTGCCATGTCCTCTTAGAGGCTGAAAGCGTGTTTGAGTCTCCTGTTCTCCTGATGGGAAACCCAGCCCTAGTCCTTGGCTTTTCTTCTTTGAGCATTCCAGCTTTATCTTTTCATCACAACCTAGATACACACAATCTGCAATTTTTGCAAATTAATTTCTGAACTCTTTCCCTCCTTTTTTTTCCTCCAATAAAGTATTTCAAGAAAAAAAGTCTTCAAGCCCCTGTAGACTCTACAGAGCAGCCAGAGTATAAACAGAAGAAAATGCTTTGTAAAAATGTTTAAGCTACTTATTAACTCACACTTATGTGCCTTTCTCTCTGTTTCACTGATCCAACACATGTCTAATGAATGTTGCTATGTGCCCAGTGCTGCTCAGAGTATTGAGCAGTGAAAGTGAAGGTCAAGGAATCTCCTGCTAGAGTTAGAGGTTATATAGGAAAAATAAGACAGTAAAACGAAATTCATAATAAGCAATTTATGATGATGACCTTGAAGGGGTGGGGTGCAATCTGAGTTGTGTTAGCTAGCTTAGATGTTGGGAGAACACTTCATTGAAGCTTTGTGCTGAAGCTGGAAGGAGAAGGAGGAGAAGCCATGGGGATATTTGTGGGTAGGTCATGCAGCCAGACCAGGCTTTATCCATCTTGGCAATTCTGACATTTATGGGAAAGTAATAATTTGGTATGGGGGTTGTTCTGTGATTATAGGATGTTTAGCAGCATCCTTAGCCTTTAGTTGTTCCAAGCAAAATGTCTCCAGACCTGCAAAATTGCTTCCACGAGAGAACTACTGGGATAGAGGCTTTACAATATGTAAAGGTGCAGAACAACAGCAAGCTAAAGGGACACATGAAAAGCTAGTGTGCTTGGACAGTAGTGACTTAAGGTGAGAGTGGGAGGAAAAAAAGGTCCAGTTGCAGGCAGAGGCCAGCTAACACTAGAGCCTTGAAGATGATGGCAAAGACCTCGGATTTCACTTTAGGTACAGGGGGAAGACATTGGAGGACTAAGGAAAGCAAATTCTACGTAATGCTGCCAATGACTCACTTGACTAACTTATTTGAATTAGTCGAGTGGCTATCTGAGTTCAAAACTAAAAGTTGGTTTATATTTTCTGTAGTTGATTTCTACTTTAATTTTATGGATTTAGATTTTCTGTGACACTTTAGAGGCTATTTCCCCATAGACAATATAATTAATTTGGGTAGTTCCCAAGATATGGTGGTGTTATGGTCATGCAAAAGCTTACATAGCTGTGTTAGAAGTTAACACATCTTTTTATTTTGTTACCAAACATTAAAAATGGAGAAAAAACTGAATATAACCATTTACCAATTACAAAATACTATGTACTTTTGAAAAGAACAAAGGAGACTGTTAATTACCAATGTGATGCTCTTACAGTTGGATTCTTTGTCCCCAAGCTTCAGTGAGCCAACTAGGCCCAATAGATGTGGAATTTCAAAGTCATGTGCCAGACATTTCTAAGAAAGGGTCTGAAGATAGTGAGACAGCTCTCAAATTCACAGGGAGGATTGCAACAGGTTGAGAAGTGAAAGGCTAAACTGTGGATATGTGAAGTGGTACCACCCACACTCTTCCTTCCAGCCTGCCGAGAACAAGGAGTGGGGCTCCCTTCCGCTGTCAATCTGAGTGGCAGGCAGCTTCCAGAAACTGCTCTCTACAATTAGGGTGCTCAGTGGATGAAGTGTCTGACACAGGTCTGAGTTTTCTTCAGAAGAGAGATAGTAGCTATTGTTCTGAAGCATGAGAGTTGGGGAGGGAGAGAGAAAATGGTTGATATTAATTTGGAATGAATAGAAACTGTGCTCTCACCAAATACTAAAGGAAGCATCTAAAAGAATACCTGAGTTTTTCTCATGACGTTTCCCAAGGTCCAGAGTCAAAGGAATGAGCTGACTTGGGAGTCCTTTCAAACCTCTCCTCCTACAATGCCTGGGGTAGTGGTAAGGACTTCAATAGGGAGTTCCATGTGGAATGAGTCTAGGAGAAAACAGTCAAAACTGGGGGCAGCTGCCTAATAAGGAAGGTGAACACAACTCGAGTGGAGAGGTCCAGTGAAGAGGGTAGCATCTAAGTAGGGAAAGCACCAGAGAAAGGAAGTTTTAAATGGCAGGTGGGCTCAGCATCTCATCTAGAAAGGAGTATGCCCTCCCTCAGTGCAACACAAACTGGACCCCAATTTGCAAGCAGGAGAAGGTGGAGCAGGGGAAGGAGGAGTCCAGGGAGAGGGCAGTACTATAAGAGCTGGTCAGGTTCAAGATGCTGACAAAACGGAAGACCAGGCTTTCTTGTTAGCATGTGCATGCTGAGCATTGTGACTTAGAGTAAGTTAGTTCATTGAAGAGAGAGAGTGGAGAACAAAAGCACACCTCCATCTTATTGCCTTCTACTCATCAGGTTTGTTCAACATCCCAGTTACAATGTTCTTCAGCTATTAGGGTTACTCTTTATTCTAGAGTGTTCCCACAGGATTGAGGGAAACACTGCTTGTGCTAACCTGGAACATTCTTTGTTCCAGTGATGCCAGGTTTTCTCTGGACACATCTAGGATCATGTAGGGTTTTTTCTTATATTTTAGAGCATTCATTTATTTATCCATTCATTTAATATGTATTTATTGAGTGCCTAATATTAGCCAGGTTTTTAGTAATCTTGGCTTGAGGTGTAAGGCACTTACCTCGAAGGAAAAGCCAGCACCAAGAGAAGCTTCTGGGCTCAGGGGACCACATGTCAAGGCCATAGCATGCTCAGGTGATACTCGAGTAAACACAGTGCCCAGGGTGCCACTGTCCAGGGGACATCATGGAGAATTGTGCTGAGATGGGAATTTGTCTAGTCTCTGCACACTCCCCACCTAGTCTTTGCTTCTCTCTCTAAAACCTGATGCTTGTCTACTTCTGACTTAATCTGTAATAAAATAAAATACTGATATTTATTAGTCAAGAAATATTCTAGAAGGAAGCCATAGAGAATACTGAAAGTGTCACGAACTATGTAGGTTGATTGTGTCTCCCCAAAAAACATTTTGAAGTCCTAACTACCTACCACCATCACACCCCGATCATACCTGTGAATGTTACCTTATTTGGACATAGTCTTTGCAGATAAAATCAAGTTAAGACAGATCACACTGGATTCAGATGGGCCCACCCCAAGGGCTGACTGTCCTATGATCTAAGCCGAGGGAGATGGGAGATACTCAGTTACAGAGATACAGACACACACACAGAGAATGCCAGGGGAAGAAGGAGAAAGAAATTGGAGTGGTGCAGCTACATACCAAGAAATACCAAGGATTACGGGCCACCATCAGAAGCTAGGAGAGAGACATGGAACAGAATCCTATGTAAAACCCTTCAGAGGAGCCAGCCCTGCTGACACATTGATTTTCATATTTCTGGCCTGCAGAACTGTGAGAAAATACATTTCTGTTATTCTAAGGCACCCAGTCTGTGCTCATTTGTCACAGCAGCCATAGGAATAATACAAATGGTAAAGTCAGCAAAAAGAACAATAAATCAAACATAAAAACAAGAATAATGAGCATGGACTATACTAACTTTCTCTGGAAAATGCTGCCATCAAACATGTTGTAGGATAACCTTGTTCTGTCAGATCCTAGTAACATGTTCTAGAAACCACAGGCCAGAATCAGATCAAGCCACAATTTGGCAGACAGAACTAAGCGCTCAGGTGCACTAACAGCCCACTGCATAGGCCTAAGCAGAAAGACATGTTTGTAAGCTGTTAGATGCTCTATAAATGAAAACCAAACAGCACTGTTGATCTTATGCTTCCATTCCTTGTTGTTATTTAAAAAATTAACTAGCTATTTATATATAATTAATTAATTTGGCATTGGGGACTATTTTTATTCCCTTTTTCTGGGCCCCAGTTAAGTTTCTTTATGATAGAACAAATTCTTGCACTACCGAAATTTTTACAATGAGCATGTATTATGCAATTGGAAAGAAAAATAATTTCTGTTTCAAAAATAAAAGCTTATGATCTACTAGAGCATATATACTATCTGTTTCCTTTTGAAAAATGCCCCCACATTATTGTTAGCCAATAAGGTACTCAGTATCTTTAATGGTTAAGAAGGTAGTAGGGATGAAAGGGGATTGACGCGGCACACAATGTAATTTTCTATAAAAATTACTTTTTATCTTTGTTTAGAGCAGCAATTTTCAACCAGTGTGCCACAAGAGTTTTTAAAACATGCAATATCTGATTTAGTCAGGAACACTGACCTCTTTTCCTTTAGATTGTCAAATTTTCAAAAATGACTATAACCAACACAATAATAGTATGATGTGAGAGAATCAAAATTGTACCTTTTTTTTGGTCAGATGAACAAAATATGTAATATATTTTTTAGCATGCCATGGAGTTTTCATAATTAGTTTTGTGTGCCATGAGATGAAAAAGGTTGAAAATCTCTGATTTAGACTATATATTTCACTTATAAATATACAGAAAAAGAAAATATGAACAAGATTGACTGGAAGTACATAGAAAATATTGAAATGAGTGAATTCTAGGTGAGTGGTACACTTTTTTAGGTTGGTGAAAAATGGTGACATTTAGCATGTTCTGTTCACTGAAGCTCAGTGAATTCCATTTGTAGCTTTGGGTTCAAGGAAGTTAATTCCCTTTTAGATGCTTTGTTTACAATTAAATCTGCTTCCATCATGTTCTTATAGTCAGGTTTCCATAATCCAAACCAGAGAGAAATGGAAACTGTTAAATCATCTGAAAGAATCATTTGCCAGTTTAATAGCAGCTTCAATCTGTTTATCATCTTTGCAGAATCACAGTGGACTCCCTTCTTCCTGAACTCCCACGTGGTTTCTGCGGCATTCCATGAGGTTGTTTTTCTCCCTAGCACATCAGTTCTTCCTTCTGTCTGTTTTCAGTGAACACACCTTCTCTTTATGCCTCAGAATGCCTCCGTCATCTGGGTGCCTCCCTCTTCTTCAGGTCCCCACAGCCTCCTCACTCTGTGCCCGGGGTACCTGGTGGAGAGGTGAGAAGAGACAGAATTTGCTCCATTTTCCTCAGTGTGGCATAGTGTCCTCCTCGAGGAAGGCTTGCCTCTTCCTTCTCCCAAAGAGAATATTCATTTCCCAAGGCATGTGCCTACAGGAAGTGCATTTTTCTTATTTACCCAGAGACCTTGTATGAGAGTGGAACTTCCATGTTCTCTCATACACAACATAGATAAATATGGGAGGTGATAGTTGTATGATTAAACTAGATGGGAGGAATCCTTTCACAATGTATATTAATAGCCAAGATATGGAAGCAACCCATCAATAGATGAGTTAAAAAAGCTGTGGTACATGTATACAATGGAATAGTACTTCGATGTAAAAAAGAATGAAATCTTACCATTTGTGACAACATAGATGGACCTAGAGGTTATTATGCTCAGTGAAATAAGTTAGAGAAAGGCAAATACCATATAACTTCATTTATATTTGGAATCAAATGAACAAAATTGAAACGGACTTAACAGACAGAGAGCAGCTGTTGGCTATCATTGGGGTCAGGGGGATGGGTGGAAAAGATGAAAGGATTAAGAAGTACTCATTGGCAGTCACAGAATAGTCATGGGCATGTCAAGTACAGCAGAAGGACTATAGTCAGCACTCCTGTGATGACTGTGTAGTGCCAGATGGGTGCTGAAGGTATTGGGGGGAACACTTTGTGGGGTGTGTGGTTGTCGGGCCACTGTGCTATGCACCAGAAGCCAGTATGAAATACTATAAACTTGAAATGAAAATTTTTTAAAAGTCATCACAATGTATACTTTGTCTTACAATGTTATTTGTTCATTAGATCTCAACAGTAAAGCTGGGGGAAAAGAAATCACTTTAGGAGGTATTTCAGAAGGATGTAAGGTAGCTAAATGTTTGTGAATTGTTGGGAATCAGGAGGATCCAAAGGGTGAAGGCCCTGCCAATCAATGCAAGCAGGCGCTATTGTATTGCGTGGAGAGCAAAGGGGTGGGAGCCTGTAGCACCTCCCAGGTCCCCTCTCTCCCAACCATAGCAGCAGCTGTCTAAGACAGAAGCAGGAAACAATGACTTTCCTTCTTCTCCTGAGCTCCAGCCAGCTGCCAGTGCCTCCCATTGTAGAATTTAATCAAAGCCCAGTTAGCAAAGGAGTCAGGAAAATAGTTTGGAGCCTTCCAGTCTTAGGTAGAATAGAGAAGAAACTAAAAAGGCACCTGTGGGGCTGAGCCAAGAGGGAACTAACTGATGGATCCAAGAACAGATTATAATAGAAAAAGTGGGGAAAACAACTGTTCTGCCCTCCTGTGTCTTGGGCAGCCTGACAGCTTCTGAGAATAGGCCAACAGGTCCCTAAGTTTGCTGTACTTTGAATCCCTGAGATCTTTATAAAAGTACTCAAGCCTGGTTTGCTCCTTCTGGATATCCTCATGGAATTGTTAAGGGGTGCAATGCTAACATCAAGATTTCTAAAACCTCCAAGGTGGTTCTAACATTTGATGCATTTGGGGCCAGTGCCCTGGGTTGTGGCAGCACCCCAATGTCTGGTGCAGAGGCAGCTGTGATGTGTCTGTAGAGAATGTGAAACTCTCCATCAGGTCTCCAGGTTCCACAAACTTAGCAGGGAGCTGTTGTCCTACCAAAGAGGGAAAGAGAGAGAGAGAGAGAGAGAGAGAGAGAGAGAGAGAGAGAGGGAGAGAGAGAGAGGAATGTCACCCCAGTAAATTCAACATTTTTTAAAAAGATTTTATTCATTCTTTTCAGAGAGAGGGAGAGAGACAACAATGTTGTTTCTTCACCTGCCTACAGCTATAGACCTGGCTGGAGACCTGGCTTGCAACCTGGTTATGTGCCCTGCCTGGGAATCGAACCAGTGACCTTTGGGTTCACAGACCGGCTCCTTATCCACTGTGCCACCAGCCAGGAAAAATGCAACTTTTTTTTTTTTTTAAAGAAAAAGTTAATGGGCTTGACAGTGATTAGACAGCTGGTGAATGGTACAGCTAGGCAAAAATCTGTCTTCTAACTCCTAATCCAGTGCTCTCAATGTTGACTTGGCTATAATATTGTGGCTAAGAAACAGCAGGCATTTGATGGAAAACCAACACAATAAACTGCATAAAAATGTGAGATAGAGTTGGGGGTAGGGGGGCTCAGGAGGGTCAAGATGTCTTGAATAGAGACTGTACCAATATCTGAAAATCAAACTCATAATTGAAATAGAGTTCATGATTATTCCCATTACTGAAGATTTCTTCACAATACAAAACTTTCAACAGGGTTGAACAGGGTATGCAGAGGTTAGCCTCATATACTTCCAGCATGATTAACATCATTGTAAGTGGATTTGCTTCTTCAGCAGAGTATTTGTTGTACCTTTGAAGAGCAATTTAGATGAAAACAAACCACACATAAAAAGTTGGAGAGTAGGTTGAATGAGCATTGAATTTTGAGATAGACCAAAATGCCAAGTTACATTCTATTGTATGATTTGTCATTATATCTAACTGTATTCCAGAGTAAAAGATTAAACCCTCTGGCCCTCTACAAAAATAAAATAAAATAAAATTGATAGAGGATGTAGAAGAATCTTCCCAACCCAAATATTATGGCTTGTTTTGTCATTTATATTATTTCCTTATCATAATATATTTTGCATAGCTTTTGCACTTTTTTTTAAACATTCTTTTTTTGTTATTTAAATATATTTTATTTATTATTTTTAGAGAGAGGCAGAGAGGGAGAGAGACATCAATGTATGGTTGTCTTTCACCTGCTTCTCACTACAGACCTGGCTGGAGACCTGGCTTGCAACCTGGTTATGTGCCCTGGCTGGGAATCAAGCCAGCTACCTTTGGGTTTGCAGGCCAGCACCGTATCCACTGTGCCACCAGCCAGGGCCTCTTCTGCACTTTTGACATGTCTTTCTAAGGCCCTTCCTAGGAAGGAATCACTGATTTATCGAGGAAGGCTCTGAAGCTACAATAGTCTTTCTTCTGAATTAGTTAATATAAAACAACAAGATGAATACATGATGAGCTGTAGAGATTCTCCCTAGTGTCTATGTTCTCTGGGGCCAGAGAAAAAAGGAGGATGCAAAGAATTATATGGTGGAGCACAGAGAGCTCACGTGCTGCACCAGTGCACTCAAACGCTTGGCTTCTCCACACCACTGCAGTGTGTTCTAGTAGACACTGACCATCAATTTTAGGCATATTTTTAAAATAAGTTGCAGTACAATATTATTAAATGTAGAACTAAAATATAGGTATATATTTTTAATAGTTACAACTATTAAACAGTTACAACTATTTTTTTTTACTTTTAAATTATATTTTATTGATTATGCTGTTACAGTTGTCCCAATGTTTCCCCCTTGCTGCTCCAACTAGCACCCTCCATGATACTAACTTTTCTTTTGAAATTTATTTTTATTTTCTTTGTTTTGAATTTTTTAATTTTTAAAAAATTTTATTCATTAATCCATGTATGGTTGCCTTTCATGTGCCTCCAGCTGGGGACCTGGCTGGAGATCTGGCTAGCAATGCCAGGATGTGACCTGACTGGAAATCAAACCCAGTGACCCTTGGGTTTGAAGGCTGGCACCTTCAACTAAGCCATACCAGCCAGGGCTGTGTTTTCAATTTTTAAATTATTATTCTATTATAGTTGCCCCAGTTTTCCCCTCTGTTGCCTTCCTGTGACCAACCCATCCCCCAACCCCATGCTCCCACAGTCAATCCCTACACGGTTGTCCACGTCCATGGGTCATTCATACACGTTCTTTGATCCCTTCCCCTTCTTTCCACCATTATCTCCTTTCTCTTTTCCCTCTGGTCACTGTCAGTCTGTTTCATCTTTCCATGCCTCTGGTTCTATTTTGCTTGTTAGTTTATTTTGTTCATTAGATTCCTCTTACAGGTGACGTTTGTTTTTTACTGACTGGCTTATTTCAGTAAGCATAATATTCTCCAGTTCCATCCATGTCATCACAAATGGTACTGTTTTCTAAGAGTGAACAGAATAATACATGTGTCTTCTGTTTTGATGAAGGAGAATTTAAACAATACATCAGATTCCACTTGCATTTCTCATGCTTTACTTCCATTATATGACAAAGCCTTGACTTACAGTTGTAGATTATTAAAAAAGGTGGTCAGAACGGGGTGGTTGTATCAGGGAGTTCTGGGTGGTTGATTCAAATGGAATCAGCAGCTCTTTTTATCCTTCCTTCCTGGACACCAAAGTTGGTGTGCACATTTCAGTCAAAAGCTGCTAGGTGGACTAATTCAGCCCAAAGGATAGTGGCAGACAGCCTCCAAACCCACTCTTATGAAGGATTCAGCACACAACAGGATTTCTCACACTCTGTAATATCATCTGGATGTGATTTTAAAATGTACCAAATAATTCACCAATTCCTTTCTTTAGTGAGTGAAGACTATAATAAAGTATTAGGCAAAAAATAACATTTTTAGCAATTATAGTTATTTATCCTCTGTGATGGTTAATTTTACCAAATGTGTCAACTTGCTTGTACCAGAAGTGCCCGAATTATTTCTTGGTGTGTCCCTGAAGAGAGTTTCTGGATGAATTTAGCATTGAGATTGGTGGTCTCAGTGAAGTAAATTGCCCACCACCACCACCCCCAACACCGGCCCTGAAATTTGGGTGGGCAACATCGAATTTATTAGTGGCCGAAATAGACCAAAAGGTAAAGGAAGGAGGGATTTGCTCCTTTCTTTTGCTTCACTGATGGAACTGAGACCACTCATCTCCTTTTCTCCCTCAGGCTAGAATTTACACCATCAACCCCCATGGTTCTCAGGGCTTCAGACTTAGACTGAGTTACAAGCCTGGCTTTCCTGGGTCTCTAGCTTCCAGACTTGCAGAGCACAGTTGGGGGGCACTTCTCAGACTATATAATTATGTGAGTCAATTCCTCATAGTCAAGGTCTCTCAATGATTTATAGATAACAGGTAAATAGGTAGAGAGGGAAATAGATATTTTATATTGATTCTGTTTCTCTGAAGAATCTGATTAATACACCCTCAGCTGGACTTTTTTTCTTTAGCTATATTGTTTTTCTATCCCCAATATTAAAAAATGACATTGGGATCCCTAAATAATAGATGTAGACTCTGCAACATGCTGAGCATATCACTAATCTATGCCTAGTCTATGTCACCTGAGCAAGCCACATAAAAGCATACATTTGAACTTCCAATATTAGAATTATTCATTGAGAAGCAGTTTTATCTCATATTTCATTATTTAAATCTGGGTGAGCTCCTTTAACTTTGAAGCTCACTAGTCTTCGAATAAGAAATTAAGTTGGCATCTACTAGTCAGCTTGTTGAAAAGGTGGGGACCCAGGGAGTATGTGTTGAGTGTTCTTAAGAGATTTACTATTTCTTTCACCACTGAATCATGCTCTAGAAATCTAATTTTATTACCATTTTCCATGATTAAAACACCATGTGGATTGGTACTCATTGCCAACATCTCTTCACACTCAGATGGCCTTTCTTGGTACATGTATTACTGATTATCCCTGACTACTGATATTAATGTCTTCTTCTCCAGCTAAATTATGGCACCCAAAATACATGTAAACTAAAAGAAATACCATTTCCCCAGTGGTTTGTGATTTTAGTAGCAGATCAAATAAATACTAGTCAAGACTTTCTCCTTGATGTGGGTACCACATATGTTCTAAGAGCAGAGCCATATTCCGTTCAGGGTTATCACATAGCTATAGACCAGAATATCTGGTGGAGGGATCATGCGATAATAGTTGCTCTTCTGAATTACATGTCATTACCACTATGTAATAACAAGGACATCACTTCACAGGGGGAGTTCTACAAGTTTTCTCACTGACTTTCCCTGTTTTCTCCTTGAACAGAACATTAATTCTTAATTTTCTACCTGATTTTGCAAATATCTTGCCATACTGTGATTTGTACTTGTTTTAATCCTCTGTACCACAATTTTGAGTGATTAAACTATAGTTTTAGTTTTCTCTCTGTGTTTATCTTTTAATCTTTTTAAAAATTGGAGTTTATTTTCCCACAAATTTTAGAAAATAAAATCTTTAGGTTATCCCATTTCTTAAAAAATTATGCAAACTGATCTGCCTCTCTGTCAATGTTCAGTTGGCTCCCCAGTCTAATAATAGTCAATGTTCAGATAGTTATTATCATATTTCTATTTGCAATTTTTCATTCTAGGTACTTGTGTAAATATTCACACTATTATGTTCATTTGCCATTGTATTAACAGATTTAGTTCTTCATAGCAGATTCTTGGTTGATGTAATTTGAGATTTTTTTTCTGAGCTTTATAATTCACGTTATACCTTTCATCACTAATTTTATGTTTCATTGAAGTATTTCTGAGACATTAATACACTTTTTTTGTGATCTGTGGACATGAAGTAGCATAAAAATAAGAGCAAAAGTTCAATTTGTTCAATAAGTTAAGCATGTATAAAAATTAGCATGAAAATGGCAGGATCACATTTTATGGAACATAAACTTAAGACAAATTGACAACAAAACCTGCCATTCTAAAAAACCAAAATCTTTAATAATATAATTAAGAATAATGTATTTTATACAATTATAATGAAACTTACATTTCAAGCCTGTAAAATAAATATAGATATAATTTTGCTTTCTTTTTTTCTGCTTTACTACATTCATGCCAATCGATAGACCATCTGCAACAAAGAATTGCTGGCCAAATACTTAACAAAGCATACTTTTATATTATGTCATGGATAGAGCAAAAGTGGATGGTTAGGCCCTGGCTAGTGGCACAGTAGATAAGGCACCAGCCTGCGAACCCAAAGGTCTCTGGTTCAATTCCCAGCCAGGGCATGTGGCCAGGTTGCAAGCCAGGTCTCCAGCCCAGTCTGTGGCTGGAGGCAGGTGAAGGGCAACTAGGCATTGATATCTCTCTTCCTTCCCATCTCTCTAAAAATGATAAATAAAGTCTTTTAAAAAAACTGGATGGTTAATATTTTAAAAGCTTGTTTTAAAATTCTGGATTAATCATTTCATATCTAATTATGTTACCTTTGGTAACATTGAATTTCTTTAGAACTTTAGTTTCCTCATCTGTAAGATGAGAATAAGAATGTGGTTGTTACTTTGTGTTACAAAAACATAACGTCTAACCCCAAATCAGTGTAATTGTGTGATATACATTAGTTCCATTGCTCCTCTGAATTTGTTATTGTATTGACTTTATAGACTGGCTGTGATAAAAATGAATTTCCATTGTGAAAGATTTTGAGATGATAATTTTATATGGAATTGTATTTGTTTCTTTTTCAAAAAGTTATCACTAAGTACTTGGAAGGGTCATATAAGGAGAGAGTGCAGATAATGTGAAGAATGGAGTGAGGGTAAAGGATAGTGGTATATTTCTTGGATTTTTCATTTTGGCCAGAGAGAATTGTCTATTGATTAGTGTTTGGTAGTTGACTTTGCATTTGATGAACACTAAGTAGAAAAAAATAAGGCAGCCTAAGAGGAAAATTAAAAGATTGTCACTGCCTGCATGCTTCAAATCTTCTAAAGTGACTCTTGAGAGAAATAACTCCCTAATTCCCTAACCCTGCTCAGCTTCTTCCTTAATTATTTGATACATGATTATATTTTAGTTCTTAAGATATAGCTAGTTTTGCTAAAAATGCTTTTGATTGGGGAAATGCAAAACATTTCCAAGACATATTAAATTTTTACTTTTTTTTTTGTTTTTTAAACTTTAAATCTTTTTTTTTTTAATTACCATTTAGTCCCCTTATATCCCTTCCCATGCAGCACCACATTGTTGTCCATGTCCATGAGTCTTTTTTCCATCCGCTGCCACCCACTCCTTAAAATTAAATAAAAGAAAAGTGAGGTAGGGATATTTGCTAGCAGATTCAGCTTTAATTCTAGTATATTAGCATACATTAGAAAATTATGTTGAAAACAATTTTTTCAGATATGCTAGGCCTATTGACGATTATGTTTACATATACATTTCTAATTTCCAAGTTTTTGAAATACTCCTCTTTTTATCTTTATTAAAAACCTCAGAGCTAAAGTTTGAAAGTATCTTTATCAACATAGAGTATACATTAAGAAATAAATCTCACAATAAATTACAGAGAAAATATCAGTACAGAGGCTTCATTCTTTTTACATACCTTTAATTTGCTAGTTTATTATTCTATATTATATATGTATATAAGTACATGCATAATTATATCCATTACTTTTTTAAAAGATTTTTATTTATTATTTTTAGTGAGAGGAGCAGGGAGAGAGGCAGAGAGGGAGAGAGACATCTATGTATGGTTGCCTTTCACCTGCCTCCAGCTACCGTCATGGCTGGAGACCTGGCCTACAACCTGGTTATGTAGCCTGGCTGGGAATCAAACTAGCAACCTCTAGGTTCACAGGCCAGTGCCTTATCCACTGTGCCACCAGCCAGGGCTTGCATTACATTTAATTTATATGTATTCTAGAATAATTCTTTCAGAGGTTTCCCAAGTTACCTTTAAAGACTATTTGCTTTGAAATTTTTCATAACTTGGTTTAAATTAATATTGCTAATAAAAACATGACTCTTTGGATTAAAGGCACAATAGCTTGTCACAAAACATTAGTTTCTAAAGATTCACACAGCAATGACTTCTTTTGCTACCCCATTGCTATGTGAACAACAAGGCATGTTCTGTCAGATAGCTTCTCAAGGCAGGAAACAAAAACCCACTCAAGGTAGCTTAAGCAAAAAGGGTGTTACACGTTAACAATAAAGGGCACCTGATTGAGTTTCATTACAGATATAGTTAGACCTTACTGGACACGACAAGCTAACAGGTATATATACTCTCATGCTATTATTCTTGTTGGATGTGCATGGTCTCCTGTGTCATTTTTGTCTTCTGCACTAGCAAGTGTCATTGTACTCATTGACAGTGCACGTGGATCAAAATGGCCAGCACGTCTTCAAAGTTTGTATCTCCAAGTCCTGTTTCCAGAAATCACCACAATCTGATTCTTAGTCTCTTGGTCTTTAATTTAAATTTTCACAAAGAAAGAATTTATTTGACTCATCTCTCATTTAAAATGCTAGACAGATATAATCACCTGGTACCAACATGGCCATAGGATCCTACCCCTTTAGCTGAGGTCTGGGTTATGGGTTTGCAGAGGGGAAAACTAATAGAGATGAAGTTAAGAGTTAATCCCTTAATAGCAAAGTTGATGATATTTATTATGGGGTATGTTAATGGGATTAGACAAGGCAGTTTTTCCTAATATCTCTCATGAACACTTTCTAGAATATTTTACTTCACTTTTTTTTTTTTACTTTGCAGGCAATTTCAAATGTTAGAGATTATTTTGAGTTAACAGGGGAAGTTTTCTAAGGGAAGATTTAAGCTTTGACATATGTGCATTTCAATTAGTTATGTTAAATCATTGATATTGGGGAAAGGTAGGGATAACTGAAGTCAAGGTAACAGAAGTGAAATAAAACCTAATTTTGAAGAATTGAGCCACCTGGAGAAATCCAGGTCTTGGTGGTTGTTTATCTACAGCCATAAATTATTACTAATGCCAGCAATTACTACAGGGTTCATTCTTTATTCATTTCCTTACCTTTGTTCTGACTGAGAAACTTGGCTCTCATTATTAACAATATCCCTATATGTTTACTCAGCCCTAGGGTTTAAATAAAGTGGTTTCACAATTGCTAAATCATAGTTCTGTGGAAAACAAACCTACTAAATATTGCAGGCTTTTTTCTAGCAGGGAGAAGCATATACGGTAATACTTTGTATTACTTTTGCCACTCTGTGTCTGAAATTATTTCAAAATGTCAAGGTGAAAAAATAAATTAAAAATTTAAATCTGCCTTTTTTGAAAATGACCTTTGAATTCTGTGTTTTGTTTGGGAAGCCTCCTCCTAACACCTCTTTCCCATCCAAGGTTGTAATATATCGTCTGATACTTAATTCCAGGTGTTTTCATACTTCAATTTTCACTTCCACATCTTTAATTTATGGGCAGTTTATTTTTACATATTATATAAAGTAGAGAATTGACTACATTATATTTTCCTTTGATGTGTAAACAACCATTGTTTCCAACCATTTATTCTAAACTTCACCATTTTCTGGCTAAATTTAAAAAAAATTATGACATGACAAATCACCATATATATATATATGTTGGTGTCTGTTTCCAGCCTTTCTATTTTTCTCCTGGTTCAGTTGTCTACTGACACTTTGGTGTCACCATGTTGAACATGCTGTTTTATTGCATGTTGTGATACCTGCATCCAATAACACAAGTCTGGTTCTCTGGAAATGGAGTCAGAGATGAAGAACAGTATGTGGGAAGTTTGAGTGAATGCTTCAGCGGTCAGTACCTGTAGGGGAGGTGTGGAGGGTGAAAATGTGCGTGAGATTTGACAGTAAAGAAGGAATAGCCATCAGAGATATCCCAAGTTGGGGTACGATGGCTGAGTTTTATATTCCTGCATTGACCACTAATTGGATGCAGGCTGCCTCTTAGGAGGGCCACAAACTGGGTGAAGTGGCTTTCTTCATCTGAGACAGATGCCTGGAGAGGACAGGCCACTGAGGGCTATCCACTGGCAGAACCTTAAGCAGGAAGGAGATCCCTTCTTCAGTCTTCAGGAGGGATCTGGGTAGAAGGCAGTGTTTGCTTATGTTCAAACAAAATTTCTCTAGTATTTATAATTTCCTTCCCATTGAATTTTACAATTGGCCTATCAAGTCCCTCTTTCATGCTTGCTTGAAATGTGTTTGAGGTACCACATAATTGAAGAATAACTGGCTTTCTAATCCATCCAAAATCTAAAAATGTAGACATTTATTTTATCCTCGAAGATGTTTTCTTCAGAACATGTTTATATATTTACTTTAGAACAAAGTGCATATTGCATTTTTATAAAGACTTAATTTTTTATTTTTATTTTTTGAGTGTATAGGGGGTGACATTGGTTAACAAATTCTATATGTTTCAGGTGCACTATTTATAACACATCATCTGTATGTTGTACTGTGTGTTCATCACCCCAAGTCAAGCCTCCTTCCACCACCATTTAGAGGGAAAATAGTGACCTCCACAATATGTTTAAATACCTAATAATCTTGTAAAACATCTGAACATCTGAAGGGTCCTTTCCTCTGAGGACTCAAGTATTTGTTGTGTATGGTGAGTCTGTACTGAGTCTCTCTCTGTGGTGGTTCTCGGCATCACTTTGTGGGGTGTAAGGAACAAGGGTCACTGAAGAAAGGGACAACTCAGAGGGAAAAAGTCACCTGGAAAAGAAGCAAGCAAAGGCCCAAGTTTCCCATTCTGCAGAAAACCATGGGGTGATGTTCTGAGACCCAAGCACTCCTGGCCCACAGTGTGAATCTGAGCTGCTGTTGAAGGGCACATTCCCTTCCATACCTACCCTGTTGTTTTCAGGGGAAAAATTATTACTTGACACTGGGTAGTGTGGAATCATAGTGCTAGCTGTTTTTGTATAAGAGTCGTCTGGGAAGCCCGATGTTTAGTACCTAGAGACCTTGGGTCCAGGAGGTTTTGCAGATCATCTGGTATGGAAGCCAAGCTGATTTAACACCCCCTAGAGAAGTCAAAGAGGTCAATTGTCCAGGGACCCTGCAATAATATCCAGGGCCACTTGTAGACAAATCTGCTATTGTACCACATACATTTTGGAAGATAAATTTTCTTCAATATTTAATCATCCTTTCCACTATAGCCTATCTATTATTTTCTTCTAGAATGATTGTTTTATTTTCTGGATCTATTTCCCAGGTTTCCTAATTGTATTTGCATCATTTCACCTCCCATTCAACATTTTTTATCTTTTTGACTTTAATTTTGGGGCACGCCACTGGATCATCTTAAGACAAATGTCACTCTGCAGCTGGGCCTTGTTCTGCTACAATGACACTTGAGCTGAGAGCTTTCTTCTTTGTTTGCAATTCTTTAGAACTCAATTCACTTGTTTACTTTTATTTCCTAGTAGCCAGTTCTTGTTTTAGATGTATCCTAGTCTCTAGAACCTCTGTTGTTTCTCTTGTCTGCCTTCATTCTCCCTCAATTGTGTGAGGCTTTAGTTTGTCCTCAGTTATAACTAACAGCCCAGACTTAGCAGCATGTTAAATTGAGGCATCTCCAAACCAGAAGTCAAGGAAGCTTTTCTCCCACAGTGAGTGCTCATCCTGGCTAGGATGGACTCTGGCTGAGAGCAAGGGTCTGAGAGATGAAATGGAAAGAAGGTTTGTGTCTGGATAGTCCTTACCAGGAGAAGGGAATTTCTGGCTACAACAGTGTTGTGTCTTGACCTCTTGTCCATGCAGGACAGTGTCCTGGGGCAGAGATTCCATTTTACTTAAAAGTGGTATTTACTTAGTTTAGCCTCTGGGGAAATTCCTTACTGAGAGATTGACCCAGTTGTTACACTGTCCTTGAATTAATCCGCCTGCTCACACCTGATAGAGCTGGCGGCACTCCTCATTCCAGCCACCTTTGGAGTAAGGAAAAAGAAGTATTTGAGTCAACTTGTATTTGATGTTTTTATTTTACCTTCTCATGAGTTGCAAGAGACTTGCTTGGTTGGGTTTTATTAACAATCTGTTTTTTTGCTGTTAAGAAATTCCTTTGTATTCTGATAATATAATCATATCCTGGTGACTTTGGCAATGGTATCACAGGTTTAGTGGTGCAAGGTTGTTGCTGGTTGCTTTTTTTTCCCCTCACATTTTAATGAGATTTGAAGAAGGAGGGGAGGGAGTCATGGATGGTTAGTCAACCATCCTGAATAAGAACCCCTAATAGGAATTTGGAAAATGGAAACCAAACATTTAAAATCCCGCTAATTCATAGAACAAATGTTTTCCCTCATTAAATTATGTGTATTTTTCTCAAAGATAAATGGTAACCTAAAGCATGTTGAAAAGCAGGTGGAATACCTGTAGTGGAAACAAAACCTGAGAAAAGGCCATAAGTGATTGGGTCCAGCACTTAGGGGAGGAAATTCAGC
Source organism: Noctilio leporinus (assembly GCA_004026585.1). Taxonomy (NCBI): domain Eukaryota; kingdom Metazoa; phylum Chordata; class Mammalia; order Chiroptera; family Noctilionidae; genus Noctilio; species Noctilio leporinus. The sequence goes on along the minus strand of PVIW01001268.1, from coordinate 7,800 downwards.
CTAGAGGAGTGAAAAACATAAATTCTTTGTGAATTGGAAGGCTAACTCAAGACACTTACCTTAGTGAAGGTAAGTGCATTATAAAGCTCAGATTGTTTTCATCTCCTTGATTCAACAAAAAAGCTTAATTGTTAATTAAAAGCTAAGAGGAGAAAAATGGAGATGTTGAAGAGATAGAAGATTATCTTTTGGAGGAGGAATATATTTTAGCTGTACAACAGAATTATGAAATAGTAACATACTTACTATGTACCATGTGATATAGAGAGGGAACGAGACAGAGACGGAGAGAGAGATAGAGACAGAGAGAATGAATGCATGAGGGAGACTCTGAATAGTAGCAGAGCAGGTGTCAGAAAAGTTGAAGGAATAAGAAAACCCCTGGTGGAATATAGGAAACATGGATAAGTGACCATATAGAATAAAGGAGGTGTCTAATCTGCCAAAAAAAGGACCGGTGAACTAGGAAACTGAGGAAATAAGGTAAGCCCATTTATATTAATTAAAAACAAACACATTTACTTAGTTATTAAATCCATTTAAGTCAATGGATTCAAAATCGACAGGCTAATTTAAAATAGAAAAGTATTTCCCCCTCATTTTCATAGTCATTTATAGCAAGAAAAGAAATGAAAGTATGTCCCATGCTTTGAGGGTCTCTCTCATTCATCATTTTTTTCCCCAACTCTTTCCTTCTACATTGTTCCTACTGCCAAAAGCACACTTAGTGCTATAAAACCTCAGCTGCTGTCAGAGGCAGGTGTACCTCCTTCTGACTCCTTCCTCTCTAGTGACTCATGGTTCTGCTACTGCTGTGACTGTGTAGCTCCTCTGCTTCCATTTCAATGTCTGTCACTTCAATTTTCATAAACCAGTGGAGAAAATCACAAAGAGCTGTCTCCTCCTCTGCTCCTGGTACTTCATCTCTCCATTCTTCCCCTCCACTGTGGAGTTGGTGGGCTTAATTCATATTAGAAAACCTCAACAACTTCTTAGCCCTCAAAGGATCAAACCCAAACTCTTCAAATGAGTTCTTGAAGATTTCTCCTGTTTTCTCTCTTACCAGCTTCTGTCTCCTTCCCTAATGCATGTCCCCACACTTTCCAATGTCACTGTGTTTCTTTCACATGACATGGCTATTCTAGATAGACTGGGTTTTCTCCTTGACACCAGCTGTTCCCTGATGCCCCTCATCTGCTCTTTGATCATAGTATATTCTTTACTTCCCTGTATCCAAATTGAGCATGTCAACCATAACACATTTTATTTCTCTTCAGTGATAATTCCCCATCTACTGTTCTCTGTATGGATTGCTTCTTCCTCTGGATTTTAATGCTCTCATATGACTACCATTAATTTTATCTTCTAAATGCTGGAAGTGTATGAATTAGTCAAACTTCTTATTTAATAAACAATGCTTTGAAATGGCTTTATTCAACATTGGTCTTGCTTTGTAGGGGGAGAAAGTTTCTTGACAAAAGCTTTGGACTTTCTCTTCAGCATTCATTGCATGTACAACTCAAAGAGAACTGAAATGTTTCTAAGAACCCAAATGAGTCAAAGGATATTTTTCCACATTCTTAGTTGAAGGGAAAAAAAACAAAAACAAAAACAGCACAACACTTAATTTTAATTGAAGTATAGTTTCAAACTTCTCCTATTTGAAAGTCATTCATGAATCAGCTTAATGTTTGGGGTATGTTGTAGAAGGATTCAGTAGGGTGGAACCCCACTTTTTGTTGAATTTAAAGGGATAACATAATTTTATTTCTTTCAGTCGAAAATGTCTGCCTATGAATTTATGTAATGGGTCAGTTGAAACTAGTTAATTCAAAAAAGAAGAGAAAAACAATACTATCTTTATTCAAGAATCACTTGTACTGTTTTACAAAACAGAACAATATGTTACAAGGAAATCTGCACTATGTTCAGGACTGTATGGAACTCAATTAATCTGTAAGCCATTAAGCGGATGAAATCTTACACTGTTTCCTTACTCCTGTGAAGTTACCAATACATTATCACAGTCTGGCAAGACTCTCAGCCATCACAAATAATTGAATTCAAATGCCCATGCACTCCTCATTCCCAGGGAGCTTGGGCTCTCACTGTCTCTTCTCAACTGCAGAAAGAAAACCATGCTTGCTACTGAAAGGGAGAGAGCAAGAGAGGGAGAGTGAGAAAGAGAGAGAGAGAGAGAAACGGAAATAACCTTTACCCTTTCCCTCTCTATTTCTAGGAAACTTTTTCACATCTAACTCTTGGCTCTGCCTACTTCCACTAAAACTCCTGAAAGAAGCAATTTGCTTTGTAGAAAAATAAACAGTGGCACTTTTCACACCCCTATAAAAGGCCTTCTGTAGAGTGTAGTAGGATTGTGAGGGTTTAGGGGAGGGGTCTTCAAGGTAAGTGACCTAGGGAAGTTGCAAAGGCTGCTGGAAATCCATTTGGGAAAGCATCTTCTAGGCTACCTCCATCACTCCGTTACTGATGACATACCTTTGCTTCCCAATTACCTTTTCTTTTTTAAAGAAATATAAATTTATAAAATATGAAGGAAAACAAACTTAATGAACATGTTAGAGATGGTTTGACTGAGAATGTAAGATACATATATTATTTGCTTACCATCTTGCAATAAATTACCTGTTATTTTTAATATTTAGCAAATTTGTTAGAGAATTGGGAGCAATAAGAGTGAAATGAAGAGTCAAGAAAAGTCCTGGTCTCCAAAGCAGGGGAGATAATCAGCTGTGGGTACCTGAAACAACATGACCATAAATACAGGAGGTTATTTTTATAGTGTTTATTTAGGGAAACCAATATTTTGTGCTTGATAATACAGAGGACTTAGTGTTAGCAATGAGGAAAACAGGTTTCCAAATTTAGAGACCACTCGACATTCATGAACTTGGAAATTCCAGGCAAACTTGAACCCTCTTGTTGACATCTGAGTTGATTTATCTTTAGCAACAGACTATGGGTTTCTTTCATTTCTTTTTTTGGAAGAGTGAAATAGTTGCTTCAAATAATCCTTAAATTAGTGCTTTCTACAAGTATGTATGTAAATATATATATACATATACATATATATATATATATATATATGCATGCACTATATATAGGCACTGTAGAAAATTAAGAAGTACAGATAATAAAAACCATAAAAATGCACACTCATTGTTAACACTTTAGTGTATACCTTCTGGATCTCCCCTCTGTTGCCCCTCCATCCTCCTCCTCTTCTGATTCTCCAAGTTAGGTGAATAAATCTCTCTCTCAGAGTTAGATGAATAACACATACATAAATCTGTCTCTTTTTCTCTTTTTTCCTACCATAATAAAATAAATAAAATAAAATCATTCAATCTATATGTTTCTATAACCTGCTTTATTTTTAGTCAGTAATCTTCACCCTTCCATTTTATTAACATTTCATCTTCTTTGATAAATCTGAGAGTAGGTCTTGCAGCAAGAGAAGAAATGAACATAAGGAGCCATGGAGCAATAGCAGCTTATATTTTTAATGTGGTAAATGCATTTAACCCTAAACATGTATTTATAAATGCACCAATGAAAACACAAAGCCAAACTCTTTGAAATCAGAAAGTGCTGAAAATTAGTTGACTCTCTGTATGGCTGACATATGGGTATCCTCTGATTAAGAAACTTTATTTTGAGTTTTACAAATGAGTGATAACATAGCTACTGGAAGTATATATATTTAAATTTTGAAAAATAAAGGGGAGGAAGTACTATTAGGTGCAGAGAGGGGACTGCAATGTTTTTCAAAAATACTGTCTAAGCAAAAGGCAGAAGTGGTAGCATTGGACTCCCGGGTGGTACATCAGAAACACTCATACTTTACATAACCTGGGCTGGGTGCTCACTTTTCTATGTATGTGTCCACCCTAGTTAGTTCTACAGAGAGAAAAAAATGCCTGCTTTGTATTTCTAAAATTTGTTAGTATTCTCAAATTTCCAAAGAATTCCTTTTTTTAAGATGTATTATTAAAACATTTTATGTTTCAATTACAGTTGATGTTTCAGGTATACAGCATAGTAGTTAGACATTTATATAACTTATGAAGTGATCCCCCTAATAAGTCTAATGCCCAGCTGGCATGATATAAAGTTATTATAGTACCTGACTATAGAAGGTCTGTCCAGAAAGTATCCAGACATGTAATATGAAAAACAGAAACATTTATTGACAAGATACAAAAACAGTGTATGTGGGACAGCGATGTCTCCATCCCCTTCAAAATAGTGACCTTGGGACCTCACACTGTTCCAACCGCCATCAGCTGCCCTGTTGTATTTTCCCAAATCTCATCAATGGTTGGAAATCTCTTTTCTTTCAAAGGTGATTTTAGTTTTGGGAAAAGCTAGAAGGCACACAGCACCAAATCCAGGCAGTAGCAGGGCTGAGTCACCTGGGTAATTTGATGTTTTGCGAAAAAACTTGTATGAGAAGAGATGCATGAGTGGGTGTGTTTTCGTGATAAAGCCACCAATCACCCATAGCTGTGGCCTTCTGAATCATCCAAACAGTTTCCACGGAGGAATGTTCAAGCTTAATGCATAATTTGATGGAGATTTGTCACTCTACTCACTCAGTCATTTTGAATGTGACGGCCACACAGCACACATGTTCACTCAACAACATCTACCATCCCTGCTGACTAGTACAGTGAAGTTGTCATTGTTCAAGCATGCACATGTCAGTCCACTCTCCATTCTCCTTGACTGTCAGGCTATGTTGATGTCCAAACTTCTCATCATGTTAACAATGGCTGGACTTTTTCCAGACAAGATATAACAATATTTTCTTCTCTTTTATTTTGAAGTTTCTAAATGGCTCTCATAAGAGCTTCTAGTATTACATAACATTCGTATTTTTAAAAAGAAAGGAAAGAAGTACAGTTAGGGGTGCAGACAAAGGCATTATCTGGAGTGCTAGAGTATAAATAGTAATTTGAGAGGCTATCATAAGAAGCAACTGTGGTCTGTTTCTGACAAGTCAGGAAAGAAGATAACCCAATACCATGGTATTCATTAGGGTTTCTACTTGGACTGCTGTGAGACATTGTGAAATGCTTCTAAGTGTAGTCAATACAAAAGGAGGGGTGGGAGGGGAAGAGAAGCATTGGTCCTAGGCTTCTGTTGAGAAGCAAACTGTCCTGCCCACCTTTGGTCCAGGATGACCCAGGAGCATTAACCTTCCTGCATCCACACTGCAGTTGAGAAGGGGCCCCTCAGACTCCTATGGAGGGTGTAGAAGGAAATCCTGGGTCCAGACAAGGAAAGATTTGAGGCTTGTATGCCTGAGGTGAGCTTGGGGTTTCTGAGGCCCAGGGAGAGGAGAGGAGGGCTAGCAGGTAAACCCAGAGAAACTAAGCATGAAGATGAGGGTGTAGACTAGCAGCGGACCACACAGGGGAGCAGGGTATGGCTCTGCAGCATGAGACCCCCCCTACTGACCTGCCCCTCTACCCCCCGCTCCTCTGCACCCAAGCTCCACCTACAGAGTTCCAAGCACCAAGAAGACAGGGCTATGGTATAAATGGAAACTATAATTCTTTATCATTGGATCCCAGACAGATCTGTGGAGGAGTTCTTACCAAAAATGCTAGACTTGAGGAGTGATGTTGCTCTACAGGCTGAAAAGAGAGGTTCATACCAGAGACACAGGGCCAGGGATTCAGGTGAGCAGGAGCCTCACCTGCAGCAGGTCAGCCCGCAGCCGAGTCTCACAACATATTCGTTGATCAATGAGGCATCCGTCCCAATTTTCTGCAGTAATACTGATAAAGCATGTATAGCGTGTGCAGCCTGTGTGCTCAGCGTTGTCACATTCATCCTCAAAAGGCTCTGTAGGCTAATTAATACTAATTCCTTTATCAAAATAGGAAACTAAGACACAGAGTAAATTGCCTGGAACCACAGAGCTAGCAAAGAGGAAGGGCAAGACTTCAGTCCAGATAGCTTCAGAGGCCAAAAACTTGAAATTCTTCTCTTTTATAGGTTGCCATACCCTTCTTTTCTCATCATATACACTTGACCCCGTGCTGCTCCTTCTGTACACACTGTTTGTTCAGCACTGTTCACTGAGCTGGGTCCATTTCATTTCATTTCTTACTGCATCTTTTTAAATTGAATGTATTGGGGTGACATTGGTAATAAAGTTATATAGGTTTCATGTATACAGTTCTGTCATACATTATCTGTATATTGTATTGTATGTCCACCAACCCAAGTCAAGCCTTGTTCCATCACCATTTATTCCACCCCCTTCACCCTCCTCTGCTTCACTCCACCCGCCTTTCCTTCTATCCTGTGTCAATAAGTCTTTCTTTCTTTCTTTTTTTTTTTTTTTTTTTGCTTAATCCCTTCTCCATTCTCACTCAGCCCCCAACCTCCACCCCTTTAACAGCTGTCAGTCAGTTTTCTGTATTCTGAGTCTGTCTCCATTCTGTTAGTTTTTTGCACCTTAAATAAACTTCAGAAAGTTATTCTTGCCCATCTGGTCTAGTATGTTGCCCTGTCTTCATGCCTTTAGTCATAGCACCTTGTTCTTTCCATTCCTAACACTTGCTGGTATTTCTAAGTTACTACTTTACTAGTTTAATGTGTGCCACCTCCTCTCCCAACACAGACTATAAGCTCCATGGAGGGAGGAACCACATCTGTATTGCTGACCGCTGAACAAGCAGACTTAGCATGTGCTTCATGTACAATAAATATTCGCTACATAAGTTAATTAGTACGGGTGGCTGGTTTGCCCATAGTTTATTTACAGAGTATCTATGAGGACAGGTATTGACTGATTTATGCTTGTAAATTACATACAAGTAATAATGACAGTGTTAATAAGAATAGTAAAATACCATTTAGCAGTTCCTGTGTGTCAGGCACTGGCATAAGTGTCTCACTTTTATTAACTCATTTTAAAGAACAAAATAAAAAGCACGTGCATGTCATTACTATGCAAGGAAAGTACTTTTTTAAATGATTTTCTGTATTTTAAATTATAGATTTTAGTGAATATCATCACTGAGTAGGAGAAAGGAAGAAAAACAAGACAGCCTTTGTCCTTAAGAAATGGATAGTCTGGTTGGGAATAGAGAATATGGTCAACAAGTGAACAACAGTTCATTAACCGTGAGGTATAAGATAATATTTACTGCAATCAGTGGATGCCAAAAGGAAAATCCCAGAGAAAAATAACCCTCAGGTGCATGCATAGCGGTGATCAGACAGGTAGAAGATGTTGGAGAATGGGCAGAGTCAAAATTAAAGGAGCTCAGAGGTGCTTTAGTTTGGAGCCTAGAGGCAAAGACGTTAGGTTGGAAACACACTGTTTCAGTATTCCCCCTTGATAACTTGCTTGGCATTCCAGGAAACCCCTTGAGAGTTAGTGTTTGGTTGGTAACAACTTTTGTTTCAGGGAAAGAATCAGTGTTTGTGTGTAAAGACCTCTCACAGGGATGTGTTGGGCCACTTTTATTTTTTAAGTCTGTAGTTTCTTTGTACATTCCTCTCAACCCTGTCACTGTATCTTTTAAAAGGCCAGTCTTTTCCTTTTAAAAAAACTCACTAGTGGCTGCACCAGCCTGCATTCCCACCAACAGTGTATGAGGGTTCCCTTTGCCCTGCATCCTCACCAACACTTGTTGTTTGTTGATTTGCTGATGATTGCCATTCTGACAGGTGTGAGGTGGTATCTTAATGCAGTTTTAATTTGCATCTCTCTGATGACTAGCGATGTTGAGCATTCTTTCATATGCCTCTGGGCCC